>VWYP01009352.1:99327-424914 GCA_013400435.1 Pycnonotus jocosus
TATTCTTCAAAAAAAAAAAAAAAAAAAAAAGTGAAGATAAAGTGTTGAGGACTGTTATATTGGAAAACCTAATCAGTTGTAAGAGATGTTTTTTGTAAACACATCCACCATGTGGGTTTTTTCCACATGAACAGTTCTACTGAAGTCAGTTGGGCTACTTTCATGGTGAAAAGTAGCCTTGAAGGAATGTTTTGACATTCTCACATTCTTGTCTAAGTCTGTTTATCAGTGAGAAAATAGAAACTTATTTTTCTACCTTTGCTTTAAATTATGAAAAATTGGCAGAAGCAGCTTGCCTGTCAAAATTTACCATACAATATCTAATTCATTAGGTAATTTATTATTTGCTAACATATTCCTTTTACTAAAATCTGTCATGTTAAAACCAACTTCTATTGCATTAAATTAGTGAGTGAGAAACTTATGTAAAGTGGTTGTTTTCAACCAGTGCTAAAAGTGTACTCAAAATTTTAGGTATGAAATATGGCTTAGGGTACAGAAGGGCAAAAAAAAAAGTTTCTTCACGTTCAATTTTCATGTTGATTTTGGTTTAAAATACTTCAACATCTTCACAAGTATGTGTCTGCAAAAAACATATTTTACTCATGTTTGAATAGTCAAAATCAACAGTCTTCTTGTTCTTTACTTCCAATTACATCAAAATTTCCAATAAACAGTTGTTAGCAATTTTCTTTCCTTTTTCCTTCCCTACCTTTTCTTTTCTTTTTCTTTCTCTTGTGTTGGTTTTGTAAATCCTTTTTGATATCAAGTCATATCTGTCCCCATTTGCCCTTACTTCTAGTAGCCCTTCAGGCTTCCCTTCTGCTTCTCCACATGGTCACTTTCTTATGTGTTTGCCTGCAGTTTTGTTTTTCTTGTCCTCATCATTTACCCAAGATATTCTTTATTCCACAAATTTTTAAATTTTCAAGCTAGGCACCAAGACCATAATTTTCATGAATAGGAGGTCAGGTTCTGGAGAACTTACAGTGGATATAAATCATTGACTGCTATCTCACTACAGCACTTAAGGACTGTGTGCATAATGTGCACATCTCAATTTATTATTACTTAAGGGGTCATTTTAAATTCAGGTAGTCAAATTACATACTAGGCAGAAGTGTTTCAGAATATATGGTTAGTTTTAAGCAAAGCCTAGTAGTGAAATAAAAAAATTTAGTCCATAAAACTTGAAGCATTGGTAGTCATTGCTGATATGTGAATAAATACTTCAGCCACTTTGGGAGTTGTTTATTTCCATTTTTGTACTTTTAAAATCAGATGCAGTAAAAATATTTGCTTAAATTAATTAGGAACAAGATAACCAGCTGTAAGAACAGATCAACCATTAATATTACTGTGTCCAGTTGAAAAAAGCATAGAAATTTTGGTCTTTTTTGCAAGGCTATGCTACTGATAGCCTGATAGAACATTGTTATGGTCTTCTGTACTCAACTAGAAAGGTAATTTGGTGGTTTTAAGCTGAGCTAATCACTCAATCACACAGAACTATGGCAAAGGAAATTGGATAGAGGACAGAATTACTAGCTTGTAATCTCATTCTGAGTATTTTCAATAGGAGTATTTTCAATTTTTATATTTTGCTGCAAGTGGACACGAAATTTTGTGATAAGACTTTCATTCCCTTTTTATTCCTTGTATCCTTATTCGTGGATTTGCTCTGAGTAATTACTTAAGCAGTTTTCACGGACTGCCTGCTGCACTTCTATAATGAGAGAATTTGTGTAAATAAAATTAAAATAATTTTAATTCTTTGCTTCATAACTATTGCACAATATATGAAGATTTTAAATGTTGGATCTTTTCCACTTGAGTTTATACCTGTGTGACTTGATTGCTGAAAATGCCAGTAACACCTATATATATTACTCTGTTTTAGATCTCTGTCATTTCTGAATGATAAAATCTGAGATTGCTGAAATTTCTCACCTTTGCGTCTTTGCATTTTTATATATAGATAGATAGATGTGTATATGTGTGTGTATATATATATACACATACTATTTAACTATTTTTATATATATTTCCTATATGTGTGTACTTTACTAGAGTTGCATTCTAGGCTTGCATTGATACTTAATACTGCCTTTAATGTGAGATGAGTAATTATGTAAATAATTGTAATTGAGTTCTTCAAACAGTGTTGAAGTGCTCATAGAAGAGATGCATTATCATATACCCTGTAATATTCAATTGTAGGTGTAGTACACAGAAATCAGAAAATGTGTATGTGGTAACCTGCTCTGGAATACAATCTTTTGCCCTTTACCTTCTCCTTAAATTAAAAAGAAAAAAAAAAGGCCATTATAGACTTCTCAATCTGTCTGTTCCCTTTCAAGAGCTGCCTACTGAAAATATTTAATATCTTTTTTTAATCTTCTTTTTTCCCTTAATACTGTAGGAAATTACATCCTAAGGACAGAGCTCGAAAAACATTGTGCTTATGTCTCTACTTGTTCAACTGGGAAACACACAATTCATGTCTGACTCTCTTTTATTTGCTTTCAGGTAACATTGCTTTCCTTCCTAATTGAAACAGAAGTTTCATTCCTTGACTATATTAAAGGCGGGTATGTGATTAGCAACAAACCTTTCTTGTTTTCACAATTTGTGTGTGGCTCTCAGTAGCATCTGTAAGGAACTGTATTATTTCCTCATTTTAGGGGCTGTACTTTCCTACATAAAGCATGCAGATAGTTACTAAATTATGGAACTTTGCTTGCACTGTTGAATTGGAGTTGATACTAAAACACTGAGAAAGAGTGACCTCTGATCAACCACAGAAAATTTGATTAAACAAAAGGGAATTATCTATTTATTATTAAATTATTAAAATGCTGTCTATTTCTTCTGATTATACTGATATTTGATGTATTTAATACTGGTGTTTATTTGGAGCTTTTCCCCTTCAAAGGCATTTTTTCAATACTAATTAAAAATTTTAACATGTTTGATTTCTCATTTATTGTCATATTTTCTAAAGAGAAGTAGAGACAGAAGTGCCAAATGTCTTACCCTAGAACATGCCTAGAAATGTGACCAAATCTGAAAAATTCCTGGCTCATAACATCCCTACCAGAACACTATAGTTCTCTAAAATAAACAGAAATTTGTCTTGCATTCCTAGGCACTTATTTCTGGATTTTCGGGGCATAAAGTCTGAGTATACATTCCACATGTTTTTTAGAGCATTGATTACTTGTGAAAAACAAGGTGAGGGGTTTTGTGGGTTTTTTTTGAGTCTTCAACCAGAGTTCAGTGGAAATAAAGAAGTCTGTGCTGTGTTTTGACAGTAGGTACACAGGGCCTTTGGTCCCAGCAGTGGCAGTCCTAAATTCCCGTTGTGGACTTTGGCAGAAGTTGGAAATGGCCATCCACCTATGTTTACCAGAAATTTCTATTGACTGAAGTCTGTGTATGCACAAATGCATGAAGAAACAGTCTTGCCTTTAGTGCAGCTGTTTCCTTTGAAGTGTGTTGTACAAATATGCCATGACCATCCTATTCCCCATTCATTCAAAATTCATCTCTACAGAAAGAGCAGGTATAAGGAACAAAGGAATTGAGGTTTAAATCTAATTTTTGTCTAAATTTGAAAAGAAAATTATAAAGGGGCTGCTTGTATAATCTTTTCAGGGTGGTCTGTCACATTCCTCACTGAGATGTTACAATAAAAGTTAATAAACCTAATTATCTACATTCTTCAGAGAAGTCACATAAATTTTGAATACAATAATATTGTGTTTTTCTTAATGATATTTTGTATATATCTCATTAACTGCAAGTCAAAGAAGACTTGTGATATTAATAAATTCCACTTAAACTTTTTTCTGCTCTTTTTACAAAAAAGAAATATAATTGAGTAGAATGCTCCAAGTTTAAAAGTATAAGCAGTAACACTTATTTAATTATTTTATATAGAATATTTTTTAGTGATTCATACAATTATTTCTATGTCCATGCCAGTGAAAACTGTAGAAGATAAAAAATCTTATCTTTCTTTCTGCAATGTATGCAGTTATGTAAACATGACAAGGAAGCTCAGACTCAGAGTTATTTTCTGGGCTTCTCCCTTCCTTTGTTTGTCTCATTTAACATTACTACATATCAGTTAAAGTGCAGTTGACAAATAGTTGAAGGAAGGCGAAAGAGAAGATTTTGTCATTAATCAGTCTGTTTTTCCATCATGTCCTCCAAAATTGGGTTTAAGTTCCCTGTTTTTCTTCCATTTAGGTAGAAAGCACTGATGGTGCAATAGGCACAATTGCATATTTGCTCTTCCATAAATGAGTGCTTATAAAGTACTTCATGTTCAAAACTTTCATAGTTATTCGTTTGAGGTCTTTAGAATTAATGCAGATGTCATGGAAATCTGGAAAGTTTTAACAAATTATGATTACAGTATTGATTTAATTAATGTTATGAGTCTGAACCTGTTTAATTGGGATATTCCCTTACCAGAATCATCTGTATGATTGTTGTTTTCTTAAAGAACTTTGGAGAATGAAATAGAGGTTTGTCAATAAACTCAGATTTCGTTTCACTCTGTAAAACTGGATTTTATAGCAGTATGGCAGAAAAGAGGAGGATGTCTCTTTTGCACCTGAATATTACATAAAATAGTGCCATCCTAATAGCTGGCTTTTCCTTACTTCTTGATACTTAATCACATATTTTCCCACACCAACCTTACCACATTTAAAGTAAGTATGTTGTGCTAAAAATAATATATGTTTCAAAATCACATTTCTCCTGCCACTTAATACAGCCCCAGTTAGTAACATTTTCCTATCAAAACACCTCCAAATACATGAATAAGTTCAGCATTGTAAGGGATACAGTCTTGGAAAGGAATGCAATTGAATTTACAGGAATGACTGTCAAACCTAGTTTAGTGTCTACTCTTTTTTTATTGTCTGGAAGAAAGACCAGAAGCCACAAAGCTCTGAGATTTAGTGGACAGAAAAGATATTTCTGTGCACTAGCCTGTTTCTAGCCTGTTTGACTTACTGGAAAAGGTAGTGAGCTACTTGTTTGTAAATCAGTAAAAATCAGGAGCTGAGTCCTTTTGCAGCTGAAATATCTTGTCATCTCTTCTGTCCCAGATTAGTGGAAGATCAGAGGAATGTTTTCCTCCATCATGTTAAAAGCCTTATCTTCATCCAGGTCTTTAGAAATAAACACCCATACATTTTTTGGATTCAAAAGGATTTGGACATGTATTTTTAACTGAACTATATTGAATCATTGATGGTCCAAAGGGAAATGCAGATCTCCTTTCATGACAGCTGTTTTAATCCAGGCAGTACACTAGCCACTGTAATGGGAGGCATATTTGCTATTCACAGGAGAACTGGCATGAGAAAGTTACAAAGCAAGGGCTTCCATAGCTAGGTGTTTTGGAAGCTTTGCATGTGTTTCTTGTATCCTTGGAGACTATCAAGAAGTAATCAAACTATGTAAGAAGAAAATCTTAAAGAGACTTTATCTTTATCTTCTGTATGTTGTTACAATATTTGGCTCAACAAGCATCTGCAAAGGGGAAATTATAAGTGACACTGAGGGTTTAGATGCCATGGAGAGGATGCAGCCTGTTGGTAGAATTAGTTACTCTGACAGCTCTGCTGCAGAGTTCTGTGCACTAAGTGGCCCTCGAACACTCAACTGCTCCCCCCTGCTGACAGACCAGCTGGTTGTCATTCTGAAGCCACAGGGGAAAATCCATGATTCCTTCCAATGTACTGTTAAAAAAAACATAATCAAGCCTAGTCAAAAACTACATTCAGGCTTAATTTGTTCCCCTATGTATATCAATACTGATGGAACTCATATTAAAAGATGACAGGTTTCACTTTACTCTCTCTGTGGCTGTGAGGTGAGGATTGCTGTTCCTTTAAGATACTTTCTTCTTTTCTTGTATATAGGAATATATAGGGTAAAATCACCTGTCCACTTTCAAGTAGATCATATGTTTCTATACCAACTAAATTATGGCAAAGTAGTGATCTATGCAGCACTGAATCCATAAGGCACATGGCTCTGTTTGGGTATTCCACCTCAGCTGGGAGAGGACATCTTGCATGACCAGGATTAAAATATGTCCAAGAAAAAAACAGTATTACTATTAAAAGGAATTAATAATATTTATGGCAGTTAAGTTCTTATGAATTATTTAGGTAGGTTTTTTAATAAACAATGGGAAAAAATGATGGAGTCACGTAACTGTTTTCAGTGTGTTAATAAGTTAGTGTTGTGTAGCCCTTAGCTTGGACCTTATATGAGTATTTTCAATGTTTATTTCCTCTATTAGAAAGTCAGTTTGTCCTACAGTTTGTCCTCAAATGATGTTACCATCTCTTGTTTAATTTTCTACACAGCAGTACAACTATTAATAAAATTTGTGTTTGCTTTTTCTGCAGAACGCAAATCAATTTCACAGTCGCTATTGATTTCACAGCCTCCAATGGTAAGAATAAAAATAAACATCTTGTGTGTGTTTGTGCTGTGTTCAGTTTTAAGTGCACATATGTGTGTGTTTGTAACAGTATTCAGCTGGCACCACCTGGACTCGGGAGTGCATTTTGCTGAGCAACAGATGAGAGGCCAATTCCCGTCTAGGAAAGCAGGACAAACAGAACAGATAAAAGTTGGAAAAGCTACATATAAAATTTAATAACCAGAAGCAGTTTGCAAATATCTGTGTAGTTCTTGTTTGTTTTTTTAATAACTGCTAGGAGAAAACCTAGAAAAACCCATTGAAAAGGGCCAAATAGTTCCAGGTAGAGTGGGGCTGAAGTGAAGTGAAGCGAAGCAGATATAAGTTGTGATCGTCCTCCAAAGCTGCTTTCAGAATGTCACAATACTTTTATAAATTTCATCTTAAAAGTGCAGAAATTGCACAAATCTACAAATTTCTTGCTGCCCTTTCAGTGCTGAAATACAGCTACTTCTGCTAAAATCTATTTAGAACTACTAAAAAACTACAACTTTTAAAATTTATTCAGAACACTGCATTTTTACCTGATACAACTTCATATTTTCAAGAGAGAAAATTCTGAAGTGATTCAGTTTTAAAGTAAATCTGATCCTTGCTTCAACAGGTAACCCTTCACAGCCAACTTCACTGCACTATATGAATCCCTATCAGCTGAATGCTTATGGCATGGCACTGAGAGCTGTTGGTGAAATAATTCAGGACTATGATAGTGATAAAATGTTCCCAGCTCTAGGTTTTGGAGCTAGACTTCCTCCAGATGGAAGAGTATCACATGAATTTGCACTGGTAAGTAAATAAATACATGGTTTTAAAATTTCTTTACTACCACAGAATTTTGGGAGTTAAGGTTATAGTCTTAAGCAGTTACTGGACAAGTAAAGAGCAGGAAATGTGTTAAGTCTTCTGTGCTAACTCTAAATAGTTGTTTCACAACTTCCATCATAGTGAAGTTACTTCACTTGAAGTTATGAAGAGAAATCTGGAGTCAAGAAGTCCCTGTAGGCCAAAAATTGTAATAAAGAAAAGTAATAATCTTTAACTTCAGCTGTAGCAGCTTGAGAAACAGATGCTTTAAAGACTTCAGACTGAAGCTAGTCTCTCTAAAGAAGCAAATTAATCATGTTCTAAGATAATATTTCATTATTACTCTGTCTCATTTTCTGAGATCTCTGTCTTTACAGGCTGCTAGTTCAGAGACATAGGGATATCTGAGTGGACTAAAAGATAAGTTGATAAAAACAGATCTGAGATTGGTCCATCAGTCAGTTCAATTGCAAACCTGAAGTCTACCAGGATTTGCCAGAAAGGTTGACCTGGTATAACTGACGCGTGTGATTAGTGTTGATGTTTTATCTGCTTGCTTATTTTGAGATTTTTGTTCTTCTCAGAGTAGGATGAAGTTCTCAGAATTACAGCAAATGTAGGTATATCAGGGGAGTTCTAATCAGATAGCATCAAAGACATGGCAGAAGATTGGTGACTGTAGATGTGTATTTCTTCTGTCAGCCTGTGCTAGAAAACACTGCAACATATCTTACCTCAGGGAAAGGTTTTCCACATAAATAGTAATTTAAAACAGGTGCCATTGCAAATACTCATTTCAATTGCAGACTTTGGACTTTGTATAAGAAGTTCAAATATTTTGATACATCTTTCAGTTTTAAGGACGTTTCTAAAATTAATTAAGTTAAAAGTATCACAATCCTCATAAATTACAGGAGAAAAAGCACCACATATATACATACATACATACATATGTATATATGTGTGTGTGTATGTCCTTCCTCCCTGTGTGTATGTGTATATTTCCTTCCTCCATATTTTAAAATATATAGGTGTCTCCCATGTAATTCTAAGCAGTGTTTTCAGTTCTCTCTTTTAATGTTTTAGACAAATTCTGTCAAAAATCCCCTTTGGTTTTCTACATTCTCTGGCAAGTATACTTTACCTCAGAATGAGGTACTGGCACACTAAGCTAATGAGGTGTTGGCATACGAAGGAGAGTAGGATGATTTGAAAGGTTTTGAAGCTTACATAGATCATTTTCTGGCCTGACATTGGTCTGGAATTCAGCCTATATGTTTGTATTGCCATCTGTAAGCAGGTATTCTCAATAAAGAATCATTATGGAGATAGGTAGTAAAATGCCTACCCCAAGAATTTACAGTACCAGCCATTCTGTGGGCTCCCAAAGACTAAATTCCTTTCTTCATTTGTTTATATCAGGTCAAAAATAACTTTTTCAATGCAGAAATATTGGGCCAAAACAATGAAAAGTTTATTGTTTAGCTTACGCTCTTACAAGTGTAAGAACCATTTCTTTTTTTCACATTTTTAAAAGAATAAATCATTGAGCCTGAACTGTGCTCCTAAACATGCTTCCAGTTTTACATCTGACCTCTAATTCATACCTTAAATCCACACAGGGAAATGCCTGTTACTGTTGTGTGTTTGAAAGAGTGTTTAATTACTAAAGGTGGTATTTATGTCTAGGAGCCAGTCCTAGTGATTCAGACTGCTGAGGCTGGTAGAACCTCCTTACCTCAGCAGTTAACAGTCACAAGCAGACATGGACATACACTGAGCATTTGCAGTAAACTCTGTTGAGTAGATCTTAGAATGCTTAGGTCCTTGCCTTTTAAAAATGACCCCTGGGTAGTGTTCATTAACTTACATAATTTTTACTTCATAATTACTTGTAGTGATTAATCATCTCTTGTTCCCATTAGAATGGAAACCCTCAAAATCCATACTGCCATGGAATTGATGGTGTAATGGAGGCATATTACAGGAGTCTAAAATCTGTACAGCTTTATGGACCAACAAACTTTGCTCCTGTAATTAATCATGTAGCCAGGTAAGCATCACAACAGGTGCTGTGCAGAAACTTCTTTGTATCAGAACAACTCCTACATATAACAGGCTGACAGTTACAGAGAAAGGTATTTATTGACAGTTGTTTTGTTTATTCAGTCTCATGATTACCTTGTGACTTCAAGTAGGTTTGAAGACCATGTGTTGGTATTATGCAGAATTTAATTGCTCATTAAAAAGAAATACAAGTGATCCAGTTGACCAGCCTGAGTCAAAATCTTAGCAGAAATTGTAAGGAAAGAAATTTTTTGTCATGTCATGTTCCTTTTTTATCCTTTAGAGTGCAGAATTATTGCTTCACAGAAAATACCTGCATCTATCAAAAAGTTTTATAAACTCTGAATTTTTTTAGGTATATATAGTTTCTCTAATCTCTAAATGTCCCAAACATCAACAAAATCCTTCAGGTCTGTCTGTGTCAACAATTCCCAGCTGGTAGTGGTACTTTTAAGGCAGTGATACAGCTGTCACCATTGGGGAGCCATGGTGCTGTTATGCAACACCTCATCTAACTCCTCAAAGTAAAAACCTTCCTGTATTTATAGAAGTTTCTTAAGAAGAATAATGTTGCCTCGTTTTGGCAGACAAGAATCTTGACTTATAATCTTGAGCTCAAGACCTTGGCAGGATAATACCTCCATGAATTTATATAGGAAAGTGATATGGCTTAGGTGATTTGCTGAACAGATTTTATTTTATATATAGACACAAAGAACTACTGGTTACAAAATAAAGAAGTAGGAATGTGTAAATCATTGTACTGGTAATGTTTTATTTATGAGCTTGCAAAATAGCTAAATTTAATAGCAAGAGATATTTATATACTATCTGGTTTGCTGTTGTTAGTTTTACAGACCAGCAGAAAATTATTTGCGAATTCTGTGGTGCAAAGAATTTTCTGTGCCCCCTAGCGTGGCTAGATAGCTGATTTCAGATATCTATCATTAGGATTAGTTGTTTTGTCTTTAGATCATACCATTAAAATTATATACATGCATATTACATTGCTTGTTATCTGAGAGTAGCTGTCTCCTTTAATTTTTCCTTTCACGTGATACCTTCAATAGCAGTTTTCCATATATGTGGCATTCAGTGTCTGCATTAGCCACATTATCTGGAAATCTAACTCAACAATTTCTCTGGCTCTTTTTCTTCAAAACTGGTCATAGCAGCTGAGATGCTGACTCAGAACTTTGCAATTTATCTCAAGCCTGTTCATTGCAAAAACTGAAATTTTTGATCCAGTCTTATCAAATCATTGGCATAAAATTAGTTCTTTTTCTCACCAGTTCTTTTTCAGGAATACTTGCCAACTTTTGCAGAATAACAGAAGGCTGTCCACCAGTATTAGTAGTTCTTCTACTCAACTTTTGTCTAAATATAAAGTTTTTGCAAACTTTGGGAGCTCCTCCTGATAGCAAATCATACTGCATTATAATGGGAAAGCTAAGTGTCTTCACAGGGATTTCTACTGCATGGTCATCCCTAGAGCAATCAGTGTATCAGTCCAGTTCTCAGTAACACCATTTTCCTTCAAGGTTCGATTTCTTGATTATTCTTGTGACTCTCATAGACATGGTACTGCCCTGCAGTTACCCTTTGAACCTACCTTCAACCTCAAAGAGGTTTCTTCTTTTCACATCCCTCCTACTGAGAAGAATGCCTATGATGAAATCTCTTTAAGCAATGTCATATATTACTATCCTGTTGTGATCTTGATATTCTTTGGAAATTCTTTAGGCAGATAATGATTTTTTTTTAATTCTTTCCCCAGTTAGAGAGTTACTTAAACTACACCAGATTCAACTTAATGTCATATCTCATGTCCCCTCCTCATATAAGATCTTTCTTGCAAAAGGCTTTGGAGCATTTTAGTCTGTGAAAAATTTGAAATAACTAGATCTATGTTATTTCTTCTGTGTAGGTATGTAGACTTTGTTAAGTGCTCAGATAGGATAATAGTGTTTATTTTACTCTCTCATCACATCTTGTCAATGCAATCATCATTGAAAAATTTATAAGCATTTTGGAAAAGTGAGATAAAAGAAGTCTCTGCATGGCAGTGAAAATGCCTTCCATGGTAGGTCTTGCTAATCTCAATATTTAACTATCAGTCCCTACTGCCAGCATGCAAATAAGGAATATCCAATAGGTTCACTGCTTGTATGGCTTCTTTACCATCTCTATCCTGGTGAGAGCGTGGAAGATGGTGATGTTCTGTAAGTTAGTTGTGGCTTTCTCCAAACTCTTATAAATGTTGTGACTACAATATTGTATTTATCAGAAGAACTTGCTTGCCAATGCACTGTGTTATCATCAGAGAATTTTATAAGCATATGCAAACATCAAGGCCCTCATTGAACATACCCTGTTCAGTCAACCAGGCCTTTCATATTCAGTGACCAAAACAATAGTGAGTTCTTTGACAGTCATATTAGGTATTTGAGCATGTATTCGAAAGTATTCCTGCAGCAACTAATCTTTCTCTTTTACTGCTCTCTATACAACTCACTGCACAAGGTTCTACTTTTTGACTTCTTCACAGCACCAAGAGCCTTCATAAAAGTAGGAACTGTAGTGGCTGTGAAGCAGCAAACAGCTTCCCACAAAAATAGTTCTTCTGTTCAGGTCACAGGATTTAGTGAGGCTGTTTGGACTCACTCTCTTTCAGGACTTTGCAAACCTTCAAAAGCTGCTAGTTTTCAAAGAGTAGTTGCTTCTTGGGTCCTTTGACTGAGGTGGGAATGGCACAGGGTGTATTTTTTCTTGCATTCCTATACAGCACAAGGAGAAGTTTGAGTCTTGAAGGAAAGGACATCTGTGGGTAGTGCAAAGAAATTCATATCTAAGCCAGGGTTGCAGGGTGCATGTTCAGCCATTTTACAAATGTGCACTTAAATGTGAACTATAAATCTGCAATCATGGTTAACAGTAAGTAAGCTGGATTTGTAGGGCAAAAAACACAAAAACCCCCCAAACAAACAAACCAACAAACAAACCCCCCAAACAAACAAACAAAAACCCCAACCAAGCAATGTGTTGATTATTATTAAGTTTTATATATGAGTTTAATTTGTGTTATAAACCAAACCATTCAGTATTCATGTATACCCTTCATAAGAAGCTATATGCCCCATAAGTAATACCTATTAAACAGCTTAGGCTTTCTAATGTCTCATGATTCTATAAAGGACATTCTGTCCATGCTCCTTTTGGTAGTGGTGCAGTTCCCATTTTTCACTGATGCAACACATGCAGATTATCAATATTGTATTAGTTGTGTTTTTTCGTTGTTCTCATTTAAAAGTAGAATGCCCAGTTTAGTCACGAATGTCTTTACTTCTGAAATTCACTGTGTTGCAGTTGTTAGTCCTTGGTAGTCAAATTTTACAAATACAGCTTGTTTTCATATTAGTTCCTTTTATAAAGGTTTTTATTATTATTATTATTATAATGTTGGCTTTTTTTTCCCTTAGATATGCTGCTTCAGTAAAAGATGGCTCCCAGTATTTTGTTCTTCTCATTATTACAGATGGAGTTATATCTGATATGGCTCAGACAAAAGAATCCATAGTGAATGTAAGTTTTACTGAAAGTGTTGGAATTATGTTTCTAGAAATACTTATTTTAGGCAATAAAGTGAATGGATTGATACTTCAGGCACTAGAGTTGTTCCAAAAGTACCCATTTTTACCAAACGGGAAAATTTTTTTATGCATAAAGATGAAAAGAAAGCAAAAGTTGATCTTGAGCTAATTAGATAGTGTTCTGTGGTAAATGACACTTTCTTCTCTCTAACACTGTATATTTGTATGATTTTCCTAATCTATTTCTTGCCTCCTCCTATTTCCTCATGCACATCTCACCATGCGCTTTTGCATAGTAAACTCTTTTCTGTCTTTCTCATAATTGCAGACAGCTTTAACCCCCACACTTCTTAAAAACTGTCCCCAACTTTCTGATCCTGAATAGCAAGCATACCAGTCATCTGATTTCCCTCAAAACAGTCCCATAAAACTCTGTAAGCTCCTTATTTCTTAGTTCCTGCATTATTTTCAGTATTTTTCTCTTCAAAACTGCCATGTGCATAGGTAATATTCTACATTATGAGCAGGTTCTATTGTGCTTTTGCCTGTGGGAAATTTCAGATGAAAGTACACACAGAAACACTCCTAGACCTGGTTGGAAAAGATCTCTACCAATAGTTTTTAACATACCACAGTGGATCTAGTTAATAGCAAAGTGGTGAGTTGAAAAGCGTACAATAACGTAATTTATTATCATGTCCAAGTGAATTGTGTAGAATTAGGTAGCATAGTTTTGAAGACCCACTTTAGTACCTCCTGTAGAGATTTGATACTATTGCAATTTATGAGGTGCTCATGAAAATGCTGCCCCAGTGTTCTGCCTTTCACTGGGGAGCAAGATGCCCTCGAGTCCCAGCCTGCAGCACATACACAGAATATGTGTAATAATAAGCCTGGAAATTCATTCTCTAGCCCAGCCTAGAAGTTTGAAACATAATTTCTTTTAGATGAGCTGCTTTTAGGTCAAAAAGGGGCTCAGTGGAGAAAAAAAGAGCAGCTCTTGATTCTGACTCACCCTTCCATGTGAAGTCTGTGCATAAGAGACCAGCAAGTGCAGTCAGCTGATATCTTGTAAGATTAATTCATTTGCCACTAAGACACACAGAAAAACCTTGTTTTCAGTAATAGTTCATTTCAAGGAATAATGTCTACAGTCTACAACTGTCTGGAAACACAACAGATGTGTTGTTAGCTTGGAATAAGTGGAAGTTTGGGAGTATTTGCTGTCTTGGTTTTTTATGAAGATGCCTTCATTTTCTGCATATTTCTTTTAGTGTGAGCATGGTATACCATGACAGAACTAATTAAATGCTATTCAATAGCAGTTTTTTCAGTCTTAATAATATCCATAATACTAAAAAGGGCAATGATGTCCAAGCAACTTGATGTGTATAAAACTCAGAGTATATTTCAATTTTTAACATTAATTGTGCTTTTGGGCATCTTTCTCATTACAGCATATATGTCAGACACATTCTGTTTTACCAAACTGTTTAAAGGTTATGCTGTCATTCAAGAAATGCCAACACTTAAGTTTATATGCAAAAGTTTAACTATTTGTCTTTTTGCTGTCCTTGCCACTTACTGTTTCATATTTCATTGTATCACATAATTCTGTGTGAGTAGGAATCTCTTTAAAGGATACTTTCTTTAAAATCAAGAAATAACATTCTAGAAAACATCTAAAAAGCAGAAAGTACTGTTCTAAAAGATCAGAAGGTGTATATCTGTGATTTTTTTGACCAGTGTATACTCCTGTTTAATGTTTAAAATTACTGTAGACATTCTACAGTTTATCAGAATATCTCAATAAGCAACAGAATTACCTCAGTAAGTTGTCAACTCTGACATTTGCTGAATATTCTTTGGTTTTAGTTGATACCTTTTTCATCAGAGGTAGATTCACATTATTTCTATAAACTGATGCTACTGTCAGGGCAGGAGAGTCTAATATTTAAGATAGTGTCTTTGTAGTTTTAAAGATTTTACAGAGTTTATTCAGGGAAAGCCAGATATCATCTTTGAATGAAAAATATAAAGCAAAATTTAAAATCTTACCACAGGCCCATTCTTTATCTTTCTTGTATGTGGCATGGATGATTGACTAGAGTAAAATTTCATTTATGGGATAAATGTAATATACATATTGCTCAAACAGGTTATTTATTTTCTTTAAAAATTTGGCATAAGATCAATGTACAAAATAGTGTCCCATAGTTGCAAGCAGCTGTGTAATATTAAGAAACAGCAAAGCACATTAAAATAAATGTCAGACTGTTATTGGGTACATATTTGCAATTACTGTCAGTTTACAAAAGTTTCTAAGATAAATTTGTCCTCTTAGTTGTCATATTAGTATTAAATGCTAACATAGTTTGTTGTCTTTAATTAGCACCTTATGTGATTCAAAGACTTGGTAATGAAAAATAAAATAATCACTTCTATCTTCATCAAAGATGTTTTGTACCACTTAAGCAGACAGTTTACACCACTCAGCTTTTTAGGGGGAAAAAAAATCTTTAAAATGTAATTTCTGCATGTTTTTTTGTTCACGTTGTTCTCAGATTTCTTGTTATTGGTAGAGGTTATGTAATGCATTAAACCTCTTTTTCTTCTTCTTTTGAAGGCTTCAAAATTTCCAATGTCCATAATTATAGTGGGGGTAGGACCAGCAGAGTTTGATGGTAAGTGTTTTTTCTATTTTTTTTCCATATTTGCTTACATTTTAGTAATGTGTGGCTTTCCAAACTAATATTGGTCTTTAAAAGAGCATTATATGAAGCAGGAGTGAGTGCTGTTGGCATTTCCAGCTAGATTGATTGATTGGTAACTCAGTGTGATTACAAGCTACCATGTGGAGCTGTGTAGCCCTTCAGGCTCTCTGTTCAAGTCAGAACCATATGGGGGCTCAGCATTTACAGTAAAGAAAGTGTACTCGAGAAATGGTAAATTTCTTCAACACAAATATTTAGATGCCTCGTGAAGTGTAAGTTGACTGGAAATATTGATCTTACTGCATTAATAAAATCTTGAGAAAAATAAATACATTTGAGGTGATCTGGATTAAACAGAGTTTCACTTAGTAACAGAAGTGAGCCCTACTGTGCAGCAGCATTGACAGAGTATTACAGCAGGAGAGAAATTACCAGGTTATTTACATATTCTTTCTATGATATTCTGGAACACCATTCTCTGTTGCAATGAGTAAGCTGCTGCCATTGTTTGTATTAACTTTTTAAGTATGTATCACTGCACTGTGAAGCGTAGTCATTGTGTGTGTCTCAAAGTCCTAAATCCTTTTTTAATTCTAGTACATCTGGTTAGACAGTATGCCTTCTGTTGTACATGAAATATACTTAGTACTACTATGTCAGATGTTTAGTGTTGACTAATGACTGTACCTGTTAATTTTTGTACAAATGCTCTAAATCTAGGAAAAATAAGGAAAAAAAGAGACAAAAATTATTTTATTTAAAATTTATTTTATTATAAGCATTATTCTTATGCTGGTCAGCAAGTGGTATATTAGCCATAATTTTAAGTATCTTATTCCATGAAGAAATTGTCAGGTGAACACTTACACTTCAGATGATTGTATGCCACAATCAGTGAGAAAAGACAGTTTCTATTCATAAATGCATATGATGGAAATTTGTAAACTTCATTTTTACTCCTGAGAATTCCAACATGGTCCTGTGTTACTTGCCATTTTCTCACCTCTCCATTGCATTTTCCATTTCTCCCTGTTTGTCTAGTCCTTGGATTTGCCCAGGCTCCCTTTCTCAGTCAGGACAGGTTCTTAAGGTGTTATCCCTCCCCCTCTCCTGAGGTTGGGATTCTGTCTGTACTGCAGGATGCAGTTTCCACCTCTGGAGCCACAATCCTGTCATGTACGGTCTCAGTGAGATTCACCCATTAGATGTATGCCAGGTCTGTAGTCCCTCAGTGCCCAAGAGGACAGAGAAATTGCTTCTATCTACAGAAATTCCTCCTGGAATGAACAACGCCCCATGTCTGCTGTGGGTGCTGAGGAAGAAGGTGTCTGCAGGAGGGTGATGTTTATGCACTGTCTGGACATTCAGCCCCTGAAGCTTCAGTTCTGCTGTAGAGAGACCAAGCTGCTCCTCTTCAGAGCTCTCTGTTCTCTAGATCTCTCAGCCCCTGGGGAGTACCAGAGGGATTCTTAAAAGTCTGAAGCTTGGGTAGATGGCACATTTGTCAGAGCTTTGCTTAAAGGATGTGAGGATGTGACTACAACAGGTCACAACAGGAGCATTTTTGCCCAGAATTCTGTATCTGACATGGCCATGGGTAGTTCCCTAGAGAATGTTAAGAGTAAGCAAATACAATACTTCCCTGGATACTGTTTTTAGATTGGAGTTTCCTAGGCAGGATGTGCTTCATGTCTATTTTGGAAATTTTTTAGTGAAACTCCTTCAAATACTTGTTCAGTCTCCTCCTGTTTGAACACAGGTACATTTTTGCAGCAGCAGCATCAGGCAACATGCTCTGTAGACCTACTGATCTGTTTCTTTGAACAAATATATACTCTGTTCAGCTTGGCTCCTGATAATGTCATTTATGCTTTCTAGTTCTTGCTTCAGAAGAACTAGGTTTTGATGTGCTGGTTTCAGTGAATTCAGCCCAGTTCATAAGAGCCTGAGCAGCTGAGGTGCAGGGTTTTGGTTTTCATAACGTACACTTGAAAGAAGGTTTGTAGAATTGCAGATCCAACATCTGAGAATAATCTGAGATCCCAAATCCATCCATTTCAACACTGACAAGAGCGCAGGTACATCTTTCTACCTGGAATAGCTTCCAGGTGTATAGATGACAGAGCTTTCCTGTATCCTGCTCAGAAGATACAAGAATTGCCCAATAAATTTAATAATTTTTTAAGTGCTCATCATTCCATAGCATTAGAAGATACTGCTTTTTCAGTGTGAATGTGAGTTATTATCTTTGCACTCTATCCTCTGATACCTTTGGTAACAATAGCTGCTGAAGATGAATTCTTCTCCATCTCTGAAATTGTATATATATACATATATAGCATTACAAAACCAGATATACTTGCTGTTTTGAGAGATGAAAGGATAAAAAACTTTGTCGCAGTCGGTTCTTTTCTGAAGGTGACAATAAAGATAGAAGTATGTATTGTCACCATAAAAAAATGCTAAACATGATTTTATTTTCTGATGCAAATGATCTTAACAGAGTTGTCTAAAGAAGAATTGTTGGTTTTATTGCTTGAAAGTGTAAGTTGTCTGAACTTTTTCTCGGTAAGATGATTTTGTTGCATACCTGAACTCATAGTTTGGTGGGGGATTTTTTGTTTGTTTGTTTGTTTGTTTTTTTAAGCTATGGAAGAACTGGATGGGGATGTAGTGAGGATTTCTTCAAGAGGAAGGTTTGCAGAAAGAGACATTGTGCAGGTAGGAGATACTCTCTTAGATTTTATTGTTCCTCTTTTGTTTGATTTTTCACTTATTTTTCCTCTTGCTTATTTTCACTTCTCTTCCACATAGGTTGGATTTTTATATTGTTGTTTAGTAGAATATATATAGAGGGAGAATAACTAAGCCATACCATTAGCTAATACTGCATGATAATTAAGATCGGATAGCAGCTGATGAACTTTGGGATATGTTTATTTGTTTCCATTTATATCTGCAGAAACTGAAACTTTTCAAAATGTTTAATGTTACAAATACTGACATGTGAATGTTTAAGGATTGATTGGTAGCTGCTGGTGGATGTAATATTTCAATCCAAGGATGTGTTCAAAACATGTATTTGACACCTGATTTTATAGTTTGGTTTTATTAGAATACAAAAATAAAGAAAGCTACATAAATATATGGAAATGAAAATGATCAGATTTTTTTTTCAGTCTTCTTCAGTCTTCCTGCATACTTTCTACTTTTTTTTTAAATGGGGATCAGAAATGAGCATAAGATGACAAATTAAATTACCCTTTTACTCTTTATGGATATACATTAAAGAAAGTCATGGATTCCTGAACTGTAATAGTTGAGAAAGATATTCTTTTCATTTTTACAACATGCAGAGATAACAACTGATGGGAAAGTGAAATATAAAAACTCGTAGAAGAGTAAAACATGCTGGCTTCTTTGGTCATTGTTGTCAGGTAGTTTTAAAAGTAGGGATGATGCAAGACATTTGAACAGGGGATAACAAGTTGTTTCTCATTTTGTCAAAGCCTTTGTAGTATTGCTTGGTGTTCATATTGGGCTGGACAGGGGCTGTCTGTAATCTGTTGTTCTGTAAATGTCACTGCTTTCAACAGAGCAGTATGTGGGGTGGACCCCAAGCTGGTACTGCTGCAAAGCCTGTGTGGCATGTCAGATTTTTTAAAGCTAATTCAGGTATCTCTGGCATGCATTACACTTATGTTTAAGTGCATTTAAATATAAGCAACATAATTTCTCTAATAGAGCAGCTCAAAAAGCTTCAAAGAGCATAAATGGATAGAGTTCTAACATGTTATAAACAAGATTTGTAAAAATGCTTTCTTTGGAATTCACTGCATATCAGAACTGTAGTAAAACATTTATATATTATTAATATATTTTAATCAGAATGTTGCCCCATGCCATATTGAATTACCTGAAAAGAGTATTATTTTGTGCTCTTTTTCTGTCTAAATACTAACAAATATTTACTTTATAGACTAACTAACTAAATAAAAAGGCATTCTGTCAAACCCTCGAAGTTCGGGTTGACCTTTATTTTGTATCTAGCAGGCTAAAACTGATTTGCCTTTATAAAACTAAATACTCAAATATAAAAGGGGGGGTTGTGTGTTAAAATTAACTAGTGAAAATACCTATTAGTTCTAACAGTATTGTGAAATATTTTTATTAAATTAGTACAGGAAAAGTTTGTTAACAGTGAGTCACTGTATGTGTTTTATTTACTGACTGCAACTAATGTAAAGGCATGTTCTTCACTATTTCCTCTTCACATGTATGTATACATACTGTATACTCTGTATTACATGTGTACAAATTCTTCCTCAGTTTTGTTTAATTTCTGCTCTTCTCTTATCCTTTTGCTGTTTAAGACCTTTTAGGAGAATATTTACTTGTAGTGATGAACCTGTTGTTTCTCCTGAGAATTTTGCATATTAGCCTTTTTAATTAAACTCTTAAATTGTAGACAAAGCACTTGGTGTTCCATCAGTTTCCCTTTGGTTTCTCTGATACCTTTCGTTCTGTTCTTCTGCCATCTCCATGTTAGCTGTCCTTGTACATCTCTAGGTTTGCTTACCTGTCCATAGTTCCTCTAGCTCCTCTGACATCTCTGCAGTGTGAGGAGAGGTGAAAAAGAGCAAAATCAGGCTGTCTGTGTTGTATAATTGCATTTCAACAGTTACACTGTTGACATAGCCCCACTTTGCTACTGAACAGTGGTCTGAGATTTCGTGTCTGCAGACTAATGGGTGAGATGATCTCTTAGGATGGGACATGTTCTTTAAGTCAGACTGCGAGTACTTTTTACACAAGGAAAAGAAATCAAGGAGCCTGGATTGTTTCTTTTTTGTATTTCAGTAGCACAAGATTCTCATTAAGTATTTCAAATTCCAAGCTAGGCCTGGGCAGGAAACTGGTTTAGGTCTTGAACATCTGGATATAACATGAGAACTTCTTTTTTGATCCAATCCTTTTTGCTTAGCTTCTTTATGCATTTGTTACCATCATATTAAGAGTGTTCAAGTGGTTTGTAGTGCTACTAGGTATAATGCAAAATGGTCAAAAATTTAAAGTCATCCTTTCTGTTTGGTTCACTTCAGAGGTCCAAAACAATCTCTTCACCAAGTGCCAGAGTGGAGGCAGTCTGGTGGCCCCAGGAGCAGGGAATGTAAGATAAGAATGGCTTTCTGAGACAAAATTACCTTCTTGCACAAATATATCAGTGAAGCATGTCATCAGCAATCTGAGCTAGGCATGGCTCATGTGAAGGGGTTCATCCAAGTGAAAGCGTTACACTATTTCTGTAAGAAAGCAGATCTATAAAAATTGAGATACAATGTATATTTATAAAATATATAACAAAAAATGCAACCAGTGTATATGGAAATTAAAACTGTGTAAGATAACATATTCAGGTACTCTAACTCCCTAGGTTAAGCTTTCTTATTTTTATGTTGTAAGATATATTCTGTGTCAGCACAATGGCCTGAGTGAACAACTCTCTTCTTTTGTAGTTTGTGCCATTCCGAGACTACATTGACAGAAGTGGAAACCACGTGTTAAGCATGGCAAGGCTTGCTAAAGATGTATTAGCTGAAATCCCAGAGCAGTTTCTGTCCTACATGAGAGTCAGAGGAATAAAGCCATCACCTGCACCACCGCCCTACACACCCCCAATTCATGTGTTGCAGACTCAGATATGACTGCTCTGAAGTGTTTAGCATTTATCACCAATCTCTGGATGCAGCAGTAGCTTCGGATAACTTTTTGGAGCTGGAAAACTTCTCTTCACATACCAAAATTCTCCTATGGTTGCATAAGCAACTGGAAAGTTTTTAAATGCTAGGAGTAAGATGTTGATGTTCTGAGACTTTTTTTTTTTTAATCCAAACACCCTACTTTTTTGATGTATTTATCGGAGGGGGGAAAGCACAAGTCAGGTTTTCAACTTAGAAGATTGGGTCCTCTCTGAATACTGTGTGTATATAAATGTATAGGAATGCTATTACTCTGTATCAATGTTTACATGTTACTATTTTTAAATTTCAGTACTTTTATAACTATTCTTAAGAATAAAAGTTTGGAATATCAACTCACAGGTCTTCTAGCTTGCAATAGTTTGTCACAAGATAACAAGAGAAGCAATATCTCTTTGAATGTTTGTTCAGGCAAATGCAAATGAAAGCTAAGAAAAGGACAAATATATCTGTGTGTTTTAAAATAACTGAAGTGCTTCAATCAGTGCTCAGTAATCCATTCATCTCATGTATTGAAAATTACAACTCCTGAATGTGAATAACATAATTGCATATGACTTATAACTAACTCCAGACTCTGAGGGGAAGGTATGTGTATTTTTTTCTGAGATTCTCCAATTTCTAAGTTTACAGTTTTTTAAGCTAACTACTGAAACAAATTAGAATAGTTACTTGCTATAATTAATTAAAGAAAATTACCTCAATCCAGAACCATCAGAGTACTATAGTTGACTCACTGAGATCGTTATATCGTATCATGCATTCCTTAAAGCACTGGAAATTTTGCATCAGAAATGTCTTTTGAAGTGATTACAGCCTATATTTTATAATGGACCATTTTAAACTTTAAAAATTTTAAGTCTTATCTTTTTCTCCTGTCTAGATTGTCCATTCAAAGGGATGCTGACTCTTAATATTTGGGTTTAATATTGTCATTTAATCACATTTCCATTCAGGGTGCATGAATAATAAAGTTAATTAACTGGTTTAAAAATTGCACAACTATGTTGCTTTGTGCAAAATTTTGTGTACGGAACTACCCAAAAATTTATTATATGCCTGTTCGTATATAATTATAAAATGGTTTTGCATGTATATTTTGTATAAAATACACAGTTTTGTGAGTTTGTGTCAGATACATTTGATTTAGAACTAATGGCCTTAAATTTCACAAAACTCCTGAAATGATTGTGAATTGCCTTCAAATACTGTTTAAACATTTTAATTTTTTTGTGTCACAGTTGTAATTGTCTTGTATATGTAACTTTTTTCTTTGCATATAACCTGTTTACTAATTCAGTTTCTTACTACTGTATGTTGTAATGTACAGTATAAAACTAAGGTGCATTTTTTAAGCATGATAAGTTTTTTTGCCAGAAAGCATATCTTCAATATTAATGACATATAATTATGTAAATGCAGAATCTTCCATTTTTAAATATATTTAACTTCCTTTAACTATTTCATGTGGGAAATTACATTTTCCAAATAATAATTCTGTAAACAAAACCAAATCTTTTTTTGGTAAAAAAAAAATCTTGTTTTATTTTTATTTTGAAACAGTTTTTACATAAATATGGACTTTAATTTTCTCACCAAAATATGTATTTCTTAGTGGATAGATGTTGCATGAGTGAAATTTGATACTTGGCAACTACAAATTTTGATGAAAGTGCATCATAAAGAGTAAGTTTAAATCTACTGTATGGTGGTGGTGTTCTCCTTTCATCTTCTACACTTATTCTTTGCACGGACAGTGTTGGCATTTTTGAAAAAACTGAAGTTATACTATGTTTCTGTTGTTTCATTTGATGGGACAAATCTTTATGCTGTTTTTTGTATTGGTTCTCAGTGGGCCACATGTGGGCCATGTTTTCAACATATCAATAGAAGACCAGAAAACAAACTTACTGACTTGAGAGTAATTTATTAGGTCTCATTTAGCCAGTACCTTTTATAAGTTCACAGATTAGCCTCAAAACTAATCTAACAGTTCATTTAACAAGTGAAAGAACTTCTAAAAAAAGGTATTACTTCATCAAAGTTATTTTGTTTATCCAGCCTAAGTACCAGCCTATTCTATTCCACACTGTTGGGATTTTTTTTTCCTCTGTTTGGTGTTGGGTGCTAAATAAAACATATGTAATGTAAAGAAATCGTTGTGATAAGTGAACTGAGAATTCTAGTGGAAAAGGGCTCTTTCCAGACCTTCGAGATTCCCTGTCTGTATGCTTGACATCTTGAATCTGTAATGTGTGAGAATTATTACACAGACTCACATATTAACTCTCATTCCAGTTTTAGGATGAGAGTTAATGCTCGGAGCTTGAATTTCTCCAGAAGATCACCTACAGCCATTTTTACTCCTGGCTTTATTCGCAAGAATAATGGAACACAGAATTCTTATTCCTTCCCAAGCTAACTTGCCACTCCTGAGGGGTAGCAGAGAGTATTTATGAAAGCTAAAACATGACACGTTATGTGACAAATGAGTTTTCCTGAGTGTAACTGTTGGCCTTGACAAAAGCTCTCTTCCATTGGTATCCATCTTGGAGTAGACTATTTTCTTCATAATACATGCAGAAAATTTTCTGGTGGGGCAAACTGCATAAATGTTCCTACAAATGAGGGGGGACACAGGCTCATAGAGTCTAATTCAAGAGTGACTTCTAGGTTTGATTCAGACTAAGGAGGAATTGTTTGCTAATCTGGAAGAAGAAACTGGTTTGATCTTGGTTGCAAAATAGAATTTTGTAATTCTAGGCAAAGGTGGAAAGCTATACAGTAGAATTTACACAGACTTCAAATCAGCTCAGTGATCTACAAAAAGTGTTACTTGTGTGGTGCCACAGGGAGGTGTCTGTAGGAGATGAAGAGGATTCAGGAGGGTGGTATTCTCTGAAAAGTTGCATTTTGGAAAGCTAGAAATTCTCACCTAAGTAGGAGCAGATGAAATTCACTCCAGGATACTGAAATTCAGCCATAAAATGGCTGAAACAAACAGAATGATAAATTATTTATCATCTTTAAGAATTAATAAAAAGACACATAAGAAGTTACACCAATGCAATGGGAAGCCTGGGAGCATAGTAAGAAGGCATTATAATTGTGCCAGAAGTTCTTAAAAAAGAAAAATTGATGAGTAGAAAGAATGTATAAATGCTATGTATAAAGCTATGTATAAATGTAAAAGCAAGATATGCATAAAAAAGAACAGAAAAACTAAAAAAAAAAATAAATTATTGACTGCTAAAGTCTTATGAAACCTGTAATAGAAAGGGAAGGAAAGTCAAATCAATTATTTAACCAAAGGATGAGCATTTAGTCCATTAGGGAAAACCTAAATACTCAACTTTTTTTTCCTTCAAGCTTCATAGAACAGGGATAATTGTTGAATTAAATAGCCAATTAAAAATAAATAAATCTAGACTAAGGTATACTTCTGTGAATAAAAACTTGCTACTACTACACAGTTTTTGAAACTATTTTCTTTAAAAGCAATATAATGAGCTTGAGGATAAAAAAGAGAAACAGCTGCTTTTACAAGACATTTTAAAAGCAAAGCAGAAGATACTGTCCTTGTTTCAAGTGTTGTGAAGTACTGTAAGGCTGGTTAGATTGTTCAGAAAAATGCTATCAGTCTTCCATCATCAAACTCAAGAAATAGAACAATTGCTGTTCCATAGGGACCTGTCTTGCTTTTGGTATTATTTAGTCATTTCCATTGATGAAGCACTATATAAAAATTTGTTATGAGATTATTGGATTACATCAACTGGAGATAGTTTCATCACTTCCAAAAATGGAATTAAAAGTTGAAATTATTTTTATGAATTAGAAAAATTACCAGAAAGAGGAGCAAATTCAATCAGAGCAGATAAGTAGGACTACTGGAGAACAAAAACTTCCTACATGGTTACAGCACTTTTTGGCTGTGCAGCAATTTTTTAAAAGAATGTCTGAGGTTGCAGTGGATCACAAAACAGATATTGATGGGAAGGTGTCATAAGGAAAACTCTTGAATAATGGCCACCTGAGATAATCTATCCACTTGTGCTGAAAATAATAAGGCCTTGGCTCATGTACCAGGCCCAGTTTTGAGACTTCAGATAGCATGTGGACCAACTGGAAAGACTCACAGGACTTTTGGGGCACTGAGGACTTTCAGAACAATTTGGACAAATGATCAGGGACGATTTCTATGGGGTTGCCCTCCCTAGCAGAGGTCATCTCTAACTGAGTGAACTCCCAGAGCAAGGGCCATGTGTGGGACCAGGACCAGCCCTACTGAGCAAATGTGTGTGGGGAAGCAGGTGGATGCCATTGCAGCAGAAATATTTTCAAGAGGACACACCATGTCTATTCTCATTGTTGGGTTGCTGTTTTGTACTGCTCGTCTTTTTCATGTGAAATGGCTTATAGCACTTGTAAACTGGCTTATAGCACTTGTACATATTTTCTTCAGCACTCCATGGTGGATTTTTGCTTCTTTGCCACTGAGTTGGTAGGGTATGATTTCAGGTGTTCTTTCCAGCCAGCATTATGCATTACCATGAGTGTGCAAGTGACTGTAGATGACTGGTATTTTCAAATTGGCCATCTAAAGAAAGAGTGTAGAGTACTTCAGTTTGGAGCATAAGCCTACAGCCAAACACTTGACAATACTAAATTTCATCATTGGAATTTTTATTTGATGATTATTTTGCAAACCATCAAAGGCATTGAAGTGACTGAGTGTTCTTACAGATATCCCATCCTGCAGAAGGAGTAAAGTGCTGTGAGATGCCTGTCTAGTGTGGATCATGCAGTGTGGATCCTGGGGCAGTGCATGCCACAGGTGGTGAGAGAATCTTCCCAAGCCACAGCAGGCTCTGCCTGTGCACTGAGTAATTCCATCAATTCTGCACTGCTTTGTTTCCCAGGGAGCAAAAATTCTGCCCAGCCTTGAGAGGAACAAGATTGCCATAATGACTGAGGGGCCTGTCTGCCCTGTGCCACAGGCTGCTCTGTGGTTTGCTTTGCTTCAGGCTGATCATGAAATCGTAGCAATTGACTGGATGTGCAGAGTGATTAGCACTGAATGCTGTGTTTTAAATTGAGTGGGCCATCAGGACAAAATCACCAGCCAGAGGGAATTCAAGGAGAAGAAAATTGTCTCTCTTCCATGGGTAAAGGGCTACTGCAGACTGTGGAGAAGATTAAATATTTCCACTGGTACAGGCAGAAAGGCCCTGGAAGTACAAGAGTGACCAGGTGGCCTTGGTGGATGGCTTTCTGTGAGCAGGAGGGAATGGAAAATATCAATAGGTAGTTAGACCTGGAGGAAAGGAAGAGAGTCCAGCAGGAGTCTCTCATGGTTGTTTCTGGGCAAATGTTGTCATTAATGCAGTAAACAACGGAGTTAGAAGTTGCATTTATAAGGTGAATAAAAGTATTAGCTTACCAGGATTGCAGGCTGGGAGGCCAGAATAAATAAAAAATGGATTTTATGAATTGGAGGGAAGGTCAGGGGAAAAAAAGGTGGAAATTACTACATTTAGGAGGGAAATAAATAAGCACATGGAATGAAAATAAAATATACCTTTATAAGCAGCAGTTTGGGACTTAATAATCTGTGAATTACAGCTGGGCTGCAAATAGAATATGAATTAAATTGTGATACTGCTGCATAAAAAGCAAAGATCACCCTGGAAGATGCTGACAGCAGTTGTGTTCATATGGCAAGGGACATAATAATTTCTCCAGGCTAAGCTGTGCTGAAGCCTGAGCTTGGCACTGTGTCTGGTCCATGGGGCCCCACTTTAGGGACAGCACAGCCAATTTTGAAAGAATCCAGGAGAGAAAAGTAGCAGATGGTTTTTAACCTGTGAGGAAGATATTAAAGCATTTGGGTGTGTTTTGTATGCAGATTACCGGAAGGAGTGTGGTAACTGTGTCTGTGCAAGGGCTGCTGTTCTCCAAGGTTGGCAGTGATGGGTGGTGTTGCTGTCTTTGGCAGCAAGAGTGGCTTACATGGGCAGATAGACAAACCTCCCAAACTGTCTGGAGGCCCCTTCTAGAGCATCTCAGGGAAATTACATTATCTTCGTCTTAGAAATTTGTTAGAACACTCTGGAGAGTTGCTAGCAATTCCCTAATTGTGCAGGATTCTTCTGAACAGGGAAATAATACATTAAATAGTTAAATATCCTCCTGAAGCGCCATTTGTCAGTCCTGCAAAGGTAGGTGGCCTAATTAAGAAAGAAAAATGGATAATGTAGAGGGAGAGAACTGGAGTGGATGGGTGATTAGGAAGGCACCAGGAGGGCTGAAGAAAGCACTGGTGAGACCTTGTCTAAAATACATGTATGCTTCCAGTCACCTGTTTCCAAAGTAATGGACACATGGGACTCATGAAGACAGAGACTCTTAGGAGTCTTGTATCCAGTGGGCAGGCGAGATGATCAGCCCCTGTGTGTGACCAAAGGCTATGAGGAAGGAAAATCTTCCAGTGAAAGTCAGATGAGGAGCAGGCTATGCCAAGCAAATTGGTGTAAGTGGACAGCAAGGTGGGAGTCCCCATCTGTACACCTGAGGTTTTGCAACAAGATGTTGGAATGGCAATAGAACTGTCCCGTTGATAATTAAGTACAGTCAATTCTACAGTCATGATATCTTGGCTTGATGTACTTGGTCAACTGTTGTTACCTAGCAAAAGCCAGCAGACCCCAGAAGTATTCCCTATAATTCCTTTAAAAGGATCAACACACAATATGCTGTCGGCTCCTTGAGATCCATAGCACCAGGCTGTACTGAAATATGCACTTCCTTCAGTAACAAAACTGATGTTTGCCTCATATCTCCAATTCACTCA
The DNA here is from genome assembly GCA_013400435.1 of Pycnonotus jocosus. NCBI lineage: Eukaryota > Metazoa > Chordata > Aves > Passeriformes > Pycnonotidae > Pycnonotus > Pycnonotus jocosus. The sequence continues at coordinate 127,632 of VWYP01009352.1, forward strand.
CTGATAATAGGCAAATCTCTGGATAAAAGAATTGAGGAATCTTTAAGGGATGTTGGAATAAAGCTATCGTTAGATTAACATTATCAGATGCCCTTAAATCTGTGCTTTGCATGTTTATCGTGTTAAAATTCAGAAATAAATGCCCCCTTGGTGTGGAGGGGAAATCACTTTACGATGGAAGCTGTAATTGCTCTCCCCCACTGACCTTCTGTTGAGCTCATGGTTTGCTCCCACAGCTGGAGCTGCAAATATTCAGTCTTTTGTTGTAACCATGAGAAGTATTTGATAACAAGAACCTCTCTGGTTTTAAACATGAGTCATCCTCCTTTTCTCCTATCTAGACCTCCTTAAAACTTGTCTCCTTTCTATAACTCAGACCTGTACAAATCTCAGCAAATGCCACTGCGGTAGCCCTACAAAAAGCCTAAACTAAAACTGCTTTTTAGCATTTTACTCAGTGACTCAATCAGTAGAACTGACACTATGGAGAAATCACATCTGCTAATGAAATTGGCTATTTACCTGTTGCTAAGTGCCCTCCAGCACAGGAAGAGGTTTTACAGCAAATAAAACCCCAAACCCACACCTCAGTTGCAGACACACCACAGTTGCTTTTGAAGTAGCTTTTCTCATCTTGCTAAGCCTCTTGGAAGAATATAGGCAGGAAGAAGGTGATGCCACTGCGAGTGTGAAAAACCACTGAATCGCAGCATTTCATTACTGGAGACATGCTGTCAGCTGCACTGCAGCATTTCCCACTGTCCTGGAAGAATTAGCATGAAAAGAAATGTGTTTGAGCACACACCCACAGTATTAGTGAGGGTTTTTCTCTGGCACCGTTAGATATTTCACGGTACAGAAGGACTCTAAAGGCTCGTTCATGCGTGTACTGTGCCATTATCAATAGATCTGTCTATTACCTGTCATTGCAAGGAAGTACCAGGCTTCCAAAAACTCTTTTTCACAATGGCAAACCCAACTGCTTTATTTAAAACCTGTTAGACTGAAATATGAAACAGAGGATGTTTAAGAGTATCACTGTACTTTGTGGGTAGGTGATCCCCTCCTCTCCCTCGTTTTCCTCCCTTCTCTCCCATCCTCAAGCCAGTGCCACAGAGGGGAGCTCCTTCCCCCCAGCTCCCTGGTGGGCATTTCCCCTCCCCCAGGCCAGGCGGAGAGACCCTCGCAGGCAGCCCCTCACACCGGCTGGGATTGATGGAAAGGGACCACATGAAATGAATGCTGAGTTCTCAGTGCCACGGAGGTCCCAGAGCACAGGGCAGGAGTCACTTTGCCCGTGGTCTCCCTGCAGCATGGCAGCATTTGCAGAGCCAGACGTTGCCTGGGCATATTGTAATAAGTCAGCTGAGACTCCATTATTTTCATGCAGGGAAAAGCCAATTCTTTATTCAAGTAACTTATTTTATATAGTTTTCACAGACCTCATGTGCAACACCTATTGGCTGGTAGCTTTCTTATTGCTTCATTTATTGGTCAGAAGATCATTTGTGTGTACATGCAAAGATTCAAGTTGTTTACATTTTTCCTTTATGGGTTCTCATGGCACTGATCTTATTGTTTACACAGATACACTTATTTTTCAACCCAAGAAGAGGTTGTTGTGTTAACGAACCTTTCATACCAAGATTGTTTCTGCATGGGAACTTGCAAATTGCTTAACTACACTTAGAAGAGATGACAGGCTAGCTATTAATTCAATAGAGCAGGCCTGGTTTTATGAGGCCTTTCTTTTATAATTCCTGTACCTGTCACAACACAGGCAGGGTTAGATCCCGAGGCGCCAGACGAGCTCGGACCCCAGGCAGGGCAGAGCTGCTTGTGGCAGTGTCCCAGAGGCTGGATGGCAGCTTGGGAGCGGCGTGTTCCTGCCGCCCCAGCGGAGCTCTGCAGCCCGGGCAGCGCACAGCATCCCGCCTCTGCTTCAGGAAGGGCAGGACAGTGCTCAGCTCTGAGACCACTCCCAGCACCTTCACAGCAAATAAGGTACAAGCCAACCATCCAGGATCTTTGTTTCCATGAGTTTTCTCAGGGAAAATTCCCTGTAAGGCCAGCCTGGAGAAGCAGGGTTATCGGTGAATCCAGAGGGCTTTGGGAAAGAAGGGGAGGAGGAAATACCTACCGGCACCAGGGAGACTTTTTATTAGTAAAAGGGACTTTTTTCTTTTCAGAACAGGAGTTGGTGAGGATGCAGCTTGGCTGAGCTCTGTGCTGTGTGTTAGACAGCTGCTGCTGCAGCTCCTGCCCAGCTGAGGAGCACCACCCTGCCTGGGTGCAAAGGGAGCCTACCGAGGGCTCACAGTCCAGCCCAGGGCAGCATGGGCTTGCTTTGTTTTGCAGAAATAGCTGCAGGCAAGTCTGTGTTTAAAATGCATATGCAGGTGCACCAAGCTCTGTGGATGGTCTCTGGGTAAGGTTTCCCAGCCAAAGGCACTCCTCTGCCACTCCAGATGGATTCTCCAAGGGCAGATGTGCCTCTGTGCTCTGGCTGTGCTGGGCACATTTGTGGATGACCAAAGGCCCAGCTCAGTCGGTGGGAGCTGAAATATGTGCTTTTCTCTCCAGCAGCTGCTGGCTTGTGCTGTGTGCTGGCCTGCTGTGTGCTGTAAGGGTGCAGCAGGGTGGTCAGGGTGCCCGGCTGCTGGGTGGTTGTGCCTTGGGCCAGCGTGCTCAACTCCCAAGAACAACAGCAGGCAGATTTTATTGCAAGCTAAGACTGCAAAGCTGTATTGTTAACATGGCAGAACAGGGCTCACTGTGCTGTAGCTCATCAGGCCTGAGAAGCCAGCAAGCTCTTCCTGTTGATGTTCCCTTCTCACTCTTATTAAATTACGGACCATCTAAATTGTAATTACTGTAAAGAAAACCAAATGATCATGTCCTCCAGGTGCCTCATTATGACAGCTGTTAGAAATAAGCCAGTGACAGGTGGAGGAAGCTCCAGACATCTCAATCTCTTTCTAAAATTTGCATTAATCTCATTAGGAGTGCAGGGGTTTGGCCATGCACTGCTTTGCCTTCCCTGCTGGCTTGTGCCTGTGCCCAGGCAGATGTCACTAGAGTTGAGAAGGAGGGGAAAGTCCATGCATGATTTGAAAACTCTCCCACCTGTTTAAGTCTGTGTGCTGTGTTTAACCTCAAATCTGAGCTTCAGCAGAGACTCAGAGCAGGAGCATCCCTCTCTGTTCCCTTTCTTCCCAGTGCCATGCTTTCCATCCCTTCACCATCATGGCTTGTCCAGCACCTTCTACTGCACACAGGGCTGGAGTGTGAGAACATTGCAGTGACAGCCACCCCTGTTTCATCATGACCACACCCCTGAGCCCCACAGGAGGAGCCTGAGGAGCAAGGGGCCCTGGGTGAGGGGGGCAGGGCTGGCAGTGACCTCCTCTAGGACTGCCACCTGGTGCCTCATGCTGTCTCTGCCCTGGTCCTTAAGTTGGTTCCATAGCCCTTCTCCTGGGCTTAAAGGCTTTTTAAAAGATTGAATCATTGTGTATGTCCATCATGTGGACAATCTGTTCTGGGAAGAAGTAATAGCCCTCTTTACCCAGAGCAGCCAGCGGTACCTAAAGTTGGACTCAGCAGGAGTGTGAGTGACACATGGCTGTTCAAAGCCACAAAGGGAGGCACTATTTTTGGGAACACATTTGTTTCCTCTAGTACTTTTATCTGGCAGAAGCAGAAGAGTGTATATCTGAAGACCTGTGGTCCAGGTGCCAGCAGAGCCCCCTGGCCAGGGAGACAGGGCAAGTCTTGCTCTGGCAGTGGGCACAGGCAGCCTGGGAGATAAGAGGGCATAAGCTGTGACCTCATAGATTTTTATTCTAAACACAATCCTGAGAGGGGTCTCTGATCTCTCGGCTGCCTCTGGAGATCAAGAAATCTGTGCTGCAGCAGCGGAACAGGAGCTCGTGCCAGGCAGGATATGTGGTGGAATATTGGAAGAGTCAGGCATGGAGCTATTTCTCATTTATACCTGTGTAGCTGCTGACAAACCTTTAGGTAAACCTAAGCAAAACCTGAGCAATATGTAGGCAGAATCACAGCTTTGATGGTTTTTGGAAAGCACTTTTCTTGCAAGGAAATCACCATTTTCCCAGCTGCTTGTAGGAGCTGACAGGAAAAGCAATAATAACCCCCTGTCCTGTTGCATTAAGGAGTGGGAGGCAAATTTCACAAAGATCAAAGATACGAAATGGGTAAAATTCAACAACGTAGATCTTACCTGCTGTCAGAAATCACCAGGCTGGCATTTGCCCTCACAAGGAACTGAGAAAAAAAGCAACAAAACCAACACAAAAAGAAGACATTTGCCAAATAGGTGCTCTCCATTGAGAGACTATGTAATAATGATAACCATGAGAAACTGTCTTGTGGTGAGCCTCCTTCCTTGGATTCTCTGCTGGAAGTCTGTCCTAGGATACAGCTCTCTGCAGAGCTGGCAGCCTCGACTGATGACCAATTATCACTGGAGGATCCAGGAGTGATTGCACAGAGCGCCTTGGTCTGCAACGAGCCTCTCCAAGGAAGTCTCCAGGTTTAAATTCAAGCACTTGGCACTTGAAGCAGTGCCATGATAGTGCTCTGTGAAGCTAATGAAAATCTCTTTCAAGTCAAGTGTTGGCTGTGATGCAAGAAAATGTTTTCTTGGGGAGTTTCATCTATTGTCATGGGCTCTAGTGGAAGAAGAAGGACAAAGCAGAGGTGCTGGCACCTCTGTGTGCATAGGCATTCATTTTAGGCTTAGAGGAGGACAAGGGGACTTGCACTCGCAGTAACACTGCCAAAGGGACCCAATTACTCCTCTCATGTCTTTCCCAGATCAGAAGGCAGCCCCACAGCCAGTGCATTGGCTGCTGGAGCAGTGCTGGGCTGGTGACTGGGTGTGTGTGTGGCCAGAGAGTGGTGGCAGTAGGCACCATGGCTGGGATGTGGGAAATGGGTAGAGGAAGAAGCACAGCACAGGATGGGTGTGCAGCCCTGCCACCACTGCCACCATTGGGTGCAACAACACTGGTGACACCGCTGGACAACGCTGGAGATGCCATCGCCCAGTAACCCCAGCCTGCAGAAGAGCAAGAGGCCACAAGGAGTTCACTGAAGGAGATCCCATGGAAATATTAGAAATTCTTTGCAGTGGCAAGGAAAGGAACTGAGCACAGCACTGATTCCCAAAAGGAAGAGCAAAGCTGTGAAGAGAATATTAAAGGGATAAAACTGATGAGTTGTCATTGACCTAAAACCAGCAGTAGGGAAGCTGCTGTAACATTGGGTCCTCCTCCTGCAGCCTGGTTTCCAGCCAGGTATGTGCTCCTCCTGCAAGGGCAGGAGACGCCTGGCTGAGAAGCAGATGGTTTGGAAAGAGCAGAGAGCTGTTCTAGGGGATTAAAATTCCATATATTTTATTATATTTTTTCTTTCATCATAATTGTGCTTTGCTGGAATCAATACTAACCTCAAAGAAAAGAAGTGTTCTTGTATTGATTACATGTTAGTTTATATATTTAAGCTTTATATATTTATCTATAAAAATAAATAGGGATAAGCTGTTCTAGTAAGTGCATTTTAAGTTGTCCAACTTAAAGTTGGTGGAGGGTTCAGTGAGTCAGCAGTTGGTTTTTATCAAATTGATCATGTCAGTGCCACTACTTTTTTATAACCACATCTGAAAGGAAGATTGTGTACAAAATATTTTTCCTGGCAGCATTGCTTGCTCTTACCTAGGAGGTACAAGGCTGCACTGCTCTTATAGAACAAGTCTCATTTTCTTAATTAAGAATAAATAAAAAAAAGATGAAAGGGCCTTCTTTCATCTGATTAAGCAGATAATAAAAACACAGGCTACCCTTAAGCACAACTGCTGATTAAACCCTTGGATGCGGAATAAACAGGCTGAAGAAAATTTTAATACATAAACGTGGGACTGATCTACTAAACAGCCAAAAAACTATCCCTAATTGGGAAGAGCCTGCACAAGGGAAAACAGAGACCAAAGGGGAAAATATGTAATTTCTGTAAACAGCAATTTGCATCAGGGCCGTGTGGCTGGGGGCAGGTGGATTGGGCTGAGGATGTGTCTCCAGTGCTGTGGTGATGGGGAGACACCCCAGGCTCCAGGAACAAGCCTGGAGGAGCCTTGCACTGCCAGGGCAGCTGGTGTGGGCAGGGGTCTGGGGGCTCTACCAGGCCTGCAGCCCAGTGGTTTGGGCAGCAGGAGAGGGAAAAGGAGAGCTTAGCATTTTCACTGCCCAGCAGTGGGACTGCCAGCAGCATCCTTCTACTCTTCACCCACAGAGATGACTTGCTAGGGTGAGGCCTGGTTTTGTAATATTTGGAGAAGCTCAGGTGGCAGTATAAAAGTGATTTGGATTTCAGTCAGAAAAGAGACCTCCTTCACTAATTTGTCCCTTGGTGTAGCATTTGTTTGTGACAAGTGTGATGTGACTAAACCTTACAAACTAAAGATCTCAGCAGTGTTTATCTGCTTGCAGCACACTGCACTGCCACTTGCCCAGAAGTATTAAATAGGCTTGGATGCACCAGCAAGCTCTTTGCCTTATCCCTGATAGTTCTGTTTCATTCCCAAGTTCCAATACTCAACCCTGCACTGCTTTCAGGTCCTGCTGCTCCATTTTTAAGCATGCTGTTCCTGGCACCAGCAGCTGCTCTCCTGATACAGCTGTCAGCAACTGCAGCACTGAGAGGCTTGTGAGTGAGAGGCTGAATACTGGTCTGCACCAGGAATGCCACGGATCACGTTGGACAGTGATGAATTTGAAGGCAGTTCTTGGCAGCCTCCTGGCCAGAGGGGTGCAGAACAAAACCTCCTATGACTATGGTTCCATAACAAGACTTAGCTGTCATGTAGCTGAATGCAAGACAGTGTTGCATGTTTCCAAGTGCTGGGAAAACAGCATTAGTTTTCCTTTCAATTACCAAACATATTTTTTATCTATTCTCTCAATGAATAAACTTCAATACCAAAAGTCTTACAGGATGTGTGATAACTGATCAGATACAAATACAAATCAGTGACTTTGCATAATTTATTCCAAAGTCTGTCTTGCAAGGACATTAGCCAGTACAGATCAGCTGGGAAGACTTTATTCTCATCTGGGCAACAGCTAATACCCTCAAAAAAAGTACTGTCTTGTTCTTCTCTGGATATTGCATCTCCTAATTAGTGTAATCTATTTAGTCTGCTCTGTTTGATTTTTCACCCACAGAGGCTGTGAAGCTTCTGCTCTTAAACTTGGAATTGCAGTTACCTCCCCTGGGTAGCAGTGAGGCCCTGTACACACAGACTTCTCTTTGTAGGAGCTGGGAACAGCAAGGAGAGCACTGTAGCTCACTGCCTGCTTCCTGCTTCTTCCCTGTCAGGAGAAAAGGGTGCTGGGGCAATCCCCACTGGAGCAGGTGAATGCTAAGGCAGAGCAAGGCTCAGACACGGGACATGGCTCTAAATACATAACTTAAAATGACCACATTCCTTACATGTCTTGGTTACTGTGTGTTTGAAGTTTCTACTTTGCCCTCAGTGCAGCAGTGGAGGAAACACTGCTGCCATTTCCATTTGGGTCTGTGCCTTTGTGGCACATCCTCCCTGGTGTGGGAGGCAGAGCCCTTTCCATCTGGAGGTACAAGGACAAAACTCAGGTGATGCTGTAAGAGCTTTCTATATGAGAGAAGTTTGTCTTTTCCATATGACGTCCATTCCTAGTGAGAGAGTTAAAAGAAACTGTCCTTTGAGTGTTGTCTTCCTTCAGTATTCATGTTGCCTTCACTTGTGTGTGTCCCTCTTGTGCTTCTTCTTACAGTTATGTCCTATTTTCAGCTCACAGCTCTTCCAGCTCTTTATGCCTCTCTCCTTTATAGGTTTATCCACAGAAATGAAAAAACTTCTGAGGCTGGATCTCACTTTTTAGGGCTGTTCAGGTGGGTTAAAAATATTTCAACCAGAGGAAACAATCTGAATGGTTTGAGAGGCTCACAGGCTGTGTGGGGAAGTGAGCTGGCAATGCAGAGCAGCTCAGGTACTGCTGGCATGACTCAGAGCTCAGCTCTAGACCAGCACTGCCCTGACCACAACCAGACAGAACAGAGACCAGCCAGACCAGGGACCAGGGACCAGGCCAGGGACCTCCAGGCCAACTCAAACCCTGCACGTTTTTGCAGAGAGGAGAGTAGGTCTCCTTTGAACAGTCACCCTCTCTCTTGGCAACCTTCTCAGTTGAGTATTACCTTGAGAAATCTGATGTAACCTGAGCAGGACATTGGAGCAGATGTCATCTAGGGGCCCCTTCCATCACAAAGCCCTCTGTGAAAACATGATCTTGAGGAAATGGAACCTGTGGAGATGAGTGCCAGGAAGGGAGTGGCCTGATGGACATTCTCAGAAGCAATCTCCTGATGCATTCAACTCTCTGCTCCTTGCTGAATACACAGGACCATGTTGTTTTAGAAAAAACAGAGGAGGCTGATAGGAGAGTATTTGCTTCAGCACAATGATGGAGTCCTGCTGAGATTGGGCTCTGGATTGACTTCCAGGAAATAACTGGGGTATTTCATAATTTCATCCTGGCAGCCACTGATGCTTGTGGAGATGGACATCTCTCTGGGCACCGTGGCTGCTCACAGTTTCTCACTTGTGTGGGCTGCACGACAGCCAGAGCTGCTGAGGTTCCATCTGTGCCACAACACCCTGAATGCCTTGTTCTCCTGCTGAAGGAGGCAGGTTTAGGCCTGAGCAGTGGTGCCTGGTACAACAGGACCATGTACCTTTCACATACCATGGCAGCAGCATTTTCCAGGCTGGGGAAAGGATCTGCTCCTAGACACTCTGCTGTGCATTTGAGAAATCTGCTTGACAGCATCTAAGAGATGGGAGAAGTGTTGCGTTGAACAGAGCATGGAGATTGCTCTGTGCGTATCAGCCCACTAATGTACTAATGGGGTACATTCTCCAAATTCCCTTCCCTGGAAGCTCTTCACAAAGTAGTTGAGCCCACTAAATGTGGCTCTGACACCACCATGGTATGCATGAGGCCTGGGCTGGGGATGGTTTGAGATAACAGTCTCATGACTCTGGAGCAATCTTCAGTGATGAATGTCTCCTTTGCTGCAGCTGGGAAAGCCAAGTGGTTTCAAGGTGTAGCTGTTTAGTTATGTCACACCTGGAGATCATGGACCTCTGGTGACTCCTGGGTTCTTGCAGCCCTTGTCATAGGCCATGCCCTGAGCACAGGGTAACTTGAGCACTGGAGTGAGAAAAGATTGCCATCTTCAAAGACCACATTCTCTACTATACTAAAACTGTGCATTTCATCCAGTGAATGCCAAAGGAAGAAATTCAGTTTTACTTTTGCATCCTGTATGGGAAAACTCACATATAATAGAAAACTCACATATAATATCATGCATGATTTGTAATAGTCAGTAAGATCAAGAGCATGTCAAGACAGCGAGTCTGGGCTGCACAGATGTTGAAAAGTATAATTCCTTGTATACTGAGGAAAAGAAGATGAGATGCAGCAGATATATCAGAGCCAGCTGCACTTTACTGCCTTTCTCATTTGGTTTCACAGGGAATCCTCAGTCCCTAGAGTGAGATAGGTTATTTTTAACAGTTTTGAGAATGTTTCAGGTACACAACTCCCCTTTCCTTGTAGATCCTTAATACTTGCAAACAAGTGGCCAAATGTTTTTGACATGGTTACAGAGGTAATAGTCACATTAGTTATTTAGAAGGTGACTTTGGAAAAATACTGAGAGGAAATGGCTCTAGCAGCAACACTTCAAACATTTCAGCTGTTTTACTTCAGCTTCATGATTTCTATTTTTTTTAAGCTATTAAAAATGGCCTTTTGTTCTTTCGCTTTTTTGTTCCTTCCTTGTCAGGTTTGCTCAGATTACAAGTCAAAACAAAGCTTTTTCTTCTGTTCTGTGGTGTAGATTTACTGTCAGAGAAAAATTGGCCTCTCTTTTGTTATAAATGCTGTAATAGACTGCAGGCAGATGGTAATAAACCATGCTGAATTTTCAATATCTTGCTGGTGGTGCAAGAGCCACAGCTCTGTCTGCAGAGTCAGGGGTCACCCGGGAGTGGAAAGGCTTCAGGTGAGACACTGCTGTGCTGGGTTTGGCCATCACCATGTATTTCAGGTTGACAGCTGGTTCTTGGCTCATTTGCTGAGCCTCGTGGGCTGGGCCAGGTTTAATCTCACTGTCAGCTAAGAAGGACGTAGGAATTATCTTTTCTTCACCAGTGATATTAGACACTGAAAGCATACATTGCTGTGCTTGGCTGCCTTGAGGAGCAGTGTCTGTGTGGCAGTAGGAGCTCTTCCCAGCTCCTGGCTGCAGGGATGATCATGACTCTACCAACAGTGGCTCCTGGAGGATATTTGCCAAAGCTCCAGCTGGAGCAGGGGGCCTTTTCTTGTCTTCTTTGCACCTGTATAACTGTCTGTCAGGAGTTCCTACAAGAGACATTACTGTTGTAGTAAAAAGACTTAATGATCTGCATTTAACACAGGTGAGAGGAATTCTCATAGTAGTGCCCAAGAGAACCTCAACAGGTGAAGGCTGAAGTGTCCTGTATTTTTCAGAAGACAGATTCAAAATTCTTACACAAAGAAGAAATGCTCTATCACTCTTCTCAAGTACAGCCATGGCCTCCTGAAGTCCTGACCCCTGATACAGCTCAGGGCCAGAGCTTTCTGAATGCTGACACAGAGTGCAGGTGTTTGCTGTTCTGCTTTCTGATGCCTCACACAAGGTGGATCCTTTGTCTTAAGAAAGAGCACATGGGAAATATCCATCAGCTGGACCTGCTATAAGTTCAAGTGACTTCTCCAAATCACCTTCCCTACCAGAGACACTGCCAAGACACAGAGAACAGAGGAGTGTTTGGGAGCAGATCCTTTCCCCAGTCTGGAAAAGGGCAATACTCTAGCACATGGTGGGGGATGTGGCAGAGTGTGGTACCAGATCCCTCTGCTCCACCTCTGCCTCTTCAACACAAGCACATCAAGCTCTCCAGGTCATGCTGTGAGCAGATGAGGCACAAACCCACAGCAATTCAGGGCTTTTATCTGCCTCTCTACCCAAGGACCTGGGTGACTCCTGAGTGAGCACCAACCAAAGTTTGCTGGCAGACAGGGAAGCAGGGTCACATATCTTTTTAGGATCTGGACATAAAGATGGACCTTCAGCAGCAGCTGCCTGATCCATTTGTGTCTGCAGCAGCCCTTGCTGCTGCTGAAATCCAACACACCAGCTCTAGATTACCCCAGCCTAAAGCAGTGAACTTACATGGGACACTCAGAGGTTAAAATGCAAACAGAGCAGTAGGGTGGTTGCAGACAAGAGCATAAACTCAAAACCAGCCCTCCAAGCCTGTGAGGGAGATACCAACTCTCTGGTCTTCTCTTTAGCATGGTCAATGTGACAATACTTTCCTGTGTACTTCCTGTGATTGATGTTTCAACTAGACAAAATAATTTCCAAAGTATGCAAACTTGGGCAGGGATTAAAAAAAAAATAATAGTCAGTAAAGGAGTATTCCCACACAGATTTAAAGACCAGAAAGGAATTCAAGCAATTCACCTCTCCAGAAGGGGACACCTCATCTTCAGTTACACTGAGTATTCCATCATCCCAGCCCAGCTATTTTACTGGTGAATTACTCTGCTGAAAGTCTTTGTTTTCTTGCTAGCCTAAATTTATCCAGGATCAGCTTCCAGTCATTAGAGTCCCATTTTAATGTCATTGCACAAATTGATAGTACTTATTTTCTAGATTCTTGTACCTTAGGCCTCCCCCTGGTCCTCAAAAACTTTAATGCCAAAATATAATTTGTTCTCATTAGCAGCATCTTGGGAGTGCTGTGTGAAGGGACCAAGAAAGCTGGATGTATTAGGCTTTAGCTAAGACACAGAAGAGGATGCTACAGTAAGCACAAAGCAATAAATGCTGGAAGGAAGATAAATCAGGTACCTCTGTGAGCCTTGTCCCCCAAGAACAGGGTGATAGAGTGAAAGAGCATAATGCAAGCCCTACCCAAATTAAAACTGATAACATAAAACAGGCTTTACAGGCTAGATGATAAATCTTTGCAGCTCACTGCTCCCAAAGTGCTATCAAGCTCTGCCCGCAGCCTGAGCCCCGCTGTCCCCAGCAGGGTGATGCCTGCTTTGCCCCCTCACCAAAGCACGTTGTCATCCATGCTGGAGGAGGGAATGAACCTTCAGGCCTGTGGTGGTAGAACCACCCCTACCCCTCCATGATCTCAGAAATGCTCATTAGGCCTGGACTCTAATGATCAGCACCTGCTTTTGCCAATGCCTTTGCTGATGATTCTTTGAGCAACCTAAGACTGCTGTAACATGGTCCCACTGACTGACAAGCATGGGGGGTGTTTTTGTGAGGACTCCACTAACCTTAGACCTTTTTTTTAGGCCAAAATTTTGGCTTCTGGATCTTGCCAGGTGTTGCACTAAATGATCTATTCCTGTCCTACCTTTGTGCCACCAGTCAACTGTGAACACAACTTTCATGTTTGTGGTTAGCCATGGACAGCATGGCTTTTCCTTCCCCTCTCAAACCTGGTTTAAATTGCTGATTGAATCTGCTTTAATCTCTTTCTGGGATCCCAAAGCCCTCTAAGTTGTCCTTACAAGTGTAATGGAACAGGGAGCACAGAGCACTTGTTAGTAAAACAACTTCACTGTTAGTGTGAAGGTGTTAGCTAAAGACCTTAGATCACATACCACAGATTTTGCTCTCTCTCACCTTTCAGACCCATCATGTCAAACTGGTCTCACCTGCTGTCCAACACTGAGGGATAAAAGAGCTTAGGGCTGATGGGAAGCCGTCAAAACTAGTGTCCTTCTGGGCAAAGAAGAAAGCCAACAAACAGTGGAAGAAAATAAAATATAGGAGAATGTTTGTATGATAGGATATTATGTTGTATTGGGTTCCTGCCTACCTTTTTAAAGAGAAAGTGTTGGCTGGGATATTTGGAGCATGAGCATTTTTACAAGATCATTAATACCAGCCTGAGTATTCACTTGGCTCAAACTTCCAGGGAAAGGGAGCAGCTGGGAAAGCTCTGAACATCAGGACTGGGGCAGACTGTGGAGAGAATGGAGCCTGCCTTATCTCTTACAGGAGTGGCCTCAGTTTCCAGGGCAGTCAACAGGTTTTCTGAACCCTGCACACCTCCAAAGATCAACTTCTTTGGCAAAGAAATTTACATGTCTGTAGCACGGTGGAAATCAATGACTGCTAAGGGGCCACTTCTGGACTCCACAGCAGCAGACAGGCTGCAAATTACCACAACTGTGCCAAAATTATCATTTACAAGGCCTTCAAATATTGACAGGTTTTCATCTTGTCTCATTTCATCCAAGTCTGTTTGCTGTATCAAGAGGGCATAGTTCATTTTTGATCAATTTTGTTTGTTCTTTCCCAAAGAAGCTTGTCTTATAAGTCATATAAAACGTCTGAAGACAGGAAAAAAATACACATAGAGGCAGGAGGTGTTGGAACTGAAGCCAGCTATGAAAGAATCAAATGATTCATCTGCCTTAATGTTAGAAGTCTGTGGTGCAAATATCTATAGATGAGCCCATCCCTTTCTAGTGAAGAGTGAGAAATGGGCTCTCACAGGGTGTGACTAAGCTGGACTATTTCCGGCAGCTTCATTAGAATGAAGTGAATTTTCACAGAGGTTTTGCCTGTTTCTCTCTGGTGACTATAAAGGAAGGCCAGCTCAGATGTGGCCATTTACACACACAGACTGTGGTTGCCCTCTGACGCCTCTGGGTCTTTCATCCCTGTTGAGACTGTCATTCTCTTTCATCTCCAATTCTAGTTTAAAAATAGTGACTCTTAAACCGACCATCCCAATAATGTAAGAGGATTGAACCTTCTCTGCAGGTGCATGAAAATGTGAGCTAAGCTGCAGGATGAAGGGCCCAGGGCAAAGTGAGATGCTGTGTTTGCTTAAAATGCTGGATCTTTCCATTGTGGAGCTCACTGGGCTCTACCTCTGCCTGCAGGCAGCAATATTACAGAATCAAAGAACTGTTGGTGGAAAAGACCTTTAAGATTGTCAAGTCCAACTGTTAACCCAGCCCTGCCAGATCCACCACTAAACCATGCCTCTAAGTGCCACATCTATGTTCTTTTAAATGCCTCCATGTATTGTGACTCCACTACTTCCCTGGGCAGCTGTTGTGGTGCACCTCCACAACCAATTGGGTGTTTCCATGTTAGAAAAGGGGTTTCAGTTTCGCCCCTGACTTTTAAGGGAAAAGCACCAGAAACTTTTGTGTTTCCTTCACCATCATTGGCTCAGTGCCAGGACAAAGGCACCTGTTGGTCTCGGTAGCTGCTCCTCAGAAATGTTTTCTATTGGGTGGTTTACCAAAAGCACTCCTAAAACATTAACTACTTAAGAAGGAGCACAGAGGTGCTCTGTGCTTTTTGGTGTGTCTTAGCAAGGTGTGAAGGGGCTTACCTACATCTGTGCACAGCTTTTGCTCTTTTTATGTATCATTTGTTATTTTCTCTTTAATTAAAACCTTTTTCTTTCCAAAAACACCCAATGATCTGTCTCACAAATTGTTATTAAGCTGTTTCTGAGAAGTTGCTGGTCAACCCTCAGAGCCTGAGGAGCCCTTGTGGAGCTGATAACATGCTGGCCCCATGCAGAATTTCATCAGGCAGCCTGTTCCAGGGCTTGATAATTCCAGTGAAGAAATTTTTCCTAATACCTAATCTGAACCTCTCTGGGCACAGCTTGAGATCATTTTCTCTGATGCTGTCACTTGTTACCTGGGAGAAGACACCAACACCCACCTGGCTACACCTCCTTTCAGGCAGTTGTAGAGAACAACAAGGTCTTCCCTGATGCTCCTTTTCTCCAGGCTAAATGTCCCCAGCTCCCCAGCAGAGGACTTGTGCTCCAGACCCTCCACCAGCTCCACTGCCCTTCTCTGGACACACTCCAGCACCTCAGTGTCTGTCTTGCAGTGATGGGCTCAAAATTTAGCTCAGGAATCCTAGTCCTGCTGGCTACATTTTTGCTGATACAAACAGCACTGTGTGAGGCTGGAGGTAGTAAACCCTGAAAACAAATTCAAACCTTCTTTAAATAGTTTGACTAAAAACTTGTACCTCTCTCAGTTGTTCAAATGTCATTCTCTTCGTATTATCAATATATTTGGCCTCCAGTCTTGCAGAAAAATTAATTGCATAATCTGATTGCATATACACACAATAAAAATGCTTTGTGAAAATCAGTTAGAAATTCCCAAAGCACAACAAAAAACTAAAAACATTGAAGACAACAAAAAGTGCTATATCCTTGGTGTATGACATTAAGAAAAAGATGCTAACTTGGTAATGAAGCAGAAGTACTTCTTTCCCTTTTAGGTCATCTTTAAAGATGTCCTAAACTGATTAAGTTGTGCTTAATAAATTGAAATTGAAAGTGGTCGAAAATCTAAGCAAGAAAATTTGCTGTGTTGAAGATCTTAATAGAAGATAATTGTTTAATACAGGAGGCAGCAATTTGCAATACTCCTCCAATACATTTCCTTTCAGTCCTCACTGCCTCAATGCATCTAGAACACATACACTTTATCTTACTCTCTTTGTTTTCTTTGTGCAACTTTATTCTTTCATACAATTTCTGCACACCTGTACTTCCCTATTTTGTTACACTTTGATGTTATTTTTCAGCACCCAAAATCTCTGCTTTTTGATTAGTACATTTCTGGAGAAAACACAGTGCCTTTCTCTGCAGCAGACAGGCCCCAGGGATTTGGCATGTCTTGGGGATATTCACAATGCTTGGGCAGGAGAATGTTAGTTCTTTTTCTTCCATATCCACCAAACAAAACCACTGATCTCCAGCCTTGATCATGTAAGCACAGAACTCATGTCATTACAAAACACAAAGCCCAAAATCTGCTGAGAAGATTGTATAGTTCAACTCCAATACATCTGTAAGAAAGGTACCTGTGAAAATGTTAATGGACTTAAAAGCTCTGGGAGGCAATTTGACACACTTCCAGGAGAAAACAGCAGTGTTACCACATAAGTATCAGAGAAGATAAGATACTTTGCCATGGTTACAAATACAAGGACAATAAATATGTCTGATCCTTTTCCAAGAAAATAGGAGAAAAATAACTGGCAAGGTGCCCTCTTCTGAAACCAATTTCAATATATAAAGGAGCCTGTGAAAAGGATTCTGACTAATACACTGCCAGGAAGGGAGAAGGAACAACCGTTTCTGAATGTAAGAAGCACTGAAAGTGTAGCCAAAAATAAAATGAAAGTTCCTTTTGAGCTTTTAAAGAGTGAGACCAACCCAATAAAACTGATAATTCCCAGTGATTTCAAATCTGCATTTTGTGTCACTGAACAAACTCACTTGACATCATCCAGGAGCAGCTTCACTGCTGATGTGATCCAGGAATTGTAACTTTGGCCACCTAATTGCCTTCTGCCTGGGAGCTGGACATTCAGCTGGAGGCAGCACAGGCATTGTGGGGAGGTCATTTCTTCTCCTGAGGAGGAGCCAGCAGGCATTTTCCTCTGAAGAGTCTGGACTCAATTTTGGTGAAGAGATGTTTAGAACAAGGTTATGTTTAGAGACAGATCATTTCCTTCACAGTTTCTCTTGGTGCATGCAGAGGAGATTGCTGTGACTGTGTTTTGTCAAGCTGACACACTTACCAGTACAGAGCCAGTTGCAGGTAGCTGTCATACCTATAGATAAACCCTGATTCTCTGCTGTTTTCAGTCATCTGCACTCAGTTTAAGTCAAAAGTACAGGCCAAGAGTCCCTCTTTCCCTGTGTGCTCCATGATTCCTTGTGTATGATAGGCTGTAGTTCTCTCCAGGGTCTTCAGTCTTGTCTGCACCAGCACATAAAGAACAATTTCATACTCTAACCCCTGAGAAAAAAAACCCAGGACACCCTTGCCAGTCCTCTCAGCTCAGCTCTTTGTGGCATGGCCAGACCTGACCCTCAATGTTCCATTCAGGTAAATGTGGTTGTCACTGTCCCAGGCTGGTGCTTCTGCGTCTCTGCAGATTCAGGGGAACAATGGGACATTTTTCAGAGTATTCCATGTTTGCCTTGCAGACAGGAAGATCTAGAAACATAATTTGTCTTATGCAAAAGGTGGGGAATAAATGCCCCATGCCACTTAAGGCAGCAGGGTGCCTGACACCCATTTTTATAATGGGCAAAAAGGCTTTTAATCCTCAAATTCCCCAGTTGAGCAACAAGGGCCAGGTACAGCTATTTTAGGCCCTTTTGTTGAATTAGTTGCAATGGTTAAAGTGATTAAAAGTAGTGTCTGTGATGGGGATAGCTCCTAACAGCCTCCAGGTCAGAGCATCTGGGCAGCTGCATGTTTCCAACAGCCAGTGGTGCTGGACTGTCCTGAGCTGCCTGCAGCCCCTCGACACTGGTGTCAGGCACCCCAGCAACAGCTCCAGCTGACAGAGCCACGGATGCCCTTACACAGACAGGGGCCATGGGGCAGTTGCACAAGCCCTGCCTGCCTCTCCCTCAGTCTGCTGCAAGCTGGCAGGCAGCAGGGATGCAGACACCAGCACTGAGGGGGCAGGGTCTGAGCATCACCAAGAGCCATCCTGACTGAAGGATTGAAATAAAATAAATGTGATGATGCTTCCCTGCTTTCCAGTGCAAAAGCAGAAGGGGGATAGGTTTCTAAGTCCTGTTACCTGCTTTTATTTTAACTCAACTGGACGATTTCCATCAGGGGTACTGGGGAGCCCTTGTCCAACAGCACGACAGTTTACAGAATCCAGCATCCAGAATCCAGAATCCTGAATCCTGAATCCTGAATCCTAATTCAGCAGCTGAGTGCCACAGATATTAACCTAGTCATATGTAAAAAGGTGGGATGAAACTTTTGTTGTTGTCGTTGTTGTTTTAATACCTCTCCCTGTGGAAATCTGGAGCTTGCTGGGGTGAGGTTCATCATCTGACACAAAGGCAATTGCCAGGATTTTTTTTTCAATGAGTGCCAGGTACTGTTGTAGGAGGGAATGTGAGCCTCAATTGCTCGTGGGCAGTCATTTGCAGTTGTAAATAGTGCAGTGTTTGGAAGCAGTTCAGAGTACAGCTGCTATCAGACAGCCTCAATAGTGGCTGTTCAGTGCCAGAGAGGCAGTGATTGTGCGAGTACTTGGAGCAGCAGGGGTGAGAAATGCTGGGAGCTCAGCCTCTGCACAATTCCTCCAGGAGTAAAAAACTTGCCTGTAGCCTCTGATCACTCTACTTTCCTGTTACCCATCGGTCTTAAATGTCTCATGTATTTGACCCCATTTACATAGGTATCTATCCCAGGAATAATTCCCTTACAGTGAGTGCAGGATTGTGTGTTCTGAGGTCAAGAGCAGCAAGATAGCAATTACAGAGATAATTGTTTTTAATGCAGTTTTCACCTACAGAGTCCCATTAAAATGTTCTTTGCAGAAGAACAGAAAGGAACAATGTTTTAATATTAGGTTTACAAGAGACACTTTATTTCTCCTTTATTATATCCAAGTTCCTTGACAGCGACCATGAATTAATCTCCACATTGTGCAGTCTGATTTTTTTTTCGTGGGGCAGGCTTTGCTCACTGCATCTGAATACTAAAACTTGAAAAACACTGACAGTGTTTATGGTAATTAAAATCAGTTGAAGGACACTGTTCAGTACTCTCTAGATAGGATTAAAATTCCTCGTGCGTCTCTTAACAATCAACCAGAAAGGAAAAGCCAGAGGGTTAAGACCTGTTAGAGCAGGATGCATTTTTCCTCCATCATTTTGTCGACGGTGTCTGACAATCCCCTGAATTAATTTCTGTGTGTCCTGCAACACCTTTTGTCTCAGTGTCACCTATGTCCACATTGAACTGGTCATATTTTAATTCCTTAGTGTCACCACTGGTCAGGTCACACTGGTCAGGTCACCTGCAGCCATGATCCTGCTCATCCCCACACCAGAAGAGGGAAGCAGCTCCTCCCGTGCCTGCCACGGGGATTGGGGCAGGGGGATCACCCCTGCGGTACCCATGGATGCAGATGCTGAGGCAGGGAAATGGCCCTGGCCCTGTCAAAGTCACTCCCACATCAGCTGTTGAGGAAATCAAAGAGCTGCTCCTGTCTCCTGTGGGTATCTTGGTAACACCCACTCTGCAGGGCAGGAGAGGTGCCTGCAGCAGCTTGCCACAGGCTCATCACCAGAGAAGCAGCCTTGCCACCCTCCCTAGGGACAGGCTGGGCCGTGCAGCAGGATGGGATGTTGGTCTGACCCACTCCCACTGTCCTTTCCCAGGCGATGGCTGCACATCCCCACAGCCTGCTGACCCAGAGGGTAAAACCCCCTTCTCATCTCTCCTCCTGTTATTCCTAAAGAGCCTGTCTCCTTCCATTCCAACAGTCCAGTCCCAGCAGCCATCCCATGACATCTGTGAGACGCCAAGAAGGTCACAGCCCAAAGCCACCAATGCACACTCTTAGAGTATGGCAAACCTACAGTGGCTATTTCTTGTATATGTGATATATTTGAAGCACTTAAAAGTAGGAGGATTTTTGTTTCAGTACCTCTTCTGAGATTCAGAAATAAACCAAATTATGTGCATTTACCAGAGCCTCCTTTTGCCTCTTCCTAGCAAGAGATAGAATTTTCTTTTCTGGAATGTCTTGATTTTTCACTTCTACTCTGAAATTTTATATGAACTTCTCAAAGTATCCTTGAAGAGCATCCAGCTTTCAAATTCCATGAGGCTTAAACAATTTGAAAATATTTTATGTATTGCTGTGCTTTCTAACAACTTTCATGTTTCTGTTCTTTTAATCTGAGTTTGAACCATTTCCACTCTGCTAGAGTAGCTGTTTAATCACTACCAAAGCATCTTGTAACAACTGACTCAAAAGAGGCATTCTGTCTCTTTGGTATTTCTTGTCATTAGCTTTCCTTCTGCAGTGAGTAGTGAACCAATGTGTCATCTGATATTTCTCTTTCTAATGCCTCCACACATTGTGGGGTTTGCTATTCTTAATTTCTTTTTCTCTTGAATTTGATTTTCTCCCTTCAAGCACATGCTGTTCTTTGATAACCATCCTTGCTCACTTGACCTCATGCCCATTTTTTCTGTGCTTCTTTCTTGCATGAGTTTACTGAAGAGCTGAAGTTGTCCAAACTGATCTCCTGCTACAATTTACAGTGTGACTACATACTGGTAGAATTGTATCTTAACATCATTTTGTACAAGGAACTGACAGTTCTGCTGAACTAATTATTTTTAGATTGTTTTTTCTACAAACTATTATTCATTATCTCTCTTTGGTTACTGAAATCTGTTTCTTGAAGCCAATTGACTTAATTCTGTTTGGTTTGGTTCTCCCACATTCTTTGTCTAATAGCTGTTACACTTAATAATCTGTCCCTTAGCAGTTAATATTGTCCTATCAGCTGCACACTCATGATGCTTAATGAGCTCCAGGAAGGAAGCAACGACATAATCAAAGCAGCCATGAAAATGACAACATTAATTTGATTTGTAAAAAGGAAACCTAAAAGATTTCAAAAGGACTTGAACTGTTCATTAACTGACCTCCCATATGTGCCTTGGCTCTTTGTGGTACTTTATGATGCATGTCCTCTTCTTGACATTTGACTGACACACCAGGAGGTAAATTAAAACTTCACCAACCTGCTACTAGAGATACATTCATGTCCTTATTGGTCACAACTGCAGCTTTACTTTCCACTGACACTCAGAGGAAAAAAAAAGCAGTTATCTCTACATAACCTCCAAGAGTAGTGTCTGCAAGAGTGCTGGCTTGTAATGGTGCAGAGCATCTTTAACAGTTGAACCCAACTGTTTGTGTTCAAAGCAGAGGAGCACAATCCCTCTGTGGAGTAACCTCTGCCTCCACCCTGGCAGTGGCACAAACTCCTGGCTGCTGGGAGAGGACACACCAAGCCTTGCTGCCTGGCACAGCAGCCATGGTAAGGCTGCAGTCCCTTCATCAGAACAGTGAGAGAGAGGCTGCCCAGAGAGGTTCTGGAAGCCTGCTCTGCTTGGAGATCCTCAAGATTCAGGTAGACAAGAGTTGCCAACCACCATGCCTGTGAAGCTTCTAAACCAGTTTCCCATCCTCCTGAGCCATCACAAGGCTGGGATTAAAGCAGAGAGATGGATTAGAATCTGCCTAACTCCAGAAACACCATCAGCTAGCTGCTAGTGATGAGTTTGCCACTGGGCAAAATTTGTGTGGCTGTGGTTCTTCTTTCCTCTCCCCACTTGTTTAAAATTTTCTTTGAAATTTATTGTTCACCAACTACGTGTGATTTTGTGGCTGAGGTTTACATGGGTCAAGTCAGCAGTACATTTTTGAGAAGGTGCCTTGGAAATGGGACATGGTCCAGGCTGCCATAGATCAGGATTTAGCAGAAGGTGACATATGCAGATAAAATGGTCCCAGAAGGTGCAGGATTGTACCCAGTCACTGAGACACATCTTTGGGAGGTCACATACAGGTAAGGCAAAGGCAGGCTCTGGGCCCCTCCCTTGCTGGTGCAGGGCACAGGAGATACATCTCTACATCTCTACATCTCTGTGTCCCCCAGAGTCTCTGAAAGCAAGGCAAAGCCTGGTCCTTCTCCTTTCCTTGTCTTTATAGTCACCATCCACAGATATTTCTCAGCTACTGCAGATGATTGGACCCAGCCCGTTCCCAGTTAAACCAATTCCCATTTCAAATGGCATTACAAAAATGCTGAGACAGAAATGCTGCTGGGAAGAGCTCTGCCATTAACTGACCGAATATTAAAAGGCATCAAAGTACTGCAGATAAAGTCATTTCAAAGGCTAATTACTATACCAGTCCTTCTGGCTTTAATTCTAGACTTGAAATATTGCTGTGCTAAGAAAATAGGATTCAGAGTACATGAGACACACGGGGGAAGATTCAATTTGTAATGATAATTTGAAATTTTTTAATAGGGTTTCACCAGCATTATGAAGATTGGCAGTTTAATAATTTGTGTAAATTAAGAAGTAAATCTCAGGGCCCATCCTTAAACGTCCAGAACACAGTGCAGGATAAGCCAAATATCTGGCAAATTCCTGATTCTCTTTTCAGAGTAAGATCTACTCCAACTGCAGCACTGTGCCTCTCACTGCAAGAGCTGAGTGCCTGAAGCAAACAGAGGAGAGGAATTTCAGCCTTAAACTCTTCAAAACTTTCCTACCAAAGCACTCAATATTCTGCCATCTTTGCAGTGGACATTTTAGGATGGTGTTGGAAGAAGCTGCTTGTGTGCTGAGCCAATAACCTTACAGAAGATGGGAAGTAATTCTCTATAAGGATATCCTCAACAGAAGAGCAGCAGAAATTACCACATCAACCACCTGAATTTGCAAAAGCACTGTCTTGAAAAGCCTTTACTTTGAGGAGAAACTTTAAAAATTACATGTGAGAAATAAGCTGTGCCTGGCCAATATTTCCTGTCCTGTACAAGAATCCTGTGTGTCACAGAGCCCAGGCTGGTGCTGTGATCTGCTCATGGGGTGCCCTTATTCTCAAGTGGGATCCATCTCCACCTGCAGATACAAGGAAGGAGGGAGATTTCTCCCCCATTTAGCCAGCTCAGGACACCTGGCTGCTGCCTCACAGGAGGTGTGGGTGCCAGCTTTGCCCTGGAAAGCTGGGGTCTCTTGGGTTAGGCAGTTGTGGACTGTGGCACCCTAGAGATCACCAGTGACAGGAACAGCACATACATGTTCTTAGGCACTGGCAGACCCTCCAATCTAGTATTTTCTTATCTCAACCTACTCATCTGTTCATGGACTAGTAAGAGGCAGCATGGGAGTTCAAGCCTGTTTTGTGCCATACATACCAGTAAAGGCACATAATAGATTGATTTTATCTGTACTGCATTAAAAGATGCCAATGAAAAATGCAGTCTGGATCTACCACAGGTGCAGGGAAAGTACATGGAATGTCTTTGATGCTGGAAAAGGATAATATTTTGTCAGTGTGCTGGCTTTGGCTGGGGTAGAGCTAATTTTCTTCATAGTAGCTGGTGTCTGTGTTGTGCATTTGTGCTGGAAACAGTGCTGACAATTCAGGAATGTTTTAGTCACTGCTGAGCTTACAGAGGGTCAAAGCCTTTTCTGGCCATCACCCCACCCTACCAGCAACGAGGCTGGGGGTGCACAAGGGGTTGGGAAAGGACACAGCCAGGACAGGTCACCCCAATGGACCCTGGGGATTTTCCAGACCATGTGGTGTTGTGCTCAGCATACAGAGCTTGGGGAAGCAGAAAGAAGAGACAGAGGCTGTCAGAATGAGGGTGTTAGCCTTCCCAAGTCATTGGTATACATGATGGAGCCCTGCCTTCCTGGGGAGGGCTGAACACCTGCCTGCCCATGGGAAGGGATGAATTAATTCTTTGTTTTGCTCTGCTTGTGTGCACAGCTTTTCCTTTACCTATTAAACAGTCTTTATCTCAACCCACAAATTTTCTTGCTTTCACCCTCTTGATTTTCTCTTCCATTTCACTGTGGAGGAGTGAGTGAGCGGCTTTGTGGGGCTGAATTGTTGGCTGGGGTTAAAACATGACACAGAGGAAAACAGGCATTTAAAGAAATTCCCTAACTCCATGTACTTTGTCAAGTTATGGGAAAGCAATACTGTCAGAGGGAGACTGTAGCTCAGCTGGTGATATGATACAGGCTTTTAGGAAAGAAAAGGAAATAAAGATATAATTATTAAGTCAACACAAAAAGTTTGATAAGAAGGAATGCTACATGCTGCTCAACTGTTAGCAATGGGTTTGGTAAATTTGCTGAGGGGGAGGTTTCATATCTGTATTTTGCCATTTTCAAAAAGTGACTATAAGAAAATCACAGCCTTGTTGTAATGCATCCACCACCTTTCAGTTCTGGCTTTCCAAACTACACAACATGAGAGACACCTAGCTTAATTTATGCAAAATACCCTATGTGAAACTGTATTTTGGTACACAGGAGTTAGAAAATAACCTTACCAAAGAAATCATATTTTCTGATTAGCTTTTCAGATTCTGTTACTGCTAATTAAAAGTCTATTCCTTGCAGCTGGAAGACAAAGAATGCCTGAAAACCTGTTCCATTTTTGAGAAGCAGGAGGAGGAAGTGCATCTGGCTGAGCTGGGGTTTGCCAGGTTGCTTATGCTCAGTACACATTTCCAGCCCATCAGTCCTGAGATCAAATTAGAAGCTTTGTGTCTGCGGCCAGGAATAGTTCAGCAGTGGGTGCGTGACAGGCCACCACCTCCTACAGATGCCCAAACACATCCCTTGTGCTGGGGAATGGACAGAGAGCCCTCAGGTGCCCCACAGCAGGCTGCTGGGACGTGGCATTCACACTAAAGCCTCTGCAAAAGATGGGATCATGATTTCATTTGTAAGCCTAATCAGATAGTAAAATAAAAGCAGAGAATCAGCATAATTAATTCAAATCTCTGTCTGGCTAACAGGTTCTCTGTATGAGCCATCTTTTAAGTCAGCATAAATTGAAGGTTAAGCTGGCCTGCCCTGTTGTAATCAAAGCAACCCATGGGCGGCTTAATTTTAATTACAGCTCCTGGGGACCATTTAGGTGCTACTCTGGATGCTGCCTAGGCTTCATAAAGATGATTATTAAAGTTGTCAGTCACAGATCATGGAAGTCCATAAGCGCAGAAAGAATTGATTGATACCAGCTTGTCCCTATCCAGAGCATAAGGAAGATTTTTGAAAAAAAGCAATTTAAAGAGCCATCTTGGATCTGTAAAGCGTTTTAGAGTTCTGCCTAAAAGTTGCTACATAAATGCAAGTGATTATTCGTGATTTGGCTGAATGAAGAGGAAGAATGCTTGAAAATGAGGCACTAAAAATATTGCCTTTCAGATGTGGAGGTTGAAAGATGAGAGTAAGCTTCATTTCCTAGCCTTGCCCCAATATCTGGGCTCAGGGACAGCAAGGAGCCTTCTGTAAAATTGCAGGGTCCACCCTAGGGGTGTGAGGAATGCCCCTCTCCTCACAGCCTAAGCTTTGTGCTGGACCACTTATAAACCTAAAAAGAAGTTGAACATCTCTCATGAGCTAATTGGTGAAGTTCTCCCTGCTGTCACTGGGAAAGATGGGAGAGCAGCTCAGCCATCTGTTATTGCCTGTTCAGCCACCTCTGTGTGGGGCAGCTGGCCCCCAGGCAGGGTGAAGGAGGGATCTGGGCAATCAGAATAAGATGCCTGAACTGTAGGTATCTAAACTTGCCGAGATGAGCCTTGCCCTGTATTCCAAGCTACCCAAAAGCCAACACAGAAATCCACTGTTGGGGATGGGAATGGGTCTGACCCCACAGCCATCCAGCCCTTTCCCATCCCCATGCCCAGCCCTATGTAGCTGAAAGGGTTCTTTTTTTTCCTCAGGCCCCTCAGATCCTGCTCACACAAAACCCCAAGGCTGCTGTACTGTTGCTAGAGGGAAATATAGAAGCAAGGGTTGTAAAGCACAAACAGAAGGCTGCAGGACCTGCCCTTCTGTGCAATCTAAAATAAATTATTAATGGCAAATAGGAATCTGATAATGTACATGTTATGCAATATATATTAAGAGCTGTACACATATGAGATGGAAAATGGATAATGTTTGTGATTCTTTAAAAAGGCAATTGCTGTCACTTTTGTTTGACATTTCTGTGCACAGCCCTCCAAAGGGAGGAGGCTGTTTATTCTCTGGGCTTCAAGGAAAGGAGAGGAACATTTTCCTCATACTCACTGGGTTTCCTCACAATTTTCAGACACTCAATAATTTCAGGTTAATAGGAAGTGATAACTCAGAGCCCAAGCCATTCCTCTTGCAAATGCTAATGTTCCTCTATAAATAAAACATGCATTGTAAAGAAACAACTCCTTTGTGATGGGGGGTAGCAGCCAGCCTGCTCCTAAATGTTCAAAGCTGGAATTTGGTGCACTGTGAAACACTTTGGGGTGATGAGCACGAGCAGCATGCCCCATCCCAGCCCTCCCCATGCTGGGTGGGGGGAGGGCTCAGCTGCCCCATACTGCTCTTCCATCAGGGACAGATTCCATCTTTCCTCACTGGCTCTCTGGGTGTTCAATGCCCCCATAGTATCTGGGAGCTGGTGAACCATAATGGGTGATGTAGAGTGGCTGAGGAGCTGCTTCTGGCCAGGGTTCAGTCAGGTTTTTGCAGACCACCCAGACTCAGCCCAGACCCAGAGGAGCAGCTCACAGCACTTACCAAAGATCCCAACCCCCTGTCCAGGCAGGAGGTACCACTGCTGCAGTTGCTCATCACAGCCCTGCAGCCTGGAGCTGGCTGGCTCCAACCCTTAGGGGTACAGCTCTGTGCCCCAGCCAGTGCTGCCCCATGCCTGGCTGCCAAGGTGGGCAAAGGAGGCAGAGAGAAATACCAAAAGCTGTTTTCCTCCACATCCCTATGGTCTTATTTCGGTGCCTTGTCTGTGGTTGGGGGTCTTGCTGGAGAGGGAGGGTGCTAGCAGTGGGATGTTACCATCAGAAGAGAGGGATTGGGGTTTTCAGACACAATTTTCTGAACCCTGAACAGCAGAGTAATTCAGACACCCAGCCACCAACATGCAAAGTGGCTCATGGGTTGGTGCTGTAACTTTTCAGGTTGCCTTTAAAAGATTTACCAGAAGTAAGAAAATGTAGGTAGCAAAATGTAAGGCACATGATAAATTGATGAGAACTAGTTCTGAGAAAGAGCAAAGTGATAAATGTTTAAATAATACATGAGTATTACTAAATGAAGCTTTCTTCAGATTATACCACAAAACAGAAATTTGCATTACTGCCTATTCCCTACTGGCCACAGAAATGCTGGGGATGCAATAAGCAGTTTCAACTCCAAAACCAGACCCTAGCTCACATGTACTATTATTTGGGAGAAAATAGCACCCAAGAGTTTTAACTGCTTAGGGCATTACTTACTCTCCCTTTTATAGGTGGTATAGGTATTGCTGCTGGTGTGGAGAGGCTAAGAGCTGGGTTCATTACACCGCATGTGGGCATTGTACCATTAATAAAATATTCAGAGTAATTCTGACACTTGAGTTCACAGGGAACACAGGAAAGTTATTTTTGTTGAGAATTGAAACAGCCCCTGGGAGAAGTTTCCTCACAGGAGGTGGCAGAGAATGCACAGCACTGAAGAGGTGTGTTGTGGAGGTTTCCCACTCCAGAGGTTTTCTTATCCCAAGGCTTTCCCTGATTGGCTTCAAGAAATTGCTCACATAGAAGAATGGCTGCTAGTCAGGAGGATGGAGTAGGACATGGAAAACTTCCCAGTGAAGCAGCAGTCAAGCATCCAAAGGGAAATTATTGTCTTCATGGAAGACTGCTCTTCTCCCTGCCTGTTTTATTGCTTTATGGAAACATCTGTCAGGCAATAATCTTTGATTTTCGTGTTTTCACCATTGCAGAAGGAAATAAGAGCTTTATGACACTGAGACCTAGTCTCTTCTCTCATAATCTTTTTGTTTAATGTTCGTGCTGCTTGGGGCAGGGATTGCCTTTCCATTGCATCTGCAGAGTGCTTTCCCCAGCAGGGATGTGTTCTGTGACTCCACTGCTAGAAGCCAGCATTGTAAAATTATAACAATTATAATTAATAACAATAATAAAATGTCATTTCTTCCTCTCCATTACTTGCTCTGTAGGTTCACTATTAACCTGTCTGAAACTGAGCAAGAAAACAACAGCCAGAGACAAGGTGAGCCAAACAGGGTGGATATCTGACTACTGTCATGCTCTCACAAGTAGTGATTGAGGAAGTTTGTTTTAGGAGTTCCACCACACCCTTTGTGGGGCACTATTAAGATTTTACTTGGAAAAAAAAAATCATCATCTGTTGTCTCAATGGCTAAAAGGGACCTCAATACAAAGACTGGTTACTTAGATTAATAAAATTTAATAATAATATGAGTGAATTCTTAGTCTTTTATGTGCCTTAATTGAGGTGGGACATATTCAAAGACCTTGATTCCACAATCATTAAGGCAATACCTCTGTGATACAAGTGTGATACATCGGCCAAGTTCTGGAGCTTAGTACCAGCAATGGTGTGGTACTGGCAGCGGTCAGAACATGGATTCTTGGGCTCCAGGCCTTGAAGCCTGTGGGAAAGCCAAGTACAGAACTCTCTCAGTCTGGCCTGGGAAATCACAAGGAGGAACCCAAAACAACCTTGTAGATAATCCTCCTCCTGACACCTGGTGTTTTTCTAACTTGTTGTTTACTTGTAAGAAGACAGTTGAGAGGTGTTGCTCTAAATGACCAATCATACTGATTGTACTGAAACTCTGTATAAAAGAGTCTGTCTCTCAATAAAGCTTTGCTATAAGCCCTCCGAAGAACTGGAGTTCTATGTATCATTGTGTGAGCCGTCCTGAATCATAACAATAACAATGGTGTTTCTAAAGCAATTGCTGCTGCTTGCCTGGTCATGTTGTGGAAACGTTTCCCTTTGTGGCACAGCTCCTCCTTCCCCACTGGTGCCCCTGCAGTGCTGTCAGTCACCCTCAGAAAGTCACAGGAGACCATCAGAGAACCAACAATAAAACAAATGTGAGCACAGGGGCTCAGGGATGAATGTCTGAAGGAACTGTAGCCTGGTACATCTAAATTAAGAAACACTCTCTGACATGGGAGGCTGAGTCATTTGCGTGGCGCTGAAGCTGCCTCCATCCCAAATCCACACCTGGGGATACATGTCATGTGGTGATTTCATCACCTCTTGCTGAGGTCTGGAGGGGTGGGCCTGGTGACCACTGGTGTCAGAAAGCCCCAGGCAGAAGCAGAGAGTTGCAGGCAGCGTTGGAGCCAGGAGCTACCCCAGGTCTAGGTGGATGCTCAGCTGAGGCACCTGCCAGGACAATCCCATACTGAGTTTTATAGCAGAGACTACACAGGTCAGACTCTGCCATGGGGCCCTTTCATTGTCACCTCCACAATTTCAAGAAGGAAGGCAACACTCAGCCCATATATCTTCCACAGACTTTGCAGCTTTGGAGCATGCTTGTTCTGCATCAGTTTCTGCTCTCTAGCCTGGCAGAGGCATGCTACTGAGACAGGCACAGCGACTTCCCCAGCACAGAGAGAGATGTGCACATGCAGACACAGCACTTGCTCTGTCACTAATTCTCATTTGGTAACTGAAACATAACCCTGACCATACAGACCCTCAAAAGCCATCAGCTCCTCTCTGCAGGTTCAGGCACACACAGTTCACATCCTCCCAGGTGAATACTGCCAAGGCTAGTGCCATTCAATACCTATATCAGAAACTTGGAAAATGGAAAAATATGCACAATATGTGTTCCTGGGAAAGTGTGTAGCTAGCCCCAGTTTGGTGAGCCACAGGGGAGCCACACAGAGCTCACTGCACCTTCTGACAGCCCAAATTCACTTGGTAGATTACCATTACATTTGTTTAGTCAAATCTTAGGTTCAGCATTTTTAAAAGCTACTGGAAAAGCACAAATATGTTTCTGAGGATAACTAAAAAAATACAAACCTAAAAAAACCCCAACCCCTCAAACTATGTCAATGAGAGCTTAGAGAAGTTCAGTTTTAAAAATTTTGTGCTGTAAGGTTAAGGAAGAACACGCTTTTTGTCTACATAGACTTGGAGTCTATTTTGCTTGGCTGCTTTATATTTCCCTTGACCAAAATCTATTGGAGCAGCTGCTGAAAGTGAGGGGAGGGAAAACCTTATCCCTGTAGTTGTAATCTGCAGAGAGAGGAGGGATTTGGTCAATCCCTGGAGGAAACATGGTACCCTCCGAGGAGATGGCACAGTCACCTGCTCCCAGGGAAGACCTTCCAACAGAGGGTGTTGGGACAATGGAGGAATTTTATCAGAGTAAAAAGGCCAAGGACCCATGACACCCCTAGAGCAATGTAATCAGTCATGTCTCTGAGCCTTGTTCTTGGCCTCAGCACCAAAACTTTCCTCTTAAAGCATTGCCATGTCCTCAGGCAAGACACCTCGTGTAAATCTTTAGGTGAAAATAATTAGCCATTGGAAGTGTGGACCTAGAAATACAGAATTATCCCTGGCAGCAGAGAGCATTAAATCAAAGGTGAGCATCTGTCTAGATATTTTTAGTGCAATGAAGGACACAGAGCAGGTGCAGGAATTCCTTATTGACACCCCATGGCTGTGTGTGAAGAGTGTTACATGTAGCAAAAAAAGGTCCCTTGTGGCCTTGAAGGATGAGATTTTCCTGAGACCAAGTGCTAATAATTGAGCAGAACAACAAGGGCAGTGCTTGAGGGAAGGAATGAAGTTCAGTGTCCAAAGAGCTCGAGCTCATTGTGAGTCACTTCCCCTCTGTACTCTGGAGTCAGATTGGCCTTCAGATAAAAGGGAGCAACTTTTAGGAGCTCTGAACCGCTCAGTCCAAAGCCACAGGCAGAGCAGATGAGATGACTGTGAGCTTTCAAAGCTTCTGAGAGGGACAGGAGAGAAACTTTGCAGATTAAAATCCTTGTGTGTGCAGTAACTACATTCTCAAAACCATCCAATGAGAAGAACTAATATCAGAGGACAGATTTCAAAAGTTATTTAAGCATCTGGAGATGCAGTGAGGTTCTTCATGTTAATTTTTGACAGTCCCATTTATGTCCCTGCATTCCTGTAGTTTCCCCAGTACATGTGCTGCTGGGGAGCCAAAGCAAGCAAAGTACTGTGGCTGAGCTTGATACTAAGGGGTGCACAAAGATTGAGCCACGTCACCATAGGGACCAATTACACTGAGAGAACTGTGGGTAGTACAAATCAGCAAGGTACCATCAGAAAGGTACTGTCTTGAGTCATTGCAGAAGGAAAGCTGTGATATGATTCCCAAACACAGAGGACAGCAGACAGCAGCAGTGCTGATGTGCATCTAAGGAGAAACAGAGAGTCAAGGGTGAACATACAGCTTGGTCCAGAAGCCATAAACAAGATAACAACAGTCAGAACAAGATGCAAATGTATTTGGCACAGGGGGCAAATTCTTCTATTTGCAACCAAAGCAGTTTACTTTATGAAAGGGTGACATTTCTAACATTAAAAAAATAGCACAAAGAAAACAGCAGGACAAAGCTCTCAAGAGAAACATTATGTCAATATATTTGCAAAGCAATGTTCACCATGAGATTGGTTTGTGACAGGAAATAAATGAACTAATATTGTGTTTCAAAACAGATACTGGAAATAAGGGCAATGCAATCACAGCAAACACATATAAAAACAATTAATGACAGTCTGACTCTAAGGCAGAGAATTCAGTTTGCTTTTTACATTGGGCACACCACAAGCTGATCTAACAGAAATATATTAGCATGAACATATAAGAGGTGTTACTTTTGTGTGGGTTTTTAAGTAGCAGGAGAATTCTTCCATGCTCTGGAGTCAAGAACAGCCTACAAATGGTGATGCACAAATGGGTACATTTTCTGAATAGAGGACAAGACATTCTTACAAAATTAAGTACAAAAGTACCTAATGAGCTCAGATACATTAGGGATGTAGAACATCACATTGATATTAATCCCATGAAAACACACATAATGGGAAATCCAATAGCATTGAGAAATAGGAAAAAAAAATATAGGCGTATGGGGAAGTCAGTTGTTAATGAGCAACTTTTGCTAAACTCTACGCTCACCAAAATAAAATCAAATACATTCCCAAGTGGGAGGTTTAAGTGTGAGCAGTGCCCCAGAAGGACAACCATGGCTACCTTTAAAAAAAGAAAGAAAGAAAGAAAAAAAAGTAATTCTGACCCTAAGGCAAAGGTTATGCAAAGTGGAGCATCTTCAAATCCCTGCTTACAAGGCAGATGTCTGGAGCTGCCCCAGCAGTCAGCCTGGCTGCTGCAGCTGCCATCTAAGAAGTCCTAGAGGGAAAGTGTGAGTCAGGAGCTGATCTGCTGATATACACACTGGAAAAACATTGGCACCTTTCAGGAAAGCACTTTCAGCCTAGAAGCATAATTTTGCATATACAACCAAAAGAGAAAATAGACAGATACACATAAATATAATTTTTTAAGAAATTATTGTGGCGTTTCACATGCTGTAATTCTGGGCTGGCACCTTATGCTGTATTACAGAGAACAGAAATAAAAGTGTATTTCATAGGCTCATCTTCATCTGGAGGTTGGTAAGAAGAAATCACAGTTTAAATAAGACAGAATATTAAGGTTTCAAAAACTGGAACTTCAATAAGTGCTGGAAATAGATTAGCATGGCATTTTTGAGCAGCCTTACTCCCAAAGATGCCCTTTGATTCAGCTGCAAGTCAGTGGTGTGATGGTGATCAGTTAGAGCAAGAGGAGTATTTTTATGCATTGCTTATACTGACTGAAATTGTGTGCATTAAAAATTACTTCAACCAACATCACAGTGGCCCCTCCTGTCCCTAAATTCAGATTTTTTGCATCCAGTTCTCAAATTCATTAAATCCCTCTTTCCTTCACAATGGCTGGGAGAGGTGGGATGTGTTGGCGTTTTGGAATTTAGAGCCCAGTGATCCCACAGGTAACTCAGCAGCACACAATACAGCACTGCAGACAGTGCTCCAGGACAAGGAACACAGAGCCCACAGCTTCTGCCTTATCTCTCAGGCACATGTCAAGGCTTCACAAGGCACTGCCAAAGAGAAATATTGCAGAAATATTAACACAATGCATAGAGAACTCCACATGATGGTTCATTGTATTTCATTATTCTGACTCATGTCTTGTGTCAGATCCAGAGAGAAAAGCCACTCTGGGCTTCATGTCATGTCACAGGAGAAAAGGACCCAGTCTTGTAAAAGGTACATTCAGCTATGTCTGACAAACCTGGGCTCTGCTCTTGGCTCACAGGATGAGCTGGACACAGTCACTCATCATCCTCCACTGCTATCAGCCTCCCTTTGTGAAGTTTTTTCCAATGCATTAATGAGGAAACTACATATAATCAAAGATCATCTCAACTGCATTGCCTGTGATTCTTCTTCAGAACCCTTTTTTCTCTATAGTCTCGACATCTTGTTCAGCCTCTGAATCTTATTTTTCTCATTTTTCATCACAACAATGTATTAAGGTATTTCTCCCTCCTGTGTGACAAAATGCTTTGCCAGGCAAACTATATAATAAAGGTATTCTACATGGTGCTTTGTAGCTGTAGATTAATGTTTTGAAATCCCTTACTAAAATTAGTATCTATATAAACATTTTGCTGTGAGGATGTTTGAATTAAAATGTGTGAGTTACTGCTCAGAAAAAGAAATTAAACACTAATCTTTTGAAAAAAATGACAAAAAAATATCCTAATATTTTTGTATTGTTCTGTCATTTTGACACTTTTTTTCTATTCTATTCAAGCTATAACTGACAAATAAATGGATCAAACATTCCTGAACTTAATTTTATGCTGACCAGGACAAAAGGTTTTCACTTCATTGGACACTAATCTTTGGCTTTCCCAGTAGGCATCATATTAGATAAATCATATTTTGGGACCTCATACTCTTTTTGCTTCCTTTAGGCACCAGCATACCATGGCATTACCTCTCTCATGTCCCATTTCAAGCTCTCCTGATTGTTGGGACACTGCAGTGGAAGGGAACTTGACTAAGAATATTTCAGTCTAACCGAGCAAGGGATTTTCTTTCCCAGTAGAATATTACAGAAGGAAAAGAAAAGAAAAGAAAAGAAAAGAAAAGAAAAGAAAAGGAGGGAAATATCAATTTTCTGTGAAACACTTTTGTAACCCTTCCTGTACAGACCAGGCTGGTGGAGGTTTCCACATGGCTGCAGTGGGCCAGGACAGGGAAAACTCCGTGGAGAAGCCCCTCCACACGGGCAGCAGTGTCTGCCTGCCCCTCTCACTGCACAGGAATCTGGCATTTTTCATATTCATTTTTCATATTCCTTTTAGTCCCTTCCTCAATGGCTCTACCATCATGTTAATTAACAGTCAAGGCATTAGCACTGCCTACATTTTCATGACAGCCCCCAGGGCTGGAAGCAATTATTTCAATGCAGATCTACAACAAATACTGCATAGTAAAGGCAGAGGCAAACCATCTCCAAAACAGCAAACAATAATAATAATAATGCCAAACAAATCCCATCCTTCCTCCTTTCCTATGGTGTTTACCAATTTGTCTTTGCATGCTCTTTTTCTCTTCTTCCAAATAATGATTTTCCTGAGGGAACACTACTGATATAAGTTTCACATTCTGTTCAATTCATATTCAGTTAGTATTTTTATTTCCTGCTTCATATTCATATTTGCAAGAACAAGAACTTCAAGTCAGCCTGATCAGCTTTTCTTTCGAAGCTTGGCAAACAAATGATTTTATTTCCAGAAGTGCTGAGCACCCAGTGGCACCAGCTGAAGTCAGCAGAAGAAATGAGATGCTTTACAGTTCTGAAAACCACATCATTTATTTACTGACATCTTAAAGATTTAAGAGACAATGTTAGTTTCCTGATTTTTCTTGACCTAAAATGATAGTGCTGCAAAACTCTTTGAAGTCAGTTCTCAGTAATTTTCCTCCACAACCTTAAAAGTTCCCCAAAAGTGTGAGCAGAAAGGAAGGCTTGCTGAACTCACTGCTCATGCCCTTTTTTACAAGGCTCTAGCCACCTCTTCACCTGCTGCATTTGGCTGGGGCCTGGTGTGATGCTCTCATTTCTTTCCTTGAGCACTCTCATACCTTGGAGGCCTGGAGGATTCCTTTAAATTGTGGGCAGACTCCTTGTGGTTAATAATCCATGAGGATTGATTTTCTTTGGAAGTTTTAGATTCCCAAATGGTCATTTCCATCATCCACCCTTCCACGGTAGAGGAACTTACAGCTCTGCTCTCCAAGGTGCCCACTGATAAAAGCTGTTTTGGGGTGTTAAGGAGTGGCTGCACAGTGCTTGGTTGCTGGCTGGGGTTAAACCATGACCCAAGGAGAAAATATCTGTTGTGATTCCTTGGCCCTGGCTCGCATTTGGGTGGCTCATGCAGAACCCTTGGCAAGGTCTGTCCCTTGGCTCCTCATCCTCCTTCTGTGGCTGAGGCTCTTTTCTCCTGCCTCTGCTGTTCCAGTCCTTCTCCAGCTCTATCCAGAGCTCCCCTCCTTTCCAGCAGTGGTGGCGCCTCAGGGACGCACACCCAGGGAGACTCAGGCACCTGTTTTTTCATTAGGATAAGAAAATGTCTTATTTCCGTCTGCCACCGAAGACATTTTCTTTCCCTGAGAACAGGCAAAGTGAGTGGGGGAGAGGCGCTGTCCCTGGGAGGGGAGGAGTGCGCTGTGCGCTGACTCACCGGCAGCAGCGCCTCCTCCCAGCACAGGCACAGCAGCAGAGCCCTCGGGAGGAGCTGCCTGAGAGGCACACTGTGCAGGAGCCTAAAATTGGGAAAATTATTATCTTGTCAACGGTGACTAAAAACTGGATTCCAGCAATAGCTCAGTTGTACTGCATAATGCTTATCTTGGGAAATAAAAGCAGGGGTGGACCAAATGTCCAAGTTCAATTTAAAGCATGAATAAATATCCTAGATTTTTGTTCTACTGGAAACTCCTTATGCATGCACTTTAGTATTTCACTCTTCCATTGTCTCTTAAGTCTAGATATAGCTACACCTACGAGGGATAAAATGCAGCTAAATCCATGCTAGTGAATTGTGGTAGCATTTAAGACAGCAAGACAAAAGACAAAACCGGAGTTTTTGTCTTCGCTACTGCAGTCTCCAACCCTCTCCACTACCACAGATACCTTTTTCTTAGCACAGTCATCCCACCTTATCCAGAGAACAGTGTAAGAACAGGGAAACTGAGGGGCATGAGTGACAGAAAAGAAAGGAAAGCTTGAGTACCCACGACATCCTGCAATTTCACTCCAAAGGACTCCTATCAGTGGCAAGTGAAAGTCATTAAACAGAGCAGGTAATGAGGCACAAACCTGAATGCTCCAGCTTGGTGAAAGTGAGAAAATGGAAGAGCATCCATGGCAGCTCTTCAAGTCTCCACAGAGCTCATATAAACCATGATCAAGGTACTCCACACCCAAATTCTGCAATCAAGAAGCAGTGTCACACTATCACCATTGTATAGACTAATGAACAGTGTCACAATTACATCTCCTGTGATAGCAGCCACCAGTAAAAAAGAAATCTATATTGCCATCACTGGGATTAAAGTCAGATCATGAATCAGATGTGCCTAACTGTTGCTAAAGCACTAAATGGGACACAGGAGCTTCCTGGCAGTGATTTGCTGTTTGAATCTTTCCATCCTCATTGCTGGAGCTATGCCTTTCAATATTTCCTGGCTCCCACTGAGACCGTTGGCTGCATTTACTCGTTACAGAAGATCCTTTTCAAAAATAGTCACTATTTTAATAAAAAGTGACACTTCCTGATCCTTCCTTCAAACCCAGAGCATGCTGGTTTAAGGGAAGTACCGAACCACGTTAGATGTGAAAGTTGACATTCAGGTGACAATACTGCCTTCCCCACCTCACAGCAGTCAGCTGCTCCCTGGGCAACACTCCCAGTGCTGCCAAAATACCTCCCTGTCCTGCAAATCCCATGGTCATCTGCTGATTTTTAACCCACTTAAATTAGAGTCTATGATGACCACGAGATCTCTCCTGCTACAGGAGATGAGTGAGGTAGGGGTGGCTAGCAGGGCTGTATGAGCATCCTTTGACAAATACACAGATGAGGAGCAGGTGGGGAGGTCAGGCTGCTGGTCACAGTCACACAGCTGGGTTGGGAAGGGGAATGTGAGAACAGAAGGCATACATTGATGTGGCAGTGGCTGAGGCCACCCTGAGAGCTATGTGGGGCAACACCTACCCTGCTCACCTGGCACAAAAAACCCCAGTTTGGATCTGATTCCCCAGTCCTTTTGCTCTCTTGTTTTCAGTCCCTCCTATTCCTAGTTTGTAAAACCAACAACATCAGCTTATTTTTCCTTATGGCTAAGTTTCTTGCAAGCCTGATGGGCATAATGAGCATGAAAAAACATTTATCTGATGCTGGAATAATCACCTTATATGCTGGTGGCTGTTCTCATACATTGCAAATTGCTTTACCTGGTACAACTGTTTGGTGTCTGGTGTTATTGCAGACACACAGAAGATTTATATACAGACTTTTGAAGGCCTAGAAAGCTTACAGGTTTGTTTATTGTAATAGGATTTTTTAATATTGAGAACATTGGTGCATAACCTAAAGGGAAAGGTATCTGACAGCTAAGACACGATCATCCTTTTCTGGCTCAGGTCCTGAATTTATCTCCAATTACTTTCTAGCATGTTATTACAATACTGATTGTTATCCTCACCATTACTATTAGTGGTCAGGATCCCTCAGCATCATGTGGAATTTACCCACTGTAGGAGCTGCAGGGGTGGGAAGAAGGAGAATAAGATTTCTGATGCTGAAAGAAGGCAGAGGGAGGGCCAGTGCTATGTCGTCCCCACTAACCTTTAGTTTGGCTTCAGATTTTCACAGGTACCACAAGCCCTCTGTATCCCATGGGATACCCTTTTGAGTGGGCACTACCTATGTACAAGCATCTCTGCCCCACAACTGAGGGTCTCACTTCCTGAGGGGAGTAGAGAAGAGTCAGAGAGAGCCAAGGGAGGATCCCAGGGTGTTATATTGCAGGACAGTGAGAAAAGAAGTAGTAACAGTGTAGGAAAAAATGTGCTACCTCACTGGTTTGCATTGACCAGTCCTTAATTGCTAGCAAGAGCTCAGCTGCAAGAAAGTACAGGTAAGTGCAAGCAGTAGTGACTGCCTGTTCCTACCCTGCCCTCCTGGAGGGATTGTGCTGCTGCCAACCCCAGGAGGTACCTGAAGGCAGAGAATAATTGCCCCCTGCAAAATACTGGGTTTATGTTCCAGGTTAGCTGGCCAAAGCACTAGATTGTAATCTTCTAGGTGACTGAAGAAGAATTAAACCAAGCAATGCAGCCTATCTTTACTGATGTTTAATAATATAAATACTTCCTCAATGCAGTAAACCTCTGCTTTATTAAAATGTTCACTCTTTTCCATTAGGTCATTTGTACATTTTTATGGGGTTGTCATTTTACGAGCAATTTTATTATCTGTAAAGACATATAGGATTTTTTCAGCAAGCTAATTACTCTGTATTTGTTGCTGAATAATATTTTGCTTACAATAAATCCAGAGTCTTCCCTAGCAATATTTTCCAATAAAATTTGTCACTGGAAGAACAATAAACTCTGGGGGAGGTCTGATCCTGCTTTGAATGAAAAATAGAATATAAAGTTAATCTCAAAAAATTATAGCTGTTTCTCTACAACTTTAAGTGGGTGTTTCCCAGAGATGGCAGGAGGCAGCACAGTTTGATCCAGGCCACTGTGCTGACAGGCACAATGTGCCCAGTACAGGTGACTGGGGACAGAAATGAAAGCAGATCTTTCATTTCACCAATCAGTTAATGTCTTCCATTGGTGTCAAACCCTTTTTCCTGGAAGAGGAAGTGAGGAGCCATCTGAATGCAGTTTTGTGTGATTAAATGTTGGAGTGGGTGTGCTCTTCCTGGTGTCCCATATCTTTGCCATCACAAAGAGGGATGGACCATTGTGTGTGGTGTGGCTCTTAGGAACTCTGCACTTTAAAACTTCTTCAAAAGTCTCTGTGACAACATCCTCCAATATTCCAGAGAGCAAAGCAAACTCCTTGGGAGGAAACCTAAAAAATCCAACACAGAGGGGTCTTCAAAGTATTCCACACCCGTATGGCCAATGAACTGATGTTTAACTGCTGATTATGGCAGCAAGTGTGTCCTGCTGAGAAACCTCCAACTCAGCCCCAGCATCTGAGGCAAATCTCATGCATTTGGCACCCTGAGCTGCTGTTTGTTGACCCTGAGGGAGGCCTTTGTGTTTTGCCATGTTATTAAAAACTTTTTCATAGCTGGACACTTGTAGACTGTGATGTATCCCATACTGCATCTTCAGACCAATGAGTCT
Organism: Pycnonotus jocosus; assembly: GCA_013400435.1. NCBI lineage: Eukaryota > Metazoa > Chordata > Aves > Passeriformes > Pycnonotidae > Pycnonotus > Pycnonotus jocosus. The sequence continues at coordinate 166,764 of VWYP01009352.1, forward strand.
GCCAGGTCACTAACACAGGGCTCACTGGCAGATGGTGTTATGCCATGAGGAGGTGCAGCACCGAGCAGTGATGGCAGGAGAGGTAAATAAAACACATTGTACTCCACTGCTTGAACTCCTTGGTGTCTGCCACAGACTTGGGTCTATCTCCTCCTTTGCCCTCAAAGCAGCATATACAAAAGGCACTAGATTGTATAAAGATCCCACTTGTGTGAGTTTGGATGAATGGCCTCTGCAAGTACCTGTGAACATTCTTACAGAAACTGGAACCAGAAAACAACATTCTAAAGCCTGGACAAAGAAGGCAAATCTGTGGAGTGTTCCCAAAGACTGTTGGGCTCTGGAGACTGGCAGACCTGATGAATCCACAAACCCAATGAATTCAGGACACTCAGCATCCACACAAAGTCACCAGCACATGCTGGCCTCACCAGTGGTCTGTGTTCCTTGGCTTGCAAGGGGCTGGCAGATGCTGAATGTGGGCATAACCCACAGCATACACAGCTGGTGAGGAAAAGGGCTCCCTGAGGGGATCCACCTAAAGCAGCCCAGCAGCTGGCAGTGCCTCTCAGGGACCCTGCACTCCTGAGGACACGGCTGGGTTGGTGTCCCAGCTGCATCTCCCAGCAGTGCCCATGAGGATGAGCACATGCTGGGTGAAAGCCATCGGGGCTGATGGCAGAACCTCCATGGCCTAAGGAAAACATGGGCTCTACGTTCACAGTTTACAGCCCCCACCACATAAGGGGAAAGGGGACAGACAATCATCTTTTTCTTGTTAAATGTAAAGTTCTGAAAATATTTAATTGTTAATGGTGTGGCCTGCTTGCCCACATAAAGGTAATCACATTGTGCAAAAGGCATATGCTGCCCTAGCAAACACACAGGCTGCAGGAAACATAAATGGATCCACTTCAGCGGGGAAGAAGAAAAGCATATGTTACTCTTCAAATTAAGAAAACCTTGTATTATTTATTAAGGTCGAGCTCAGAAATCCTGAGACAGCTGCAGAATAGCTGCTTGATGTCTGTCAGTGCAAAAAATGAATGTTTTAAAATTAATTGGAGAGAAAGTAAGCCATTTGTTTAAAAAGTCAACATGTTTCTAGCTGGCAAAATGTCCTGAAGTGATTTGAAATCTGTTAGCATTTTCATTTTTGTAATTACATTTTAAAATTACTTGAAGAAAAAAAATTTTTTTGAAGAGCTCTGATGGTGATGGAGGCAAATTTCTGACAGAACTGGAATCCCCCATGCAGAAATACCCATAAGCAATAGTCTCTCCTGACTCAGTAAAAGCTGATAGCAAACTGTACATTCCTGTTTTAACATATCCTAAGTGTTTAGTACAGTGTTTAGCTGTGGGTCAGATACTGCAGGCCATTCCCTTAGTTTTTCAACATCAGATTTTCATTTTAAATGCACCTTGATGAGTTTCATTCAGATTGTGGGATATATTTAGCCCACAGATTCATTTTTGGGAACAGCAGGAATAGGCATTGGTCCCTTGGTAGCAAATTCCAGCCTTGGGGATTTGGGATGAAAAAGATGGGGAGATTACAAATATTTGTGTAACTCTGAGATTTTAGATAGCCTCTTGCTAGCATTTTTGCACAAGGGAAAATCTGAGTTTTTACAGGATGATGTACAAGAGGCCCTCGATGCCTGCAGCCCTGGCAGCACACACTACTGGGCAGTATTTTCAGTAAGAGTGGCTATCACTAGCAGCCACCCCCTAACACAGACTAAGCACAGGCATGGATTTTTAACTGACTCCTCAAAATCACCTTTAACTGTGTTTTGTCAATAGAAGGAAGAAGGGAATAAATCTTAATTTGGACAGAAATAGTGACAAACGATTGGAGAATGTCTTCTGGACAGGGGGTGTGCCCACCCTTAGAGGCATGTCCAGAAGGCATGTCCAGAGCTGGGCACTGCATACGTGGTGATGCTGGAGCCCATTCCTGACACTCCGTGGTGCTGGGCTCTCTGGGGTCACAGCTAAGCACAGATGAACTGGTCTTCTCCTCATCCATGTCCCCAGAGAGGAAGTGGCTGTGCTTTGTGACCAGGGGATGTTATGCCACCTCAGGGAGCATCCTGCTAATGAGGGACAACAAAAATGCCATTACTACCCCCAGGCTTTAACCATGACTTGCCCTTCAAAAAGCGAGGTGAGGTGCCCAACATGCTGTCAGGCACTTGTTTTTTTTATCTTTTCCCAGGAAGAGAGAGATGCTTCAGTTTAAGTTGTTCGTTTAGTTGGTTGAGTTGCTTATTTTCCACTTGTCTGTTGATGGCATTTCTCACAGTTATTTGCATATGCACTGTGCTTATCTTGAGAGGAGGACAGGTCAAAGAAATGTGCTCTGAATCTGCAATGGAAAGCAGTATGGCATTTTCCTCTTCCCAACAGGTTCTGAAAAATTGTGTTTGGTTTTGTGATAAGCTTTATCCTTTTTGCACAGAGCAGGGTTGTCTAAATGACTGATTTTTTAGGTCAATAGTAGAAAATTAACATTTAAAAAAAATACTTCAAGACAACTCAAGATTGAAATCTTTCAAAGTTTGAATCACATTTAGAAAGTTTATTTTAGGGCAGGTTGCAAACTTTTGACTGGTTTCATTTTTCTAAGGCCTTTGTGAGGTCAGGAAGCAGTCTGGCAGGTGGACCAGAGCCCAGTTTTCCTCCCTCTAGGTCTTGACAGCAGCAGTTTTGCAGCAGGCTTACAAGGTCTGGGAGTACACCCTCCCTCTATGGGCCTGGGCACTTGCTTGTCCACACATAAAGCTGCCTCTCAGCAGAGACAGCACAAAATGTCCCTGTAAAACATAATCACTTGCAACTCCAAGCCCAAGTGAAAATCATTATTAAAGCTATTTAAGTCTGCATGTTAATATGATTTTTAGGCTCTGAGTCCCAATGTTGAGGCTGTCCACATAGCAGCAGGCTGGCTGGGGAGCAAGTGGGGCTAATAGCCCCTCCTGGGGCTCCCTGGATGTACCCCATCCACAGGACCTCCTGTGCAGCAAAGTGAGCTTTGAGCAGTGGATCACGATGATCGTGTTTGGTCTTGGCTCTGCTCATTTCTTGTTCCATGCTGACTGTGCTGTAGGAGGTGAAAATCTCCATGCCCCCAGGTCAGGCAGGCTGGTGCTGTAGGTACCCCTGAGACAGGAGTGAGGAAGACAAGGTGCTGAGACCATCTGGTCCATGAGCCTGGTGCTGAGGCCACGAGGGGTTTGGCCGGACCCAGCGAGGAGATCCTTGCCTCCAGCACAACTCAGAGCTTGGGCTTTCAGAAAGGCCACCCCAGCCAGCTACAAGGCATTGCAGAAATCACATCTGAGAAGCATTCTCACACCTCACCCCATCCCTCAGTACACTCACAATGCTTCCTAGCATTCTGCTATTTAAAAATTGAACAAATGCAGTTCTTAGTTTATCACCAAGTCATTGGCAAAAACATAAAACATTGGGTTACAAGGAGCCCAGGAGAGGTGCCCATGGAAACCATGGGTGTGTCCATGTTTGCCATGGAGCATGGATCAGGAGCCAGCTCATCCAAGTGCAGGAACAGGAGCTCTGTGCCACAGCCTTTCTGAAATGTGGTGCTGACCTCCCCCCTGAGGAGGCCTCTCCTGCTGCTGTAAATGGAAATGACCTTTGTTAAAGATCTTATGCTCCTGACAAATCCCTGATAGCTATTACTTATTCTTCATTATCTTCTGGGTGTTTACTGGTGGTTGGATTATTTCTTCCCATTTTAGGAGGAGAAGATAAACTGGAAAGACTGCGATTCCCCAGTTCACCCTATTCCCCATCATAAAGATAAGTAGGATCCCAGCTGTACCCATCCTCCAGTTTCCAGTGATTAGCCTCTAATTGCTGTCAGATGTGTTTCATCTGGTTTTCAAAATTACCTGTGAAATTTCATTAGCTCCAGAGAAAATTTTGGGGAAAAATCAATTTACCAATTTGTGATCTGAGCAGATTTTCTATTTCTACCTGAATTCATACCCTTTTTCACTGTTCTTCCAGGGAATGTTGAGGCAAAAAAGAAACAGAACACTCCAGTCTTCTCAATATAATTTATAAATAAATTAGTCTCCCTTTGAATAGAAGACCAACTCTCCCTTTCATAATACTCTCACTATTAATCTAAACTTAGTTTATTTTCTTGTTACCTTTCACATATGACATTTTATGCCTGGATTTTCTAATTTTCTCATTATATGCCTGCACTACTCTTATATGCAGCTCCCTAGACAAGTGACCTGATGTCTTGCCCTGTATATTTCAATATGGCATCTATATGAGATCACTGAAAAGCTCAATATTTAATCTCATTGTCTTTATGATGCTATTTCTCATCCTTTTTTAAAATATGCAGATTTCTCTGCTATACTGATTAGTAGGCACATACTCACACTGAGGCTTTGCTAAAATATTAGCCAAAATAGACTTCACAGACTGAGCAGAGTACAAACTGTTTACACAGTGGTAAATATGCTAACAAGGTCAACAGGGTGGTAAACATGAACATCTGCTGAAGGAGTGAGTAATGAGGAAAAGCTGTTCAAGGCTTGCACAGTGCTCATACGATAAGGGTGGAATGTGAACATATCCATATGAGGGCAAATCACAAAGGACAGGACAATTTGAGAGACAAATCTAACACCTTACTTGCTTTAGTCAACATGCAAAAAGGAGGTGAAAAACTTCAGAAATTTGTATTAACCATGAAGATGACTTTTTTTTGACGTAATGACATCCAGGTGGGTGATGCTACATGGTACTCCCTTGGTTCCTGATCACAATGAAGGCTCCCTGGCATTGCAGTAAGATTTGGAGATAGAGAAACAGCTTCACATCCATTCATATCGAATTATCTCCCTTCAGATTTGCAATACTGTTCATCCTGGCTGCAGATTAAGCTGTCTTCCATGCCTCCTCTCCATTCCTCCTGTCAGTCCTGCCTCAGTGGTTCAAAAGCTCCAGTGCCAGCAACAAGGCTTGTCGCTGTTTGACAGCACAAGCGACACAAACTCCAGACCAGAATTCCAGTTTATTTCCAGGAGTCATCNGAACTCCAGACCAGAAGGCTGAAATATATGACTCCAGTTTATTTCCAGGAGTCATCTCCCTTTTTATACTATTTTACACAGACTAATTGATTGGTGAAACAAGGGCAAACCTCTTCAATCACATTGGTCAAAACAGAGGGGCATCAAGAAAGTCCCTCCTTGGAAAAGTATGTACCGTATATGTAAACACTTGTCCTGTTTACAGAAATTCCCTGGGAAAGGAATTTTGGAAACCAAAACATGTCTCAGGTGAGAGACCAGGGCTACAAAGCCTCCTCCTGCTCCCTCCTTTCATGAACTTAACACAACCAAGCCCATGTGTCCCAGTTTATGAATCCTTCCTTGGCCATGCTTGTTCATACCCACAGCAGAGAATCTCTCTGTCCAGCTGAGGGCACAGAGGAAAATATGAAGGAATAATCAATATATGTAAGGGAATAGGAAGGGAAAGTGCCAAGGGGATGAAGCCAGGCTCTTCTTGGTGGTGTCAAGTAACAAGAGGCAACAGGCACAAACTGATGCACAGGAAGTTGTAACTGAATATGAGGGAGAATTTTACTGTGCAGTGACCATGCACTAGAACAGGTTGTCCAGAGAAATTGTGGAGTTTCCCTCACTGGAGATATTCAAGACCTTTCTGGATACAATCCTGTGCAATGTGCTCTAGGATGATCCTGCTTAAGCTGGGAGGTTGGACCAGATGATCCACTGTGGTCCCTTCCAATCCTACCCATTCTGTGAACAAAGTAATCTGCTTTAGCCTTTGCCCTGTAGATCTAGCTGCTAGTTATAGTCATTAGTTATAACTGTTGTATGCATACATAACATTTATGAGTACCTATATTAAAAAAATAGAGAAGTGTTTCTATTTTCTGGGTGTGCATTGCCATTGCAGGTCTCCTCGAGCAGTGTTCTTGCTGCCTTGCACTCATACTCTGCAAAATCATTCCCCAGGTATTGTACAGGGGAGCAAGGTGCTCAGCCCAGGGCAGGGCTCCACAGCAGGATCTAGATATATGGAAATATCCATTGATTAAATTCAGTAACAAGCCATGATTACTCAGTTAATGGAGAAATAACTGTATCATTTGACTTGTCTTCATTCATCAGTGGGATAAACTCATTAAGGAAAAAGCCGTTGTCTATACTTCTGATTTGAGCTATTCACTGCACCACCTAAAACTAGCAAAGTGATTATTTTATTGTCGTTTGCCCAAGGAACTGAAATGCATTACTCTCTTACTTTGATGTAAGCAAACTAAAGCTTTAAAATATCTCATGTCCTTACCCATTATTATTCTTTGTCACCATTAAACTGTTGTCATTAAAAGAGTCTAAAAAGGACCATCTTGGTGCTTTCTACTATACTGAAGCTATTTGACCTTCAGCTCAGCTCAAGAGAAAGAAATTGAGACTCCTTGAGATTGTATTAACTGTATTCATTATTCAGCTCGCTTCCATTACTCCCTAAGTGAAGACTTAAAGTAACAAAAAGAAACGCAGAATAAGAGTACTGAGAAGTTTTCTGCCTGCATTTTAATGGTATTCTGTCGTTGTGAATCTACTCATTTGATTAGATGGTGGCTTAGTGGCCTTTATGGGTTATGTTTCATTATATTTCTGAGGATTTTCCATAGCATCTAGCAGCAGATAGAGATAATAAAAGCTCTGCTTTTTTGAAGAACATTTAAAATCATCTTCAAATCTTTTTAGAACCTCTCAGAAGTGTAGGAACAAGAATGAAGGTTAAAATTTAAATTTATTTTCATGTCATGTTTATTTCAAGAATCACAGTGGAAGTAATACAATTCAGAGACTGTATGGCAAGAGAAAAGACTTGTAAAAAAGTTTGCTTCAAAGCTTACAGAATACATGGTAGAAACCAAACAGCATCTTTGTAAACATCTTTGAAACTCTCTAAAACTGTTGAAAAAAAAAAATGGGAATTATATCATCTACTACATCATATACAGCTTTTCTGTCAAGCTGACAGGTCAAACTGATTCTTCTGGCCCCATTGCCAGTTGGGTATAAATCATTTGATGGTGAAGTCTCTTTGCATTCAGTTGTTAAATTAGCATGTATCCCCTTGTTCCTTGCACTAGTTTTTAGGCTTTTGCCCCCTCCTAAGGCAGAGTCTTTTATCTCACAGATCCAAAATTCAAATGACAGAAACCCAGTCTGACACTGTCCCACGTGTCTGGAACACAAGACTGCCATCTCCACAGTCTCATCCTCTCCTGATCAACTTCTTTAGTCTGGGACATTAATGTCTCAGGCAGAATTGTGTTTATCCCTGAAATTTATAGGGGTCCATTTACCTTAGAATAAGGGAGCCAAAGGAAGCAGTTCTACACTTCATATTAGTCCAACAGTTATTGAAAAATGTAAAAAACTTTCAAGAAGAGAAGAAGGCAGATTTTAAAAGAAAATGGATACCATGTAATTAAATTTAAAAATCAATTAAATTCGATGGAAAGAGCACAACTAAAAAACGTCCTTTGGATGACAAAAATCACTTCTTCCCCAGCAGCTCACAGTCTATTTCATCTATTTTTTTTGTATCCTATCACTCCACTAATCTGTTCGGCAAGAGTCAAGCAGATCATGTTGTAAAGATATAGAGAGACAATGCTGTATGGTACAGAGCACAAAAATACTCACATTGGTTGGCCTGAACAGAATCAGGCAACTCAAATAATGCACACAGTGCAAGCTGGACACAGGATCACTGTTCCAGTCTTTACAAGGTTGGCTCAAGCTAAACGATTTGATCATTTTGAGACCTCCTTTCCTCCCAACATCCAAACCTGTCATTTTTACTACATGCCTTGCTACTAGTGTAAAAATGTCTCCTCTCTAGAGTCACAAGCACATTTTGTTTCTATAACCTTGAGCACTGACAAAAAGTAGATCCGTTTAACTGTTTTTGATAGAAAGGATGTGCATTTTTCTGCACTTTCATTTAAAAATATTCCAGCTGAAACAAAAGCTGATTCCTCCCCACTTTGTTTTTTTGGTTTTTTGGGGGTTTTTTGTACTTGTCTTAGAAGTCAGTACTATGGCTTCTCTATTTGAATCCAGGAGATACATTAATTCAGAGCTTGATTTGCATCATTCACAATTAGTGTGAGAGAAACTGGATTTGCAAGGTGGGGTCAAATTAAAAAATGTAGAATAATGAGGTGTAAAAACAAAAGAATTAACAAATTCCAAAACCATAAACAAAGCCTTTATTGCATGCTGGGAGACCTGCAAACAAATTTTGAATTTGAGGAGAACACTTTGTCTTTGTGCATCCCCTCCCTCACCCTCTTCCCCTGCCCAAGTCCCCCTGGGCTGTGCAGGTGATTGAGAGTTCAGGCAGACTGGCACCAGTTGCACCCGTGTACATCCTGATACAGACACATCTCCCTCCACTGAGGAGGGAACAGCTGCACAGCTGTGGGATGAGAACGAGTGTCCGGGTGTCTGCAAGGAGGGTCCAGGGTGAAACAGAGAGCAGCAGCATGAGTCAGTGGTGCTGACCCCTGTGGAGAAGGGCACACGGCCTGGGGGTGAACAGACAGCTTGTCCTGAAAGATGTAAGGATTAACCCTTCCATAGTTACCAGCACTGCTGATGGCCCTGCTGCAGCCCTGTGTTCAGCTGTGAGTAATATGTCCCCAGGAAGATGTGGTGCAGGCAAGGAGGAGTTAAGGGGATGAAGATGAGAGGTCTGAGGTTCTGTCCTTTGAAGGAAAATTGAGGAAATTGGAATTGTATAGCCAGAAGGAGAGCAGAATCAGTAGCACTCCTCGAGGACAGAAAAGGCTGTTGTGAAGAAGAACGCAATAAACTGGATTTTGTGTCCTAAAAATATCTGTACTGCATCAGACTAAAATTTTGCCTGCCAGGCTCATATCTCTGACAGTACCAAAGTGAATGTCTGGGGAAGTAAGAAAACAGGGCAAGTATATGAAAAATACTTTCCTCAAGCATTGCAGCTCCCAGTTGTTTTCAGCTTGGAATCTTCCCAGTTGAGACTTTCACCTTTGCTGTGAGTGGGACAAATGGCCATGGACCTGCCAGAGGAAGTGGCATTTGAGGCTGATATCAGGAAATCTTTCCAACACAGGACAGCAAACCACGAGCAGGCTGGCTGGGGAACCAATATTCCTTTCATCAATGCAAAGCATAGCTGGTGGCCCTGCCAAAAGAGGCCAACAAGCCTCCATTTAAAATAAATGGCACTGAATTCAAAATATCAGACAGCAGAATTACATATTACATTCTTCTCCCTTAATACTCTGACCTTCTGCCAGAATGTGATCTGGCCTCTGAATTTACAGAGCTGGCACCCCTCATCTGGAAGGAAGGAGCACAGTCACAAATGTAGAACAGTCTGTCGGGTTTACACACTGCCAGCTGTGCCACAAATTGGGAGAGAAACAAAATTAAACTTGCTGCTATACTGGCAAGAGACAGAAGGAATGAGGCTTCAGCAAACTGTTACTGGAAGAAGGTAGTCTAAAAATAACCACTGAAAAAATATGTGTAAGGTGGGTGTGAGTGGTATGTGTAAAATTTAACAATTGAACACATATTCTTACATAATATGTGTATTGTTATGTGTGTTTTAATTAAATATTATAACATACCAGTTGGATCTTAACATAAAAAAACTCTTAGATATTTATACTTTTTAAAATTCAGTAGGTGACAGTCAGTGAGATGATGCTTCTTGTGAAACTTTGGAAAGCTGTTGCACAGATAAAACAAAATGGTAAAAAATGCCTATATAGTATATGTTTGGTATATATATACTGTAAATATATAGTATATATATGTATTTAAATGCCTATATGCTGTATATACAGAGAGTTAAATATTGAAGGTTGCTGCCTGTCCCTTTGATAAATTGGAACACAGAGAAACTCAAAAGAAAACATTAAAGCAAGGCTTGTATCCTCAGCTCACCTTTGCCCATTATTTCCACCAGCAATGTGTGAGCTGGGCTATCACTTTTCTATACAGTCCCAAAGTTACATAGTCATTACTGGAGCTGACATTTGCTCTCACTTCATCCATTTCCTAAAGATTATTAATGTCAAACAAAAAGTTGGTTTTACACAGTTGATCCTTGACCTTCGCTGATGTTCCCAAGGAGCAGGCTCTTTTTTCAGCAGCTCCAGCTCCTGCTGCCTTCCATGAGTCATCCAGCAAAGAAACACTTGCATTACTAAAGTTATCCTTCGGCTCACACTGCGATCATGGTTTCTTTGGCATATTGTTTGCTCCTCTGTGCTTCTAATTTTCTCCTGGAATAGCTGTGTCTGAGGTACAGCATTTGACTGCTTGACACTCAAGTAATTAAAATACTTTTGGTTTGGTGGAAAACTGGTGAGAAATGACTAAGACCAGTTTATTCTCATGGATCTGTAAAATTCACATACCAGCTTGGCAGTGCCAGGGATCAAATCTGCTCCTGCAGGAGCAGACAGGGAGGTGGTTTAGTCCATGTGTTCCTGATATTGCTTTAACAGGACCAGACATCCCAAATGCACCTGGGAATGAATTATGTGCATGCTTTTTGTTCCAATGTTTCATAGAAATACCTGAGTAAATAAAGACATCTTGATAAGGAGCCTTTTTTCAGTGGTTCTTTTGGGCTGGGGTCCAAAGCAGCCTTGGGTGCTCAGAGGCAGTTTTAGGGAATCTGAGGATCTATCTGAGACCTTAAAAGCATCAACATTTCCCAACACCATTTTGGAACACTTCTTGATTTTTTTTTTCCCCCTGTGCTCAGTCACACAGTCTGAGCAGCACTGAAAAGGGACAAGATCAGCCTCATCTTCAGCATACTCAGACTGGGCATTGCTGTGCCACCTAAATGCAAGTTTATTGTGGAATACATCTAAAATATCTAAAGGTATTTCAAATAATGCACACAGTACAAAAACTATGTCACTGTATACCACATTAAAGAACCAGATTTTAAAGTTGGCAGTGGAATTAGCAGTTAACAGAGTCACACAACTGCAGTGCCTGAATTTCCCCTCTATGATCTGGTGGCACAACACAATGTAAGCATCATGTACCCAGTTTTTAAGTGCTGAGACCATTTGAGGTCTTGCTTTTTTCTACATGTCATAACAAAAACAAAGTTTTCAAACAAGAAATATGTGAATTCTTGTTTAGGAAGGGAGCAGAAGGGCATAAAATGTAATCCCCTCAAAGGAGAACTGACCCCATGTTGAACCCAGCCACTCTCTTCAAATATTGGACTATTAAACATAGGGGACCTGTGATCTGCAAAAATGCACTTGGTGAGTTTTTATAAAACTTGTTTATGTGTCACACTACTGTTGAGGTGAAGAGGGCTTATATATAAGCCAGAAGAAAAGGAAAGGCACATGGCAGCAAATGCCAGACACTCTGCTAATGGACTGGAGTGGCCTGGCAGGGAGCAGGAGGGGGATGGAGAGCTGCTGGTGACAGCACCAAGGTACAGCAATATGCCAACAACAACACCTTGTCTTTCCTTTCCAGCATCCTGGCAATCCCTAAGGAGGAGATTTCTGACCATGCAGACCATTCCCTCATGGATAACCACGGAGTTTCCAGGCACTGGGCACTCCTATCTTTCCCCCTCAGGGTTTATTCTTTTCCTTCTACTTTTATAGACTACCAGGGCACACGTTGCAGCATGTACTCTATTTCCAGTAGCCAGTGTGGATGTAGAAACAGTACTTTTACAATTCCTTTCAGCTTGGGGTGAGATCCTCGGAGGTATATTTTTTTTCACTTCTACATTCTCTATGGGCACTGAAGAGCTTCCTCCTTGTCATCACATCTTCCAAGGACCAGCTGCTGCCTGCAGGGACTTAGAAAAGGAAGAAACAGAAAATTTAAAAATACCCTGAAAAGCAGATTTGTGGACAGCCAAGCCAGTAGGATGTATTGTCCTACTAATACAGTTCCTTTGTCCCCTGAACATCCTCCTTCCTTAAGTAACTGCCACTCTTCTCTTGTCATCTATGGCATTCCCACTTGGCAGGACAGAACATGGGCTGTGGTTAGTCCAAACTAAATCTGAGACCTTGCACTTACTTGCTTGATTATCAAGGGGTTGACAGGCAATGGGAAATACCAAAGTTTTCTGACCTGTTTCCTTGGTGGAAGCACTAAAAGCTGTCTTTTTAAAAGGCTCTGTAAACACCTTTCCCATCAGTTGGCACAGAATCCACAGGGAAAATTGATCATGGAAACTTCCAGCCCTGTGTCTCATGGAGGCTAAACCAGTCAATGGGCTCAGGAGTTGAGAGAAAAGAGGAGAGAGAAAGATAGGGGTCATGCTCAGATGGTTTCCTTAGGAAACTGGGCTAAAGTCACAGTGGAACTAGAGAAATGCTTCAGGCAAGATGTACTGTGCTGTGTTTTTCTAGGAGAGATAGGATGCCATGGGCCAGGGAACCTTGGCATTGTCCATGTTTGGAACTCACACTGCCTGTTGCTGGTGGACTGGACCATGGACCTAAATAAATTGGTATTACAAGCAAACATTTTTAAGGTCTGCTTTTTCAGGGATTCACGTGGAATGTATAATACCATGGCACCAAAATCCATTATTAAATACAAAACAAGCAACCCACCCCACCTGCCCCCCCAAAGTTAAGTACATCAGTAACAACTAAGTAAAAAGAGAGTTAGCCACACTACTATACAGAGCTCTTCTCCATTTTGGCTATACATCAGTGCAGAGCTGTTTAAGCCATTTGTAAAATAGGTCAGTTTGTTTCACCACCAAAAAACCTCCTGAAGTATGAAGTAAAGGGCAAAGTGGCTTGTGGAGAGGAGAGGAAGCCAATGCTAGACTCATGGGCCTTTTGTCAAAACCTGGGACCTTTCAAGCAAACATCATTTCAGATGTAGCAGCTCCTCTTCATTTGCTGCTTTTTGAGAGAAAGCATTCCATTTTCCTCATCATTTACTAGACCAACTCCACTCCAAGCGATGCCTGTTCTTGTTTTTTCACATGGAGGCGGTGGGGCATGACAGGTAATGGTTTACAGGTGGTTCTGTTTACCTCTGCTACTCAAGCTCAGAGATGAGAAATAAATCTTTCTGCAGTGAACATAAGCAGCTATTTCAGAGTTATTTTCTGCTGTATGCCTCAAAGTGTTACAGGCAGGTCATTTTTCAGTTTGTTTAGATTCAGTTGGTGTGGCCAAATGGAATGTGGCTGGTTATTTCTACCTCCTTTTTGGGTGGTGTTCCAAAAAGCCTGCAGTGGGATGCAAAAAGTGATCCTTGTGCAGAGACACTGCAGTGATTATGGCAGCATATGGACTGAATTTACTATTGCCCTTTAGGCAGGTAAAACTGATCATGTACACGGCACACTGGATAGAAAAGCTCAGACTTTGGCACTTAAACTGTGTTTGTCTGGCTGTCTGCTGCAACAGTCTCTTGGCTTTTGTGAAAACAAATATTTTCTCAATATGTCATTTTCTCCTGTGAGTTGTGAACACATGTAAAAATAAGATAAACATCAGAAGGCAAAGCAAATTCTCTTCACGTTGCAGCACAAAGTAAAATTGTAGCTGCCAGACTCAGAGGGGCTCAATGCAACTCAGTTTCTGCAGCACCGACCATCTCAATGTTCTCTTCACCACAAAAATACTGCAAGCTCAAGCTGAACCTCAGCTGCCATATGGCATTAGCTCTCATGTGCTGCAAATTCATCTCTGGAATGAGGGTTTCTGGTGGGATCTGTATTACTTTTCGCTCCCCTGTACAAATTAGTAAGGAGTCAGTGAATCTACCAAAACTCCCTTCAACAAAAAAGAAGTTTTGCCCTGACATTTCCATGTTTGCTTTGGGATACCATTACACATACATAGTGTGGGCAGGAGTTGAACTTGCTGCTGGGTGAGGATGGGGTCCATAGCTCCTCTCCCCAGCTTCTCCCAGCTGGGAGAAGTGATACTATATCACTATATACTATCTGGATTGCAGCTATCTTTCAAACTCTCCTTCTTTCCCCACTTTACTTTTTAATTTTTTTTGTCTGGGATCCTCAGTTGAGCTGTCTCCTTGAAACAACTTACTCTGATCCATTTTTCAGCCAATAGTCTGGCACACCTTTGTCTGCACATTTTTAGCCATTTTTTCTCCTAAAGCTTCCTGTGCTAGGAGAACATCTCATTGCTGATCTTGCATCTTCAGTACAGAAACACCCCATGCTTTCCATGCTGACAAAAGGGAAGGTGTGTGGCCTGTTCTCATCCCAGATCTCTCCTTATGGTGCTCCCTCGGTCCATCTCCCAGGAAGGCAGAGAACTTAAATATTGAGTTCAAGTTCTTTCTTTGTTGTTCTCATTGCAGTATCTAATCTGCTTCCAGAAATACACGAAGCAAAGTGACTGGCACCTGTCACATCTCAGCACTATCCTCCTCTGCCCTGGGGAAGAAGTATGTGCAAAGGAGTATCTTGGCTTTGAGCCCATCTATTTTAAGCTTGATTTTTCTAATGCAGGTTTATGTATGTCCTTTCCCCAGCCCAGACACTACCAGACCATCTGCTCACTTTCGATCTAACTTCACAAAGGGACAACAGCCCTGAAGACAAGATGCCAGGCAGAAGAAAGAAGAGAGAGTTTGCCACACCATGAGTCCTTTCATAGGTGCCATGGGCTGCCTTAGTTGAGCAGTCACTGTCTGGTCTTTATCCTGGTCCTGTAGCTCATATGAGGGGACATGAAGCAGCTTGAGGCACAGTGACTGGGAAGCTGATGAGCAATTCCATGGGAAGACATTACAGTGACGATGGTGGCAAGCCATGCCTTAGCCTTCTGTGCCAGCTGGTGTGCAGGGACTGCCTTAGCCTTCATATCAGGGATGTTGTGATGCTCTAGGAAAGCTGAGAGGTCCAAGTTATAGAGGACAAGTCAATGCTGTGTAAAAATGTTTGCTAAAGAAAAAGGAGGGTGTTGCTCCTAGGCACTGCTGCAGAGCTGGACGTGGTCAGCAAACACCAGAGCAGAGCACAGCTGAGGCTCAGGAGATGAGCTGGACCTTCAGACAACGATGTGGATGGATTTCTATCAAAACACTGTCCTTCACCTGACACCTCCATTTTTCTTGGATGTTAGAGAAGAGTAATCCACCTGCATAGGCCATGAGTGCCTCAAGACCTAATCCTGACAAATGGAAAGATATTGTTTTGGGGTAAAGATGAGACATGCAGCTGATCACAGAGCTCTGAGTGCTCCTGTAGAAAGGCACCCAGTACTAGAGAGCTCACTTGAAGTACAGGGATTTGCCACCACCATGTGCTTTGCTTCTGGACAACCCTCAAACCAAGTGCCACAGTGGTAAATGAGTGTCTTAGTGTAGGACACAGCATGTGGACAACTCTGTCACAACATATTTTTTGCATTTGGATCACTGCTGATGCACAGCACTCAGGGACCAGGAGCATCTCTAAGGCAGCTATTGATCACAGCAACCACACAACTGATAGCTCCTCCAGTTGCTCTGTTATTGCCCAAATATTTTGGCAGGAGTTGCAAGAGTGAGGGCTGAGAGGGGCTGCCTCTCTTATATTCCTCCTTTCCTGGGAGCAGCTGTGGTTCCTGCCCGGGCTGCCAGGGACTCATGGGATGCGACTTTGAAAAATACTTTATCTTGGATCTATTCTCCATTCCAAGCATTACTTCTGTCAGGGAGGATTAATGAAGCATTTCATTTATTAAATGGGAGCATTTGGCTTCAGCGAACTCATGTGGTTGTTTACCATTTGCTTCTATGAACATTGTTTTTGACAAATGTTTCTGTTTTAATCTGTACATTTGCTGTAATCTCTTCCTTTACTCAGCATTTCTCCAGGTTAACAGCATTAATAAATGTTTATTTATATGCCACATGCTGAACAAAACTACCTGCCCACAAACACTATTTACTTAATTTGCTTAAGCCAGTTGGTTGTTTATTTACCTGGCATTTAGCTACAAAGGATAGCAGGCAGCTTTCTAGTTTAACAGTGCTAGCAAAACATAATGACTTAAAACTTATACATATGCATTTGATAGGAATGAAAAGCAGCTCTCTGAAATAATTCTGAGCTCCTGAAAAAGCTTAATACTTTATCTCACTTTTTGGTCATCTATTTTCTGGGGTTTTTTGTGACTTGGGGTTTGGTTTTTTTTTTTTTTTATGTAAAAAATATAGAAAAAGAAAGCAGGGAGGAAGTGTTTCTAAATCTCTACCTGCTTTTAAGGCACACTAAATGTGGAGTTTTTCCTTTTGAAGCTCTTGAGAACTCCTGAGAACATGGGAAAGTGAACTTTTTAGATACAGCAGACTGTGAATACTTGCCTGTGTTTTATTTAAACAGGTATGGCTTGTATGATTGATGTGAGCAAGCTAGGAGGAGGGCTGAGATGATAACAGGTGAGCTACCTTTGGACTCACCATTTAATACTTGCTTTGCTTTAGGCTTTTCTTTTTCTTTCACTGTCTTTCAAAATAGATGAGTTTTATGAGGCCCATGAACTGCAGATTTGGAATATCTGTCCAGGTCAAGAAATAATAGTCCCTGAGCATAACTTCTCAAAGAAGCAATGTGTGGTCAGCATATGAATGTTCTGATTCTGAATCTAAATATTTGAGAAAAAATATTAAAAAATGAAAAATGGGCAGAGTACAGCCAAGATGCTGAGCTGCTGGAGGAAGAGAAGGTCAGAAAGGTGAGCTGCAGTTAAAAGTTACCTGTGTTATTCAATAAGTGGCAACACCTTGCTTGTCTGCAAAATACCATTTATCTCTGAATTTCTGACTGTTTCTGGCTCCAGTCAAAGACTGTTAATGTATTTTATATTTCATATTCTTAAAAAATGTCAGGAACTAATCAAGGAATCAAGAGCAAAGCTCAGATCTGCTCTCATTCAGTGAGACCCCTGTCCATGAGGTTAAAATTCTACCATTAATCTTTTCCAATTGCATGTTCTATTGAAGGAAGTAGAGATTGGTTAAGCTCCTCTGACTCCTCCTGGTCACTACAATTTTTCTTTTGGAGCTGTGTCTTTCCACAAGGCGTCAGGATGGGAATGTCAGTTCTCTGAATTACCCTTCTGTGCATTGTTTCTTTGTGGAGAACATAAAATACTGCAATTTATCTGCAGTGAAAAAGGTTTCTGCACCAATATGTTTCTTAACTATGTCTAGTGTGGTTTGCCTCACAGTAAAACAGTAGAAAACACTCTTCTTTTCTGTAGTATGGAGGTGCTAAAGGTCTCTTGTGAAAGTCAAAGTCATGTCAGAAACAGTCAAGGCAGCTTTTGCTCTAAGAGATGGGCAGCTGAGGGATAAAACTTGGGAGATAAGAGGAAACAGCAGAAAGAAATGAAAATATTTGAGAAGAGAGGCAAACTTTGTACACACAGCAAGCCAAAATATTAGAGGTGAACAGAGGTGACAGCTCAGCAAACTGTGGGCAGGCTGGAAAACAGACCTTCTCCCACATCTTTCACATTGCCACCCAACACCATCACAGACACCTTCTTCTCCCTTTTTGCAAGAAAAGACATTATCTCTGTTGTCTTCCCTGTTTCTCTGTTGGAGAGACACCAAGCTGTGGGAAAGGCTGTGATGGAGATGCTGCAGAATTGGGGTGTCAGCCCAGCAGAACAAGCGATGTTCCTCTTGGGGAGCCCAGTGCAGGCAATGCTGACTACCCAGGTCTCCTGACAGAGGTGTGGAGATCCTCAGCGTGTGATGCTGATGTCTGGTCATCCTTCCTGGATTTCAGAACAACAAAGATTTAGGCACGCATATTGCTTTATGCTGGCCTCAGAATAGTTTTAAAAAAAAGGGTAATAATCCAAGGATTGGATTGAACAATGCAGGAGTGAATCAGAGAAACCACCTATGTCCACCTTTGAGATTGTTGCCTACGTCCATGACATCCAAGGATCCAGCAACATTTTTTTACTTCAAACGGTGAATTCATCAAGACTTGCTAATTCCTTTTTTTAAACAGCATCTGGCCTGATCAGATTATAATCTTTAAAAAATACATTTTGTCTTCTTTAATTTATTTTCCAGCATATTCAAGATCTCATTACAGAACATACAGCATTTCCGTTCCAAGTGTGACCTAAAGTTTAATAAAACCCTTAAAGGATTCAGTCCTCCAAAACAAAATGTTTGTTTTCCCATCAGAATAATCATTATTTGCATAATTCTGTACCTCAGTTGTGCTGATGACTCTTGAACACAGACTGTAGTGTCACCTTCCAGAGGAAAGCTTTCCATAGCAATCTAAATCCCTCACAAACAACAGTTATGCTTGAAATTCCATCACTGAGAATGTTGTTTATGTTTTCCCACCTTCTCTTGCCTTAAACCAGAACTACCTTTATCTAACTTGTGAAATATTTGTTCTCTGAACCCTTTTTATGTAAATGTCTCTCCATTTTAAATTGTGTTTCAAGTGTTGATTACAACACTCAGAAATGTGTTGGGTCCTTTTAACAAACAGTGCTATCTGGTGAGGTAATATGTCCCTGTCACTCTGCTTGTAGCTTTATTATATCAGAAACTTTCCCAGTACCTGAGGCTGAGTCTGGGCTGCATATTAATCAGTGCATATTAATTAGCTGCAAAGCTTCAAACATGCAGCTTAATGTAATGTTAATAATTTCTGAAATTCCTAAATATGAAATTGGGTGAATGTGTTGATAATGAGTTACTTTATGCTGACATCAAGTGGTGTCTCTTCAGTCAAAACACACCAGCACAGCTGCTGGATGCTGTAACTGATTTGGCACAGGCACAACAGAAAAATATTTGTGTTCCTAGCACAACTGAGGCAGTGCTGGAAATTCTCAGCATGCAGAAGGGCGATCACTCATCTGCTCGGCAAACTTGTGACACAATGCATTCTCCCCTTCCCTTCCCAGCACCATACTGATGTGTTGTGCCCTTTCCCAGTCCAAGCAGGCCCATGGGTGGTCTGAGCAGGATGTGTCCCATGCTCTCCTGCACAGCCCTGGGGGAACAGCCCCACCGTGCACCCCATGGCACTGCGGCTGACCCTGAGCAAGGCAGACTGGCAGGGGCCAGCTTCATCCTGCCCTGAGCAAGGTTGATGCCTGCTTATATCTCCTGGGTAACTTCTGCCGAAAAAGTGCTCCACCTGCCGAAAAGGATCCGAAGAAAGAGAAGGGTGAGGTTCTGCTATGTCTGTGCTCACACTGCCAGGCAGCTGTGCAGCACAGGCAGTCCTGGGGCTCAGGTTTGTGGGCCAGGCTCGTGCTGAGATCCAGCCACTTCACTACAGATCACAATTAAATTGTCATTGTTTGTTGGATGGAGAAATACGACACGCTTGAATTTTCTATGTAGTCTTCATCTGATCTCAAGAAAAGGGATCCATAGTACTGTCTTTTGGCTTGTTATGTACATCACCCCACAACACTGTCTCTCCTGCAATTTTACACGAAGATTTTTTTTCTACTTTTCTGAACTTTTAGATCAGGCTGGAAGAGCAGATCTTTTGCAGCACAATGATGAAAGCGTAGGAGTAGTGGGGGGTGTCAGCAGCAGCTGTGCTGTTGCTGCACCTTGGACTGTCCCTGCAAACTCCCACCACCACACTTCCCTCCACAGCTGAGCCAGTGCAGTGGGTGTGAGAACAACCTGAAAACACAAAAAGTACAACCAGTGCCTCACAGAAACACACTTCTGCTTCCTTTTATTTCTCCCTCAATGTGATTAGTCTGTGCCTGGAGAGACTGGGCCAGGAGCAGAGTAGAGGTGGTTAATGAGGATTTAACCAAAGGCTGTGCTGCTGGTTGTGAAGTTCTCTCATAATTGCCAGGTTTCCCTGCATTTGGGTTCAGCTGTGCAGGCAGCACGAAGGCTCAGAGCCCCGTTAAGGCTGACACGATGTGCTCAGCTGGAGGGAAGCAGCTCTCCAAAAGCTGTGACACAGGCTGCCCTCGGCACACACAGACTCGTTAAACCACCCCACATTCATCCAGCCTTGTTAAAGCCCAACACAAAAATAAAATCATTCATCATCCGTGATTAAATTACTGCCCCTATGAAATTTTGATATGCCTTCTGAAAATTAGTCACATTCAGAGAGCATTGTCCTAAATGTTTCATCACAAGCTTTCCACAGCAGTTGCTACACTGCAAATCTTTTTATTTACAAGGACAATGTTTTAGGTTAATTGCAATGTTAAAGACAATGTGAGTTCTCTGCTGAATTGCTTCTTGCACAGAGACTCACTCCCACTTCCCAACCAACCTTTGTGCAGAATGTGTCTCATTGTGTTTTGAAACACACATCATTTCTTATGCAAAACTTCGTAATTTGGGTAGGTTATTTTAAGTAGCCTGAACAAGACACTGTGGGAGCAGCGCTGGGATGATTAAAGGCATTTGTGTGTTTCACAATGCCGCTACCCAGGAACCTGGGGCAGCCACCCTGTTTGCAGCACAGTCCGTGTAGGAGGGTGTAATTCCTCTCTGTGCTTTAACAGCCAGGCTTCGTGGTTTAAAACCAGGGTATGGTCTACAGCGCAACACAATGCAAAGAGAAGCATAAAGCCATCAGTACAGCAGTACAACTGTTATTGTTAGTGCTATTTGTTCTGTGGTAATTACATTCTAGGCTTACTGCAAGTCATGAAATAATAGCTCCTGCTCTGAATTGTTTGCAGACTTGGCTAATATGTGTCTCCACCAGGCTGGCCAGTGAGTAGCTAGCCCTGATGTATCCTTGCCCTCTCTTTGGAGGGGTTTGTTCCTCTGGCACCTGCAGCCAAATGCTGAGCAAGCCCAGTGTGTGCTCTGGCCCTCGACAGGGAGAACATGCTTCAAACATCTGCAAGTGTTTGATAGGAGGGAGCAGGAATTTGGAGCTGGGGCTTTCATGTATTGGTGGATACCACCAAAAACAAGTAATGGGGCAACTGTAAAACATGGATGTCAGTTTTCTTATAAAATCATAAAGAATCTTGAATTCACCCTCACGTGGATATGAAATTGTGGTATTATTAATTTATATCGATTAGCTAGGACTCTGAATTGCAAAGAAAAACTGGATGTGCTGTTATGTAAGGTACAGGAACAACGTTTTAGGCCTCTTTGTTACACTGGTAACAGCAACCAACAACAGTTTTCCTGAAACCAGGATACATACCAAGGTGCTGCCTTGTGTTCCACCCCTCTGAAGAGCTAGTTATTCCTTCAGGAGTGACTGAAGTCTCTAACACCTTCATGGTTTTTCTTGACTAAAATTGGTAAAAATATCTGTCCTTTCCTGGGGAAAAAAATTAAAAAATCTGGCTCTTGAAATCTCTACTATTTTTTATTTTCAAGAAAACACAATGCTCTCTAATTCATTTGGTTTCTGGAAAACTCAGTTATGGAGTTTCAATAATGAGTGGAACTTTTCAATCTTTTAACATAAATAGATGGGTTGTTTGTCTTGATAGGCTCAAGACACCAACCAGTCTTTCAACAGATATCCTTACTGCCAGCTTTACAAGGAAAGAAGGGCTCTCAGTTAAAAAGCAAAACCACTTAGCATGCATAACATATGCAGTACTGGCATTTTTAAATTAGGTTAATGTGTGCTCGGCAATAGAATGAAAGAGCCATTTTGTGGTATCACATCTTCTTCAAACATTGTTTCCAGGCTGCCACAATTTCACCTTCTCACCTTCAGAAGAGGCTTCAGGCAAGATGTGCCATAGGTAAGAAGAAGGAAAGCAAATGCTGTTTTACTGATATCAAGTCTTGGCTGCCCCATCAGATGTGGATTTTCCATGGGGACTGGGTTTACCCAGAGCCGTGTCCCAGCACCAGCTGTGGCAATCTGCCACGTGCATGTGCAATGAGCCCAGAGACATCTCACGTCAGCACAGGCTGCCAGGTGCCACAGAGCCTTCAAAAAGCAGTGTCATGATGGTGGATATTAGTGAGGAGCATGAAGGGACACAGCTTCAGAGGAACTATAAACATGTGCTTGTGAAGAAAAAACCCACTTTTGAGTGGTGTTATGTAAAAGAGCAATATGGCAGCAATAACTCTGAGAAGGAAGAAGGCTTTAGGGAGTTACTGAGACAGACTCTGCAGACATTCATAACCCAGGAGGGAGAATAGACCTTTCATCAGAAGGAAAAACAAAGTGCAAAGGATTTGTGAAGCACTGGTAACACTGCTTAGAGATTATGTACTATAGAAAGTCTCTTACCATTTGTGTACCAGAAATGGCCAAATTAATAGTGTAAAATACTGCAGAGTAGGGTGTCCATGTTCTGGACATTGCTAAAACAGAAAATGTCAGATGAGGAGTGTTTCCAAGTCTTCAGAAATCTTACTAACCCAGAGGTAGAAGGAATGACTGATATCATAGCAAGAACAATTTCATCTTTGAAGTGACATAAACACAGTGAGATTCAGCCACAGAAGGTATCCATCATAAGAGAGATGGTCAGTTCAGAGATCAGCTCCCCATCATGCATGGATGATGCAAAGAAAAATATTTCAGGCAGCCCAACCACTCACTGCTTCCCTGGCTAACCCACCAGCCCACCACAGATCAGCAGGTGCTGACGGCTGAGCTGAGAGCAGCAAAGAGCCCAGCCTTTGGGCAGACCCTGCAGTGGGTGAGGAAACTCTCTTGCCAGGAGATCCAAGTGATTAAGGTTCTTAGTGCTCAGAGCTGAAGCAAAATTTCATCAATATGCCTCCTTCAGGCAGGCACTTTT
The DNA here is from genome assembly GCA_013400435.1 of Pycnonotus jocosus. Taxonomy (NCBI): domain Eukaryota; kingdom Metazoa; phylum Chordata; class Aves; order Passeriformes; family Pycnonotidae; genus Pycnonotus; species Pycnonotus jocosus. The sequence continues at coordinate 189,622 of VWYP01009352.1, forward strand.
GTATGATTTCAGCAGTACAGAAAGAAGACTAAGCTCATTAGCTGGGCTGGAACTGATAAACTCCTCTACCAGGATGTACTCTTTTCAGTTACACACAGAAGAAAAATCATCTGTCAAAGTATGTTCAGGTGCTGTGTGCTTTGAAGCCATTAGCGTGGATCTTATTCAAATGCTAGATAAGCTGGGAGACCACATGCTTTATTCAATTGCTGAGGAATCTGATAAGGCCATTTTCCTCCAGAAGTTAAAATAAGCTTTCAACCAAGATATTTTCCTGCCAGTAAGAACTCATACCTACACACATTTGGGGAAACATTAATGAGGAGGAAAATAATTAAAATTACTTTTTTTGTCATGTGAGTGGAATTGCCAACAGTCTGCTTTCCCAGGATCACAGGAAGATGGATGGGGCATTTACCATGTGTGACATGAAGAACAGTCTGGTGTGGACCTGCCATGTTTAAACACCAAAATGAACTCACCAAAAATGCGGTTCAAACAAGCTCACAGCTGTCTTGGAGAGCCTGCAGTCTTGCCCATGATCAAGTCCTTTCAAAAAAATGTCTGTACCCAAGGAGAGGATGCAAACAAGCCATTGCAGATCATGCAATTACAATACTTGCCAAAGCATTTTTTGGGGTTGACCCAGCTCTTCAGCAAGAAGGACACAGAAAATTACCATGTTTTTCAAAGCCTTGGTTTCAGGGCATTGGCCATCTTAAACCAACCCGTCCTTTACTGCTCTCCAGGATTTCCTCCTCTGCCCCACTCAGGTTTGTGTGGCTAAAAATTAACCCTATCAAGCTGCTTCCAGATGAGAGAACTAGATGAGCCCTGTGCACCAGGACCAGGGTGAGCAGGGAGCAGGAAGGGTTGCACACAGAGCCCAGGGGATGGAGAACAGCTCAGGCCAGAATGGCCTCTGCCTCCTGCTTGCAACTTCTCCTTTTTCCAGGGCTGAGGTGTGGGATCCCCATGGGTAGGATGATGTAGTCTTGACCAAGAGCTATCCAACAGATGAGGAAGGAGTACACTCATAACTGTGCAGTAGAGCTCCATGAGGTTGTTTATGAAGCCTTTCTTACATCAGCATGAAAAACATTTAGTTCTCTGGGTATGGCATAATTTTGCTGCCAAGCATCCTATCACCACTTGCTGGAAGAAGTGCCTAAGTATTTCAGCAATGTTTGTGACGACATCTGCCAGGCACAATTCAACTCAATGCCTTTTAATGATTCATTTCCATGAATTGTCCATCTATTTTAAGTGCACTGCAGTTTCTTCAGTAGTAATGAAAACTTAGCACTTTGGATTTCTTACACTGTCAGGGTAAGCACAAGATGTGGGCCATTGAAGGCACCCAGGGTAAGTGCCTTTACAAGAGCTCTAATATAATTTCTTGGGAAATGATCCAGATTATTTATGGTATAATTAAAGATACGGTATAATTAATTTGTAATTCTTGACTTGCACTGCAAATCTCCTTTTGATTAGTAAATATGCAATGCTTAAGTGCTATTATGGAAAAATATATTTATCATCAGACCGAGGGGGTGTCATCATTAAGTATATAATTACAGATCTATAATTATAAGAAAGGCTATGTAGGCAATGTCTAGAGATACAGACATCTTTAAAAAACACAGTCATAATTTGTGCTCTCAGAGGGCACAAGCCACTGAAACATGTACCTTTGAGTGCCTGGTAAAGGGCTGTGTGCACATCAGGGACTCAGGACAGCCCGCAGCACACAGCTGTGGTTCAGCTCCCCAAAACACCCACCTTCTCCAGCAGTCCTGCCTTTGCTTTACTTCACAGCTTAAGCTGTGAAAGGGGCTTTAAACAGAAAGAGAGGACAAGTCTTCTTGGGGAATTCACCTTGTAGGACATGCAGTGATTTATGTTCTACACCAGGGAAACAAAACTGGAGTAAAGTTCTTCCCAAGGAAGGACACATTTCAGAGCAACTTCACCCTCCTTCTAGAGAACCATAGATCATCACAAGATATACAAAACAATAGAAGATCAAGCTTTGACTGTTTTGTTTAAATCCTCAGGGTCACACTTTTTTCCTGTCAGGTGGTTATTGAAGGTGAGCTGCAGAGCATGGGACAGAGAGTTGAGATAAAATGTCAGGTGCCAGACACTCCTTCAGTATATGACAGTGAAATACTCACTTTGGCTGCATACACTTAGGGACTTGCTTAGTTCATGCTGCTAGGACAGCTGTACAATAACCTACTCCAGCCATTTACCCCTGAAAATTGGACTTCAGACACTTTTAAAAAGCCCATTACAATGCAGAAACATGGCATAAGAGGATTTCCAGAAAAAGGGCTCTAGCTGCTCTCCTAAGCCTTCCAGAGAGTTCTGATACTTCTTTTTAACATTTTGTCCATCCAGCCCTGCTGTTTGCAAGGAAGCAGGGATAAAGGCCATAAATAAAGTCTGTGGTGCGTGATCTGCATTTTGAGCTGGAAGCTATTGCTCTGGCACAAAGAATCATAGATAATATTGCAGAGTGCTGTGTGTGTGACTAATGGTAACAAATGTGCTTACTCCCCTGATTTTGCAGAACACAGAATTCGTGAGAGTGTTTATGTAGAATTGGAAATGATTGATTTCTATGCAAACTTCCTAACTGCGCTTCTCCAATTTATCCTGAAGGAGACATCAAGTATTTGTTCTTGTATCACAAGTGTTCCACCCAGATAGAAAATTTTTAAAGGTTTATCAAAAATAAATTCTCATTTACTGTCTACTTTTCAAAGGAAATTAGCTGAGCTGCCTTGCAAGTTCCAAAGGATACACCTCACCTAAAGTACAGTGCTGCAGAAATGTCACTCCAAGAGGAATGCCATAAATGTGTGTTCCCAGCAAGGAGCAGCTGGAGATTGCTTTTTTAAGGCCACCCTCCTGCAAAAAAAGTTGACCTTTGCTTTTACACCCATGATCTGATACCTTTCCCAAGTAGCAGGCATTAGACTACATCTCCAATAAATATTTAAAATTAAGTCAAGCAGCCCTGCCAAAGTGTTGGCAGGGGAAGCAGCCTCTGCAGGAGCAGAGTATCTCTACTGCAGTGGACCTGCAAGAGCAGGAAATGGCCAGGGAAGTCAAGGGCTTCATCTTCAGCAGATTTCCCCCAGTGAAGGCCACAAAGGCACCACAATAAATTCCCACTGTCTGCTTGTGTCTCTTCTCAAAGAAAAACTGTAATGCTGCAACTCTCTGGTGTTGGTGCCAGGAAAGCTTTTACCTGCAGCACCTGGTTCTCTGCCAGCCAAAGCAGGCGTTGCCCATCACGCTCCAGTGCTGATGAAGTGACCCTGACAGCTCCAGGAGGGGCTGGGCAGTCCAGGCTCCCCAGATATCCTCTGCACCTCCATGGTGTCTGGCTGGAGTTGGAGAAGATCATTGCTTCACCATCTGAAAAGCCAAGCAAATATGCTTTAATTGGATTCAGTGTTGATCACTATATTGATTGAAGTTGGAAGATAGCCTGTGTGTCTCTGTGCATAGAAGCAAAACATATTTGGATGGAGAGGAGTCATTTACAGCTTCCCAGGGGAGAATAATTCTAGCTATAAGTGATGCTTGTTAAAATGCATTACCTGGCATTATAGATGAAGGAGATAAATTAATATTATGATTACCTTTTTAAAAAGTTAATGCATTTATCTAAAGCTTGCAGTGAGTCTAGTGCAAATGAGCTCAGAGATACACAGTCAAATCCTTATAGCCAGGGATTGTCCTTAGTTGTAGGATCTGCCTTAAGAGTTGCGGAGGTTTTAAATTATTTTTCTTTCTAGGGCTATATTTAGGAGTATGTAAGAAGCAGAGCCAAATCCTACTGTTCTCATTTTGAGTGAGAAAAAATTTGGTGATGCATGCTCTGTTAATACAATGTCCTGGAAATGATGGGTCAGTAAGAAGGGACCTGTTTCTCCCACATAATATTAATAAGCAAAAGAAGTACATTCTCAATACTGATCTTATGGGAAAACAAATTAAGTCTGACATTGCAGCTGTAAATTCAATATGGTGTTTTTACTGGTCAACATGGGGTACATTCCTGTTTATTTTCTTAATTAGTTTCATATGTTCTTCTGGAAATCAAGATATGCAACCATCTGACTTCTGATGTCAGACAAAGCCTGAAAAAAACTTTCTGATATTTCCTTAGTTCCTTCCTTAGTTCCACCTCTTCATTTAAATTAAGTGTAATTTAAATAGCATCTGAAATAAAGGTATGCCATTGGCTGGGTGTAGAACATGATTCATAAACTTTTCACAAACAGCAGGGAAATAACAGCTAGTCTGACTGCTATTGCATGTATTTTTGGCTTTAAAAGCCCATCTACTGTGTCAGTTAATAGTATCAATTTGAGCCAAAAATAACTGTCACTTTTTCATTTTTAATTACTACATCTGTTACCCCAATTAATCTTGGCATAAAAAGACAATTGGACGTTTCCAAAAATAATCTCACAAATTATTTCCAGGCTCATGACTGAACTGCCACTGCATAGCCAGAACACAGACCCCCAGAAAGATTTGCAGCAGTAAACAATGCTTTTTCTTGCACACAAATGTTTGTTGTAAATTGCCAGCTGTTTTTCTGACTAAAGATGCCTTTCTGGCATCCCTAATTTGACTCAATCACCTAATTTGGCTCTGGTCCCTGAGGAGAGGTGGAATAGGAGCTGGTGATGTGCAGCTCATGGTGGCAGAGCCACGGTGTGACATCCTTTGCTAAACAGAGGCACTAATGGCACCAAAGGGGCTGCTCAGCCCCTGCCATGCTCCCCAGCAGGGAATGGTTGCATTTTTTGGAAGGGGTCATATCCTGAAGTGCAAAAGGCCCATTCAGATGGGTGGCACTGGGTGTATGTGGAGCTGGCTGGAAAGGCTGATGGGACAACGGGCACCAACAAGTGCAACCTGGCCTGAGGCCACACCTGACCATGAAGGGGTGCAGACAACTGCCTCATGCTGCAGTCTGCTCTGGGAGAGCCCAGGAGACCTGGCAGAGGCAGAAAAAGAAATGTAAACCCTTGGGCTGGCATCACAGCCACATCCAGCAGCCTGTGGCAAGGCAGCATCAGAACGCTACACACGAAAGCAGCACAGACCTTCCTCACCCCAGACAGACAGACAGACAGGGTGTGTGTGTGGCATGCTGTCTGTGCTTGGAGTGGTGGTGAAAACAAATCGCATTTGTTTTTCAGCACAAGACTAACAAATTTCAGCACAGGTCTAGGCTGTAGAGAGAAGAGTTCATAACAAAAAGCATCAGTTCAGAGGGCTCTTCTGATTCCTCTAGAGAGGAGTGCTGCTCTTGAAGTTCCTTCTTTTCAAGGAAAACTTAAAAAACCCTTTTTCTTTGGTTTTCAGCACATAAAGGCATGACAGAGAATGTGGGAAGGGCAATGGTTCTCTTTCCTGGCAACTTGAAATCTTTTTTGACAAAGCAGCTAGAAAGAGTATTGTAACATTTTCTAAGTACAATTTAGTTTATCAGTAGTTGCTGGGGCCTCCTCAGGTTTTTAAGTGATTTCAAATGAAAAAAATTCTAGACCAATTCATGGCACTTACTTTTTGTTTTCATCTGCCTTACAGTTTTTTGGAAGTTAATAAAATCAACCTGCATATCTCAGTAATTGTGTTTACAGAAAGCAAGGCTGTAAATTCAGATTTCTAGTTTAATATTCTAAGATTACTGTCTTCAATTGCTCATTATCCATCAAAAGCATTTTACTTTTGCTGGAAACTTCAAATAAATTCATAGATTTATCTGCACCTATCAAATATTTTAGATGAAATGTTTATTTTCCCTTCTTTTAGTATAATAAGATCTATGGGGAATGCTGGAAGCTAGTTTTTGAGATGTAGCAAAGTAGAGGCAATGGCAGGGGAGAGGAAGCAAAAGATTGAGAGCAGGGGGAAGGAGAGTGAGCTTTGTTCAAATAACTGGCTCCCAATGGCAGAAACAAGCAAACAAACAAAAACCTCTTCACAAATATACAAAACAAAACAAAAAAAAAACCCCACCACAAACAAAAGACAATTCTCTTGCTAACGATTTAGTGGTAAAAGCTTTGAGAGATGTGTGCCTTTGTGCAATCGTGATGGAGGTCCCCGTGTACTGGAGCCAGCTGAATTAAATGGCCAGATTCTTCACATGAGCATTACAGCTGTATCTTTTGCTGGGTAGTGAACTGTAATAAGTTGATGCTGGATTTGAATGGGCTGCTATAAGGTGGCAACATCAAAAGAAAATAAAACATCCACTGGGAATCAAGGCTAGTTTATCTGACCCCAATATTGCTTTTATAAATGTTCTCCAAAAATTCTTGTCTTGATTTGCAGGGATTTGAAAGCTGCATTTTTGATTCATCAAATGAAATTATCAGAAGGAAGCTACTTCAGATAAATACATCACTTGAAATGTTGATGAGTGCATTTCTGGCATTCAGGGAGCATTTCAATCAGCAGTGAAAAACATACCCCTTTTAGGTATATAGAGGAAAGATTACAAAACTCCCCCATCATGGCATATCAAAAATAATATATATTGGATTATCTTTTCCAGTATCAGCAATCAGATACTGGAGATTAGCTGGAAAAACATATCTGATACATGCTACAGGCTGTGTCTATTTCAAGAGAACATCTCTTAAAAAACAAGGATGCATTATGGAAAAAAAGATGCTCAAAAAACTCATTGGTTTTGAGTTCAATTGATCACCTGCTACACCATACAGTAGATGACTGGCACAATGCCATGGGCCACGTCAAAGCCCAGGGAAGTTCTGCAGTTCATTCAATAAACCAAAAAAAAGCCCTAATTTTCTTGTTCAGGCAAGGCTGTGGCAGGGCTGGAGACCAGACCCTGACAGCATCACTGGGGCAGGGACTGATGGCCCTGGCCTGTGCTGAGATGGGACCCCAGGCCAGGGGCAGGGACATGAGGGCCCTCAGGACAGAGACACATTCTCAAAGACCCTGCCTGTCACCACAAGATACAAATATGGGATAGAAAACATAATATTCTGCTTTTACCATATAGGAAGCAGTATGCATCCTTACTTGCAGGGCATGAAGAAGAATAGAGGATTATGGAGGATTTTGAAGTGATGCACCTGGTTATCGCTCTTTTCTTTCACCAGGCAATCCCTTTTAAGGCACTACATTTCATTGATGCATCATCACGATTCTGTTCTTGCCTAAATCTGATCTTGTGCGTGCCCTGCTGTTCCTTTTCTTCCTTCTGACTGTGGTGTTTGATCCATTTCTCTGATAGTTCAAACTAGAGAGTCCTTTGTAACATCTGAACTGGAAATGTGTCTGCTCACAGAAAAAGGTTCCCAGGCTTTATCCATCCCTGTAAGCTGTTTGGGTTTTTTCTTTACTTGTTAGTCCCATTTTAGGAGGTTTTTTTTTTGTCTGTTGCTTTTCCAGAGGTGCATAATGGTTACTAATCCTCACCTATTTCTTACCTGTAAAAACAACAAGACTTGAAAGCCACACATTTCTTCTGTGGCCTTTGAGAGGAGACCAGAGAGCCTAGGCAGGCTGGTCCTTGAGAAAATAGTTTCTCAAGTCATTGATGATGACTCTGGGAGAAACCAAAGCTTGAAAATGAAAAACATTAATAAACAGCAGAGAAAGCAGGGGATTCTTGATACAATGAAATCACTGATTTAATTAAGATATTTTTCTTGGTGACATTTCCCACATTTTGTCCAATGGGAAATAAATTAATCTAGAAGATTTAAAAAAAATCAAACCTAACCAATGGTTTGAGGCATAAGAAAACAATTCTTTTCATTTTAAACTATTTAATGAAATTCTGAACTCAAAAGTTCAAATATTCTTTAAAGCACTAAACTTCTTTATCCATCCTTACTGAGGACCTATGGTACAAATATTTTGACTACTCAGGGATAGCATTTGTTTTGCTGGGAGCAGGGCTATGGAGGACATAAATAAAACAGCCCATTACAGTGTCTGCTGTAGTGGAACGGCACTGAATGGTGCAAACACTGACACATACAGTACATATTTTCTGGTCTTTTCACCTCCTCAGCTTCTACATGGATTCTGTCACAAATGAATAATATTTGCTAGACTGGGTGACCCCAGAAATATAGGAGTCTTCCTTTTTGCATTATGCTCCATTCCACCTGCTTCATTCCATTTGCTTGCTCTCTTTTTCTCTCTCCCCCCCTTTTTTTTTTTCTTTTTTTTTTTTTTTTCCCCAGAGTTATTTGACTGAATTCCATTTTGGCTGGTGTCTATGAAAGCATCTGTTCATTATCCCTCCAAGCCAATGATGCTGCTCACCCCATCAGCCAGGCCGGTGATCCAGTGCCATGGTACATCAAATGCTGCACAAATCACTGTACTCACAAATAGTTAATGAGTTGGTAAGACAAACACAGACAGGAGCTTTGAAGTCCCTTTTCATGGTCTGGGCTTATGGACAAAATTTCTGACAAAGTATTTCATTTTCTCAGAGAACAATGATTGCTGAGATTTCAAACTTGCCTTTCTTTAAATTGCAGAGAAGTTCCACATATTTAAGGTAGTGATAGCTCTGGTAAAGGAACTGTATAATACTATTACTGTTAATATAAAATAATTAAATTAAGGTGTTACAAGATACCAGTGTGATTAAACTCTATTATTACTAATATCAAGAGATCTAAGTCAGGTTTCAGAGGCAGCTGGACTAGAGTGCCCATGGACTAGACATCTCCATCTGCAGCAAAGGCTCATCTTCCTGGTCAGCTGGTCACTACCTATTTCAACAAAAGATTCCTTCAAAGTTTAGGTAGAAGAGAAGGAAATTAAGGGCAATAAAAAGGAGAGGAGGGAAACTAATACAAGTAAAGGACCTACTATCAAAATGCCGATTGTCAGTCCATGCAAGTGGCACTTTCAGGCCAGTGGGTCAAATCCAGTTAAATTATTCCACATTGTTGCATGTTCCAGGAGTAAATCCAAGTACAATTTTAAGACTTTGTGGACAGGTAGCATAGACAATTTTTTGAATATGTTTCAACACACAGCACAGAGTGTAAAGTCCATGAAATCTTTGCATTATCTACAGATATGCTAAAAGGAACCCTTGGCTTCCATAGAAACATGCTTGTAGCACGATGCCCACTGGCTAATCTAAAAAGTGCTCGTAAAAAAACCTTCAGAACATTTTTGAGCTTAGCAGACTGTGGGATGTGAAGCCAGTAGCTACTCCCATTGTCACTAAGAGCCCCAAGTGGCATAAGCACTTGTGCCTCTTTGGGAGAAAATTCATCATAGGGATCAGAACACAGAAATTATTGTGACTCTCATCCTGTTTTGTACACCCAGAGGCAGCCAGATATTTGTAAGAATATGCACCAAGTGCAGCTATGCAGGAAACTGCAAAATGTAGCACACACAGGTTTTGAAAGTTTTAAATGAGCAGGATGAAACATGGGCACTGTAGCTGTGTGCTCTGCAAGATTTGCAGTGCCAGAATACTGGAGTCACTTTAGAAACCACGTTTCAAAAGGATCTGGTAAACCTGACAGCTGCCAGTGACAAATGACATCCCTTTAAGAGCAAATACCCTGCTCTGAGGCCCCAGGTAAAATGCTAAGTGATCTGCTTTAAAGCATTTTTAGTAGAACAGACTCTGGTCAGAACATCTCAGAACAGGAGATGCTGAGCAAGAGCACATATTTCTGTCAGACACAGAGATGTAAATAGTTTGTTACTGCATTCTTGAGCTGAGTGATTAAGCTCATGTTAAAAACTGTGATTTGTAAACAGATGGCTCTACAACCCTGCTGCTGCTGCTGCTTGCAAATAAACAGCACCAAGTACCAACATCAGCAGAAAAAAGTTCTTGTCTTTGTAAAGGGAGTTTCATTAGAATAACAGCAAATGCTCTGTTGGTATATTCAGTCTTCCTTATCCATACTGCTTGGAAATCTGATGCCAGTCTTCAACTTGTTCATGTTTACAAGTTGACATACAGACTTTGACTCTTGCTGGAAGAGATGCACTTCACTACAGATCAAAGAAAAGCTGGTTTCAGAATGCTTATTTTAGATTTGCAACCACAGGCTCAACTTGAGCAAACAAGAGGAGGAGGAATGGCTTTTAGCCAGCCTTTTAGTAGGGATCTTCTCCAGAGCATTTGGATGAGCATCGAAATGAGGTGACATGTAGTACCACTACAATAAAGGCAGCCAAATATTCACGGTGACCCAGACAGGTGGTCTTAGAAAAAAACTTATGTATATCTGAGCATACTTCAGAAATTTAGAATTTGTTGGGCTTCATTTAAACATGGGTAACTAAGTCCCTGGTCAAAGCTGTTCTGACTTCTTAGGCTTGCAGGAGAGACATTGTAATTCCCAAATTCAGGCTGACCTCTGGGATATCCCTCTTCTCTTTTTCATCAAACACTTAGAGTAAAATGCCATTTTCAGATTTTATAATAATCCAGAAATGCACTCACTGATCTGAGTGCCCCAAATGCCCTTGAAGAGGGCTCACCTCTCACCAGTGGCCACATCAGACCACACCAGCTTTCCATCTCCTTCCCTGACTCGGGACCTTAAAGACAGAGAGCATGAAACCCCTCCAATCATGCTGTAGACTCAGACAAGATCTTAACTCCTTTTCCCAGGTAGATGTTCCTTCTGAGCTATTTCTCCTGTCACTTTACTATCCACCCTCAGTAGCGCCTGGGGTCCTGTGGAGCTCCAATGTCAGCAAAGAGCCTTTAGAAACAAAGTGTCTCTAGTGCCAACATCAACACAGACTTATTTGGTAAGTCTGTATGAAGTGTCTGACAGAAAGCTCATTTTGGCAAGACCTATGGAAAACAGGCACGCTGGCATAGGGAAGCAGTTTAAAAACACCCCTTCTCTGCTTTGCTTCTTTCACCCAGAAATCCTGCCCCAGGAAAGCCCCTGCATCACTCCCCTGACCCTGTGAAGCAAAGCCAACGTGGTCCTCAGGGCCCTGGGGTGAAGGCCAGGAGGGACTCTCAGCTCTCCCGAGGAGAGGACAGTGTCTCCCCCCATCCCAGCCAGGGTCTGGCAAGTGGGACCCCGGGGCAGGAGCCCCACTGCAGGGGCTGTGGGCTGCACCTCCTGGCCCCGAGGGGAATCAGGGTGCTCAGCAGGTGACTGCTCGCTAGCAAGAATACCAAAATGAAAAGCAAACTCCCCTCTTCATCCTTATTGCATAGATGAGAAAAAGAAATAAAAAATCAGGTCTCCCTGATAAACTCCCAGCCTTAATCACACATTTTTGTCAAACATGGTATTTCCCTTCATGCTTTCAAAAGGAGCTCTGGGAATGTGGTTTTTAAGTCTTGTAGATATGATGACACAACACAACACAGGACATTTTCCCCATTGTTCTACGGAGATTGAAACAGAAGATCCAAAGTACTACTTACTGTAATACTAATCTCCCACACAAAGACTGTCTCTCTTCCCCCAAAGTGAATTACAGGCTTTGTAACTAAAATAGGGAATCAATTTACAGACACCAGAGTCATTGATAACTTTACAATCTTCTAACGCTGTTAGGTTATTTAATGCATATATATAAACTCCCAGTTACTTGGCAGCATTTAGATGTGAATCCATATTTCTTGCAACTACTTGGTCTTTAATATTAGGAATATAATTTTTAGAGTTACCTAAGTCATCCTCTGGGATCCTGATGCTATTGACAAATTCTTTATTATTTTGGGTAAACTGTGCTCTGTAGAAAAAGAATATTTTGGCAAAGTTTTGGCATACACTACAGTCAAGAGAAGTTATAGTTTTGAAAGAGAAATAGAAATGAAAATATAATTATTTTTCAATTACAACACATTGTGTTTGTACTATGATTGGTACTAGATTTAAGGGTCAACACAAGAACTTGCAATAAAATACATAAATTAGAATTAGGTATGGTTTGAGCCTGATACAGCAACTTCCTTGGAGTCCTTACAGGTGAGTCTTCAGAAAAGTGATTCTAATGGATGCTCATCACATTAACAGTGATACTGTAGGACTTTGTTGATCACTGTGTCATATCAGCTTCAATTACAATATTTTGTCTCTGGCCAGGTGGATCAAAATATGAGTGATTTTAGTAACCAAAGTTCGAGTAAGAGTATACTCTTTTTCTTTGAAATCCAACAGGATCAGAAAGCTCTTTTTCCCTGAGCTGCATAGTCATTTATTTGTGAGAGATGGATATACTTGGAACAGCTCCAGTGATATGTCTAATATCCTGTGACATCCCATCCTTAAGGAGAAGGGAGCTCCTGAGATTAGTAGCTGGTTGTGTGCTTATACTAGAAGATAAAGCACTAAGATACCAGTTTCCATGGCAAGTATGTAATTTACTAATAAAACTTTATCTTTTGCAGATCCTCTGACTTTTGTAATTTTTTTTCAAGTGAGCATCTATCAGTGTTTGAGACATACACACCAGCCCATTATCTTCTGGGCTTCTGCAGTATCAAAGAAAAAATGAAACACAAGGAGGAAGTTAAATTACCCTTTCTGTTTAATTTCAATGAATCTGGTATCTTTTGGACAATTTTTCTAAAAACAAAAACAAACCAAAGCTTTCAGAAACTATTTAAGTCATCATCTATTACCTCTCCCTGGATTCTGACCACAAGAACATGACAGATTTATTTTCTTTGCATCTTGTTTAATTAACATGCCTTTGGAGGAGCAGTGGCAGTGGCAGCAGGGACCACACCTGACACTCACTGAATTCCAGTAAGCATTTTCTGTCCTCCTGCAGACAGGCTTTATTTGACAAATGATTCTTTATGGCTGACTAATATGCCTTGGGTCGTGTTTATGATTAGCACAGATACTTGTACTGCAGATATGACTTACTACAACATGTGCCACTTGTAATTTTGTAATGAAAATCTCATACTCTCCAAGAGAGGGAAAAAAAAGAAACAAGCAACAGCCTCATAAAGGAACATCTTTCAGGATGTTCTGCTTAGGCGATACCTAATTCCAAGCATACCAGCATTTTATTTTCATTTGGACAGAAGATTATTACTTTTTGAGGTAGGAATGCTTTGTGTTACAGAAATGCTATAAATCAAATGCAGTAAGTTTCCAATAGTAAGACACTCAAGAAATCCTGGCTATTTAATAGCAACACAGCCCTGTATGCAATGAACTGAAAAACTGAAATGACAGAGTCAGTGCCAAGGTCACAGCTTTTTCCTTATTATCCATGTTGTACAGTAATAGGTGAGATGAAGAACAAAAAATGTCATTGTTTGAATCAGGAGCTCTCAGCACTGTGGCTTTCATGCGTAGGTCACCTACCTGCTCTCAGGTTTAAAACTGTCAGCAATTATTTTAAGTTTCCATGAAGGAAAAGGAGCAAATTGGGTACATTGACAGAAAAGCAAAAGCTGATGGGAGCTCAGCTCTCCAAGAAATACAGAAAGTATTGCAATAATTGTCTTGAATTTTTGAGCCCCATCATGGCACCACTGCTCACTCCTATGAAGGAGCTCTTCAGAAGGAAGAAGCCATCTTACCAGAAATCTGGAAACTGAAAGATCGCTGTTGATAAATATTTGGACAGTACTCAGGCTTCTCTTCTTCATCCACCCACTTTGGATTCTTCTTTTTCTAGAAAATATATTTTTATTTATGTTTTATTTGCAAATGATTTATTTAATTTGAATGATAAAGGGAAGGTTTAATAGGAGCAGTAGGAATTAGAGTATATTGACTCTCATTGTCCAATAGGGGAATGAATCCAATCTGTGTTTTATGATTGAAGCCAAGATGCAAAGGTTAATTTTTACAACTTTATTTTAAAGCAAAATCTCTTTGCAATTAATTATAAAAGATTATTCGTCAGTCTAATGTTTTTTCCTTCCATGAGGACTTGTATTTTCTTAAATAGCTACAAAGAAAGAAGACAATCCAGTACATTTCCTTCAATAAACACTGGTTGTAATTTCTTGTTGGGTTACGTGTATTGGAAATATACACAAAGCAATTTTTAAGTATTAAAAAATAAATAAAGTATAGAACAAGAGGACAAGACTAGTTCTATGTAAACACCTCATTGTCTGCTTATAAAAAAGCTTTGTAAAAAGCCATGAGATGCAGGGAGAAAATAAAGGCAACATACAAAAAATCAGAAAAATGTCCTTATCCACTAAGAGGAAAGCCAATGACACTAGTTTGTAACATATCACAGATAAAATGCAAAAAGAAGAAAGTGACTGGAAATGAAGGAAAAAAGCCATTCACAAGTGCCACTTGAGCACTATCAGCAGCTGCACTCATGCATTTTGAAGGACATCAAACTCTAATGGGCCACCAGGGAACCTGTCTCACCATCCATTCCCAGGTTGAGCAAATGCTGATGCTGCAACATCTCAGAGGAGGAGCCCAGGCTAGGCTAACAAATAACACACAATTTTATGGCTGTCTTTAGTGCTTCTCGAAGGTGGCACAACACAGTCTGCTGAGCTCAGAGCTTTGTTTTACATTCTCTCAGGACAAGGCAAAAAGGCTGTCAGCTCACCCCAGCTAGAAAAGATCAATCATCTGAAGAGGCCCTACTAGGAAAATCAAGACAAGCAAAACTCTTACACTGCAAGTTTTGCTTCTGATAGCCAAGGTAGGATGATCACACACTCCTTTTTCCAGGCCAGTCTTTCTAATGTCATCCCAATGAAGCTAAGTACAGCCTACATTTACATCTCTTGAAATCCTTGCCCAAATGAACACTGAGTTTTGTTTTTCAATAGCAGGAATGAGATAAAGAAACAGTCTCAGCATGCCAGGGTGGCTGAGACAAAGCCAGCTACAACTGCGGACAGTCTGTGGCATATGCTTATATGGAGAAGAGAGGCTAGCAAAAAAAGGAAGAACAGCCAAGCAAAAAGAGGTACAGCCTATGGTGGGAGGAATGGGATCACTCACCCTAGAAAGGGATGAAAGTGAAGACTGAGGGGCCCTTACTATGGAATTTATTCCCAGCCTAAGCTTCCTGCAAATGCACACAGCATTACTTTTATCTTTTTTTTCCATGCAAGCTACCAGGAATACCCTACAGTTTTTTATTTCTTATCAAAATACAGAAATCCTAGAGAAGGTTCAAAGGAAAGTATCAGATTAATAAAGGTATTTAGAATTATAAAAATGCAGATGAGTACATGAACAAATAGATCCACCTTTTCAGATTTGGTGCATAGCTGCTTTCTACCTCATATGAGGTGACAACAGAAAATCTGTCAAAATAAATCTTTTCAGCTTTGTATTTCCTTGTATTGTTCCATTGCTGTACATATGAAGTGATAGATTTACAAAAAAAAAAAAAAATAGTCACTGCCCCAAGTTTTACTTTACTTTTTAACATTATACATTCTAGTGAATATACAAATCCAAAACTCTGCAAGGTCTTTATGCCTGTTCTTTCAGGTTCTAAGATTGAGAGCATATAGATGAAGCATTTCCAGAGAGTGTTATTACTTCTTCAGTGTGCAGTTCCTGTTGATTTATATCCTCCAATGTCCTTGGAGAATGCAGTATTGAAATGAAAATAGACCCATCTCATGAAGTTGTACTTACTACAATTTCAATTAAATTAGTGTGTGGGTAATGGCAAAGAGACTTGGATTGTAATTACCTTCTTCAACTCTGCCTTGGAAGTATATGTTCAAAGGACTGAACAAATTGTCAATATCTATACACTTGCAGAGTAACATGAAAGATTAAGTCTGATACCAAATTATCCTGTCTACTTTATGCTAGATTTAATGAGAAAATAAAGTATTGAATATATTCTGTCAATACACACTGTTGTCTACATTTTGACTGCAGGGTATAGATCCATTTGGTCCAAGTGTTACTCATGTTAATGCATAAACACTTCTTTAATGTAATACAACAGACCTCCAAACAATAATTTTTTTTTTTAATCTAAGAGGCAATAGAGCCACATCAAGGGAAGAGGATCTTGCAGTGTGAAAGAAAACACAAAAAGGGCTGAAGAACATTCATCATGAGATCCATCACAGCAAAACCGCCTAGTTTTTTGCCAAGTAACTGCAGACTATCAGTTAGATGTTAGGACTGACTTTAAAGGCTTTTTTTTTGCTTACTTATTCTCTGATAAACCAATGGGCAAGAAAGTTCAAGAGCATCATGTATTCTACTGTTTGTAACTTAATTAACAAGGTAGAATCTTCACAGGTGTTAACATCTTTGATTCAGATTCAATAACAAACTACTTAGTTTAACTGATCTTTGCTTTAATTGCATGCTAAAGTTTATAGAAGACTTAATTGTTAGTAGGATGGCCAATTGTTTTACAGAAAGACTCTTTATTCACAAAGAAGTTTTAATTATAATGCTAGGATTTGAAAGTGCAAGAGGAATGAGCCCACCAATTGATGGTGGTGGTGAGTTTTCATTCAAAATCAAAGGCTTCCTGCAAAGTTATCTGATCTGATAGTTGTTTAAAACAATGCCTAAAGTCCTCTAGCCCTCAAGCAGAGTGATTCCATGTATTAGAGAGTACATAGAGCCCCATCACAGCAAATGAAATTTGGTTTAGTCAGTATAAGAATAAGAAAAGCAGGCTTCCTCACAGAATTCTCATAATCTGAATACCTTTCTTTCTAATTCGACAGAAAAGGAAATTTCCTGTGTTTGAACTCCATAAAGAAACTGTGTCTTAAGGCAAACACAGCCAACATCTCAATACAACAGCAAGATACTTAGCCCTGGCTTTAGAGATCAAGATAGTAATTAACCAATTACATTTGCCTCCACAAGCATTTAACTTCAATGAGCTCTATAGGAAACAGCCAAATCATAAACTGCTCAGCCAAACTGAAACTTCACATGCCCTAACTATTATTAACATAGTAATAACCAAAGAGAAGCAAGCAAACTGTCATGTGTATCTCCAGCCACTTCACTAAGAAAGATGAAAGCAGGTGTTATGGGAATTGTTAATATATTTATTTTAGACTGATTCTTCCATTAGCTTGACTTTATAAGTCAAAAATTGATGCTTCACGTACAAGGCAGCCAGCATGCTTCTCACAGTAAAGAGTATCCATGCATACAAGGTGCCACAGGCCTTGTTTCAGCTAAACAGAGCAGGGTGCACAGCTCTAGGTAGATAATACTCCTTTATAGAAATAGAAGATCTCAAAAGTTTTATGAAGTCTTCAATTATATTAATCATAACTTCATTATGTTATGAAAATAAAGCTAGGGAGAACAATGTGGGATGCCAAATCCTCATATCCCTGTATGTCAGTAGGTTAAGAGGCTGTTGTGTTGTGAGCTGCACACACCAGCATAAATTATATGTACCTGCACAAGTGGAAGAAGAAAATGGGGAGAATTGTCTTTGCACAGATGTAGCAAAAAATCCTAACTAGAGAGAAAAGGTTCCTAAGAGTAGAAGTAATTAATACCTGCAAAAGCTTGTCTGATGAAATGGCAAATTCATCACTACTTGACTGCTTTAAATAGTGTGTTTTCAAAAGATGAGCTCCATTTCAGCTTCAAAATATTGAACTCTACAAGATTCACTTACATAATGTGGAAAGTAACTTCCTCCTTGGTAGAAGTTCTGAGATAAAGTTTTGTGGCCTCCTGTCAGGCAAACAGCCAGACCAGGCCATTGTAATGCTACTCCCCTTCTTCCACCCTCACAAAATTTAAGTAATATATATTTTATAAGCAGTATAGGAGGGAGAAGTGAAATTACTAGTATTTATCTTGAAGGCAAACTTAAATCTTCTCTAAGACAACAGCTGTTTTCAGAATCCCAAAAATATTTTCTTAATTCTTAAGAAAACTGCCAGACACCTAATTTCTTTTTGGGTTTAAGCAAACTATTCTTCTTCCTTGTTTCAGAAAAGAAGCAGAAAATTCCATCCTAGTAACAGCTAAGGGAACAAAACTCACTGTTATTGAAGCAAATGTGCACTGATATAGCTTTAGCAAAAATACATATAACTTTTTTCTATAAACAGCAAATAAAATCCTTTTCCTTTGACATGTTACTGTTTCTTTCTCTAGGGGCTGAACCTGAAGCCAGAAGGTAATTCCACAAGGGTTCTTGAGATTTTAAAACAAGTTAGCAACACACTGGATTGGGCTGAAACTTTTCAAATTTAGCTAGCAGAGTGGTTGCCAGGAAAATCAACTCGAACACTGGTCATTCTGGCCTCAGTCTTGGATATCAGGCTTTTCTGGCCCAGGAACGCCCTGCCTGAACAGGCAGTGCCCTAGCCAGCAGCTCACACTAGAAGGTAGTTTCAATGAGATGTCTGGCAGACGAATTTCCACCTTCATAGCTATCTCCCATGTAAAATAATGCTATTGGTAATAAGCAGTAGTGCTGTAGCAGCAGCAGGAATGCACAGAGCACCTGGTAAGGAAAGACTCCCACAGTGCAGCACACAAAACACCCTTGCTGCCCTTCACCAGGACTATGGTTATGCCGTGCTTACCCCCACACACCAACAACGTCTTGGCATTTGATCAGCACTGACCCCGAGGGTGAAGTGCTACCCCTGAAATCGGTGATGTTCCCAACTGCGTTTCCTTTGTTTCTTTTGAAGCTTGTCATTTAAATTTCAGTGCAGTCAGGCAATGCTTTGAGATTTGATGGGAACACAGGAAAATGCAGCATGATCTACATGTAATAAATTTGTGGGTCTTAAGTACCGCCCTAAAATTAGACTCTTGCCAGCGATAATCACCATTCCATTTTCATTATATTTTCACAAGATTATTTCTATGACAATACTTGTAGGAGGGTTGATATGAAAATGTCAAAATGTAATCTCATTACAGAAGATGGGAATGTAGCTAAGGACATGAACTCTTGCAATTACATCTTTGAAAAGGAATAGACTACTGTTATTAATAGGAGTTCAAGCCAATTTGAATTAAATGCATGGGATATTAATTTACATCTACTTAAAACCAGGATACAAAGCATATGGAAAACATTGCTTTAACAATGTTTACTTTTTAAGACACATCAATTTTGTATTATAAATCCACTAAAGTATCCGCGAAACTGACAATGTGAAAATCACCCAATGATTTGTTTGAGATTCAATGGGAATCAAATGAGAATTGCAGGAAAATGTGATTTACATATATTAAACTTATAGGTCTGAAGGGGGGGTCTGAAAGTTGTCTCTGAAACAAGGTTTTAGAAGGTCAGGGTTGGTTTCTTCTCCCACATAACAAGTGAGAGGACCAGATGAAATGGCCTTAAGTTTAGACTGGACATTACACAAAAGTTCTTCATGGAAATGGTAGTCAGGCTTTGAAACAGGCTGTCCAGAAGTGGTGGAATCACCATCCCTCCAAGGGTTCAAAGGGTACATGAATGTGGCAGCTGGGGATATGGTTTAGTGGTGAAAAAGGTGGTACTAGGTTGATAGCAGAACTCAATGGTTTATAAAATAAAATGAGTCTTGACCAACCTTAATGATTCTATGATTCCATAAAAACAAAAGCAACTCCTTCCTTATTCGTGATACACAGCTGTGTTTCAAGTAAGCTCACATTTCCTGAACACAGCAAAAACAGTTTTTTATTTACAAATGCATAGCAAAGCGCTAAAACATCTTCCACAAAACCACTTCACTGTCAGATTTCATCAGGATCATACTCCCAGAGATCCAGGCAGCTCCAGCAACAAGCAGATTCTCCTTGCAGCTGGAGAAGACATTCCCACCCGTGTATGGCAAGCAGCTCTCCCCTATCACCACGTACTTTAGCCAGGCGCAGCGCTCTGCTAAATTCAGTGGTGCCCTCTAACCCCCAAAGCACCCACTCACTGCTGCTCCTGGCAGCCTCGCACACTCCCAGCGACGGCAGCACTGCAGCGACAACGAGCTGCAGAAATACTTTTCCTCTTGCTTCCTGCTCCTCGAATCCCAGCTATCCGTGAAGCTGAAGGAACAGCATGAGGTCCTGAGCATACTCTGAGATCAAGCAGAAAAACTGGCAAATTAAGGACATTTTAGCTACACATGGCTGGGAAGATTAGCATTTCCATCTCATAGAGATCCTTTTTGTTTGCAAAAGCATGTTTGTTAGCAAAACTAATTATCTGCATCATCTAAAGCAAACTTTTAAGAACGATGTTTTTCCATAAAACATGCCTCAGGTGACAGAAAAATGTCACTGAATTAAAAATAAAAAGCATGTCTTATCTAACAAGGGATAAGTAAGGAGAGTAAAGTTTTTCAGGGGAAGAAAATAGGATACTGAATATAGATAAAGTTTAAGATAATTAGCAGCATTTCCATGGACTGGGCTTTACAATTTTTCATTAAATGAAAACCAGCTGATGCATTTAAAAGATGGTATATCAACTACTATAGGGCAACCCAAAACTTGAGCATTTACAGTTTGTACATGCATCACCCAAATAAGAATGAATATTTTAGAAAATCACCATGTGTCAGTCTCAAAAGCATAGTTACTCTGCTTTTCTCAATTTGTCCTTTAGGATTCTTTTCTTCTTAGACAGAAACAAACAGAATGAATATGCAAAGAAAGTAAGAATACTGTGAAATTTAATAAGGAAACACCCAAAGGAAATCTGCTAATCTGCTAAAAACATCTTTACAACACTAGGATTTCAAGTGTCATTTTGTTCTCTTAGAGCAGACACAGAAATTTCACTAACAGAAAAAAATGCTGGAAAGACATTTTAAAGATGAACAAAACTTGTCCTAGTAAAACTTAACATACTGTGTGTATTTAAAATTAACAAGGATATTATAGCTAAATCAGTTACTAAAACAAGAAACCAGCCATGAGTTAACTTGAAGTTTTCTAATTATCAGAGTGCTGCTGGAACAATATTATGATTTCATCATTGCTCTAAGCACTTGGTCACCTCAACAAGATAGTACAGGACTGCCACCTTGTGAACAACAAAAACCAGCAAAGCTGCACTAACAGGACAAAATTCAACTGCCCCCAGACACTATAGAATACTTTTTCCTTACTTTCTAACAGAAGTAATCCATCTTATTTATCAACTCTCTAGAAAATTAACAGATAAAAAATATTTCAGCATTGCTTATGCTATAAAATTCTTACTAATTTTGAACATGAACATGTGTTATTAAAGTTAAAAGGAATGAAATATAGAATGCTCACAAATAGCAGGAAATGTAGTTCACAGCATAAAGGATTATTGAACTTCCTATCTTGCTGAACAACATATTTTTAACTAAAAGAAAAAGAAAGTTCAACTGTACATGTCCCCCACTTCATAACAATTCAGCCATGTTTTGACTGTTCAGCTATTTTTATTATTCCAACAGTTACTGAAAAATCATCTTGTAAGAAAAATTAAAACTGAGCCTTTTTTTCAAAGCAGCCATTATAGAAATGCTAGCTGTGCTTTTTTTGGTTTTACTTTGAATATTTCAAGACATTAGTGTGATTTTTATTCTAACTTGATAACTAATAAAATTTACAAGAAATTAACATTTTTAAGCTGTTGTAAAAAAATTCATTGACACCTGCTGAGATTTAACTCAAAGTAAGTAATTATGGTTCTATTGAATCTAGAAGACCTTGGCAGGATAAGGATAAATACAGCCCTTTCTGCATGTCTTTAAGGAAAACAGCTAATAAGTTAGAAACAACTACAGTTGAAATATTTCAGTGGCAAAATATTAAAATACATTCTTCCATGGATTTCAACAGTGCTACTGCTATTTGTCAAAGTCCTAGAAAATACTGCTGGAATTTGGAGATCTTTCTTTATGACCAGTTCTGATATAAATATAACCCCTCTGATTTCTGGAATGACTTGGCTAACATTTAATATTACCTGCAAACACCCTCAGGCTCATAGGCAAAAGTGAAAATGTAGCTTTATTCTACAAGTACATTGTCCTTTCAAACTTCAGTAATTCATCAACTTCCTGCTTTAAATTAACTTTTATCAACTCAGCCTGCTTTCAAATGAGCAAAATATACTAAGCATAATTGTACTTTACATTAAAACCTCTAAGTGTAATGATAAATTCCATTATAAAATATTACACCACTTCACAGTACTGGTTAAACAGCCCCAAGAGGTAACAGACATCTCTCTATGTGTAATTTTTCCAGTGTCTCCTCGGGTGGAGCTCATTAGAAAGGTATAGTACTCTAAATTTTGGTGGACTTTTTGCACTCACTTTTCAAAACAAACAAACAAAAGTTTTAAAATTGTACATATTTAAACTGGTTCTTTTCACGTGAAACACAGCTGCTACTTCTGTTAAAAACAGGAAGCATGAACAGTCTCTCACCAGAGTTCATCATGGATGGCATTTGAAACCAGTAAAAAGACATGCTAGATAAAACACCTGTGGACTACACAGGAATCTTTGCAAGGGAATTTTTTTCTCAAGGGAATTAACATCTGCTTCCCTACATAAAAGCAGAAAAAAAGTCAGATCTAAGATACAACTTGGAATAGTAGACAGAGCCCCATGCCCTTCCACGTTACCATTCCAACTCAGTATTACACGGCACAAATGAAGTTGTACTTAAGCAGGCAAATGCTCTTTATCTTATGATTTTATTGGCATGGCATACAAAAATAAAATTGGAAGCAGAAGGCACACAGGACTTCCCCTCCCAAATCTATGATACTGAAATCACAACACAACATCCTGGACTCTGCCAGAACCATGCTGGATTCTTCAAAAGCAATCCATTTCAGGTTTCTCTTCTCCATTCAACTTGAAGAAGCAAATATGTACTGATTGAAAATGCCTCTCCCTATGGTACACATTGACAACAAGTTACCAGGCTGGCAAAAGGCCAAGAACCAAAAAGGGACCTGGCAAATATCTTAAATTCAGTGGCTCATTGAAGAGTGGCTTGAGGGTTTCCTTAGGAGAAACAGGGTTGCAAAGGCGTTGATCAGAATCTGAACTCAGCACACCCTCACAGCGTTAGTACAGGGAAGGAACTGGAGCCAGGATATGGCTCCAAGCTACAATACCTGAAGTTTTGGACACTGCTCTCCCCTGCCACATACTTTAGCAATCAAATATTTTTGAGACTTAATAAAGTGATTTATTGACAGGAACCATCACAGCCTTAATTTACTCTGCTGATAATGCACATTAGATGCTTTTAAATATATATATATACATACATGTATATAGACATTGCGTCTTACCTTTGTCAAACAAAATACATACACTCAAGTTCCATTAAACATGAAAAATACTTAAAATAATAGTTCAATAATGCCATTAGTAGTCCTTCAAGATTACACATCAAAGATCTTTGAAGCACTCAGTGCATCTCAGGAATGCACTCAGAGCTGATTTCAGCACAAACCTGTGAGCAGGACATAAAAGCTCAATTACTTAAGAGGGCTGCAATCCACTACACGTTGCAGTCTGACATCTGTAAACTTCTCCCTTTCTAACAGGTCAAATTATCAAGTGCCATTTGTTTTATTGTACAGTAACATTCATTCCTCCAAAAAGGTGCACACACATAGCATCTGCTGTGTTTTCTAAATATTAGTTTGAAATAAAATGTTCAAAATGCTCTAATGATTTAAGAGCCTACATTCTGCTTACAAAACTAATGTAAGCATTTACTGACAAAAAAAAGTAATGAAAATTCAGTGAGATGTAGGAGGCTTTGAAAACATTGTACTTCAGTAGTGGTTTATACACTGACCACTAGTAAACCTAGAGGGAAATGGCCTGATCTGAGAAATAAATATGCACACAGATAAATAAACAAAAAGGTTGAACAGGTTGAAATCCTTCTTCTGAAAAAGAGAAACCTCTAAAACATACTTTTAAACTGTTATACCTCAAGGGCATGTTATATAATATTTTATTATCATGAAAAATGACAGTAAACATCTCCCTTATTTTACATTAATTACAGAAAGGTGTTCTCACATTTCCCCTCATATTGAATTTTAAAATTCTCATAAATTCAATACATGGAGTATCTTCACATCATAACAGATCTTACATTTGGTTGCAACAATATAAGTAAAGAGCTTATTCCTCAATTCCAACTAGGGAAAACAGCCCTTACATGATGCAAAACATTGTTTCATTCCAGAACCCAGTCCTGAAACAGTACTGTGTTTTCCTACAGGTATAAAAATATATTAAAAAAAAGTCACCACATAAACCTCTGTACTTCATCACTATTTTCCCATTGGAATGTTCTGTTTAGAAAGAGATAAAAAGTCACAGCATTTACTAAAACATAAAAAGCCAGCTCCAGAAGTTGTCTATATAGAGACAGAAACGGAATATTGAGCCTATATATTAAGAATGGCAAAATGAAGTAACGAAATTCTAGCAATTTTTGAGGAACTGTGACTGCTAATAAACATACAAAATACATTAAGATCCAGAATATTGATTTTGATTTTAATGTATCAGCAAAACTCCAGCCAGCAAATATATAGAATGGAACTAACAAGTATTTTACAAGCTCGTGTCTTTGGAACACTTTTCTCCAGACATAAAACGTATAATGTCTGTTATCTGCTAGTAGATACTTATGGACATAGGTAAATTTCCAGATCAGGAATAAAGACACAACAGTGATTAAGCTATACTGCACAGGGTGCTTTCGCAATGACAAAAGGAATTTCCTGATTTTAGTAGGGGTCAATAAATGAGGGAATGAAAAAAACACAGTAAAGGACAGAAAGTAAAACAGCTGAGGAAAGTGCAAACAGGCTTCATGACTACTTCTATCACCAACAACTATTCCACCATTGACGAAAACAAAAACAAAGAAGAGAGATACTAATATGATGTATGGCCAAGTTAAAGCAGTAAGTGTAACTAAGTTTTTAGGCGACAAGAGATATTCAACAAGAAACTGCAGTACACTGCTCAAATCTGAAAATGATCCTTTCCTGGAAGAAATCTTTTCATCTTTCTTTTTCTGCAATTCAGTCTTCCAGGCTTCATTTAGCTTCTCGGCAATAACATTTCCAGCACAAAATACTGTCCACACAATATTCGTCTGACGAAACATGAAGCCACAAAATCCAAGGAGAGCAGAAGTTTTATGGTTACCATAAAGGCACATTAAATAGGAAAAGAGAGTAAAAAATACTGAACCTGGATCCGTATAATAAAGGAATGTAAAAAAATAAAGGGTGGGAAACATTGTAAGAGTTAATGCTGACAAGATTCTCTGGAAACCAGACACAGCCTAAAGAAGAAGCAGAAAAATGTGGTTAGACAATGTCCAGTAAAACAAAATAGTGTATTAAAACTAGTATAATTCTTGAGAATTCCATTAAAACAATATAACATCTCCTATGCTCTTTGTTTCCATTATTGCACAAATGCTACATTTTTCTTAAGCTCCTGCTATGTTAATAGAGTTACACAGTGGTAAAATCCAAGTGAAAAGTACAGAACATTACTGCAGGTGAGTTTAAAATATGGCAACAAAAAATAAGCCAACTTCTTTCATATGTCAAGTGTGCACACATTTGTGGCATTAAAATCACGGTGGGAGCATAATTGCTACCATACACTGGATAAAAAGGCTGCACTAATGGGCAGAAGAAAACAAAACAAATGGCGCCCCTGCAATATCATCACAAGACTCTCTTTATCTCTGAGACAACACCACTCTGTGCCTCTGTCACCTCTTTTGAATCCAGTCCACAGAGAGGCCAACTCCAAATTTCTAATCTTTGATGCAGCTTTTATTGTTTAAAACCACTGTAATTTATGAGACAGAAATTTTTAAAAAGGTAGGAGACCATGCAGTTAAAAACTCTTCCGAGTTATTCCATTCACTACGTGACAACACCACAAATCACAACACTAAAAAATGTTGCATGATGTTTCTGAATGATGTAGTGCAGCGTGAAACAGCCACTCATCACCTCCTCAAAAGAAAGAGGAATTGAGAAAACAGAGGTCAAAGAAATGTCGAAGTATCACTAAATTATTAGCCTACTGTCATGAAAACTTTTTCTTACATTTATGTTTCCATTTCCAAGTATAAAATTAAAAGTGGAAACAATTTACTTAATCTAATTCTGTACAGTGTTAACATGTGCTTAAAAATGAAGAGGTTCCTCCAAAGGAAATTTTCTTTATAGTAAAGGAATCCTTTAGCTATCAGGGAACAGGAAAAAAATACTTTAAGGTTAAAAGTCAAGCTAAGTAACTTTACTAACATGAAGGATTTTAAATAGGCAATTAACTACTAAAACAATTTATTTACTGCAGTGGTGGATGCTCCAGAATTTTAAATATGCAGCATTCTTGTATCCAAGCTGAACTGTTATGGTCTGAATGTGTGGACAGCTAGACAGGTAAAAACTGGTGACATGAACTGGTGACGTGCTACCCAAAGGACAGTAACAACCCAGGTGACACAGGGATCTATACTGGGACCTGTCCTGTTTAATGGCTTTATCAAAGCAGCACTGTCACCAAATCTGTAGCTGACACTGTATGGGCAGGACCAGGTAATTTGCTCAAGAGTGCAGGTGTGATCCAGAGTGACCCACACAGGCTGGAGGAACGGGGTAACAAAAATATGATGAAATTCAACAAGGACAAATCCAAATGCCTGCAGCTGAAAAAGAAGAAATCCCCATAAATTACACAGGCTGCTCATAGCCTGTGAGGACTCCAAGCAATTCCAAATACATGAACATCAAGACCTTTCGATAGTAAGTCCGCGTATCTACTAACTTTGATTTCAATAGGACTCCTTCTACTTATGTGTAAGAATGAATTTTTAGAGGCCTGCACCCTGTGCGAGAAAAAAAATATAAAAAATTTAGAGAATAGGAATGTGCCTTTTTGGCCAAACTGGTGGTGGTACTCGCAGTTATATAAAACTGAGAACATCTCACATATGTAGTGAAGGGAACATACACTGAGCCATCGAAGTGCTTGTATGAGCGCATAAAATTATTTTACTTTGACTGTACCTTATTCTTTTGATGGATCTTGAACAGAAGTAAGTACAGTAAATAGAAGTTCCCAGCACTGAAGAGGAGATTGATAAACCTAAGCATTCCCACAGAGCACACCACGCTTCCCGTCCAGCCGAGGAGCCACGCCGCGGGCTTCACCACTCCCACGGAGAGCAGGTACAGGCCGGGCAGGGTGGTGATCATGGGGTCCCACTGCAAAGCGACACACACACTGCCATGGAGCCGCTGCCCACACAGGGCCCCGAGCCGCGCCACCACCACCCCGCCACGGCCCCTTCGCTCGGCCCGGGGGCTCACACAGCTGCTGGCATTGCTGCCCTGAGGGTCCTGAACTCCGTGTGCGCTGCCTGGCGCGCTGCTGCTCCGCCCGGGACCAAACCCGCGATCGGCCACCCTCGACCCCGAGCGGCCGCTGCACTGCTGCTGCAAGCGTGACACCCTCCCTGACCTGCAGGAAGCGGCCGTGGCAATAGGCCTGCGCCTGCGGGACGTGGAACACCTCGTCCATGTAGGGCCCGCGCTGCCGGCGGCTGACGGCCGCGAAGAGCAGGCAGGACAGCAGGAAAGCGCCGCTCATGGCCCCCGAGAAGCCGTAGGCCTCGGCCCGCTCCATGCCGGCTCCGCGCCGGCCGCGATGGGGCCGCCCTTCCGGGGAGGGGCGAGCGGCGGCACCGGGCCGGGCGGGAAGGGGCGCGGGGCAGCGGCTGCAGCGGGGCCGGCGATCGGGAGCATCGCTGTAGGAAGCGCTGAGCCCCCGGGTTGAGTGGCCGGTTGTTGCTGGCGCTGTGTTTTGCACAGGACGAGCGGCGCCTCCGTGCCGCCGATACCCTGAGATACCCCGAGGGCGCCGGGCGCTGCCGGGATGGAGCGGACGCACCGGCTGGAGCTGTTCCCTGACCGCAGCGTCACCCTGCTCCTCTTCCAGCACGTGAAAAATGCCGCTGCTCTGCGGAAAAAAGCCATGGAAGGATCCATTGACGGAGCACTGATAAACCCTGCGATGGTGAGTGAGTGCGTGTGCCACCATGTCGGAGTGGAAATGCTCGTGGGAGCTCAGTGAGGCTGACCCGTGCTCGAGTCCTGTCACACGAGTTGCTTTGCGCGTCCTGCAGGCTCTGCGCAAATGCCCTCATTTGATTTCATTACTGTGCCCTACAGCGGAACGGTTCGTCTGTGTAACGCAGAGCCTTGGCAAGATTGGCCAAAAACATTGTTTCGATTAATTTCACATCCTGCTTGGTGGAGTTTAAGTCTGCTTCATGTGTAAACTTGAGTGCTAATTAAATCATGCTGTCAAAAATCTACTATTTGGTGCCTTTGTTCTCATTTAACCCATAAATAGTTTCAAAATCTTGTCTTTTTTGTTAGAATTAGGCTATCATAATGAAGTGGTAAGGATTTTTTTCCAGATTTCAAAACAGTAAGTTAAATCTGTGTAACTCTTTCTGTTGTGTTTTACAGATTGTAGATCCTTTTCAGGTTCTTGTGGCAGCCAACAAAGCAGTGCATCTACAGAAGATAGGTAAAATGAAGACCAGAACACTCTATGCAGAAATTATTTTCAGCCTTTCACCAAGCAACAATGTAAGATTTATTGAACAAATTTCTTTTTTGCCAGAAAAGCTGGCTAAGAGCTACACAGCCAAACTAAGTACGTGTATTCCTTTAACACTACCTAACTGACTACTAGCAGAAGTTTTTAATTGTTTTTTTAGATTACACTAACGTGCTGTTATGGTTTGTAGCTTGTCAGAATTCCATTAATCTAAAATGTCTTTCAATTTATACTGTTGCTGTACTGACACAGTAACAGAAAAGGTTCCTTAAATGTAGCGAGGAAGTGACTCAAAATATTTTAATTTTTTTATCTTTTTTCAGATTTCAGATGCATTTAAAAAGTTTGGCATTTCAGACAGCGACACAGCAGTACTCATTGTGCTGGTTGTGGATGGAGACAAGACTGTAAATCTGGCAGATATAGCATCTCACGTGGAAGGCCAGCAGGTTTCCCTAGATGAACTCCCCCAGCTAACAGACACTGCCAAAGTTAAAAAGGTATGTGACCAAAAGAGAATACTGACATGGAGAAAAGGGATAGTTTATATAGTTGTCTGATTAAATATCAACAGACATAATTAACTTAGGATCTATATTTCTTTAGTACAACTGCAAACTTGTTTTAAGTGAACCTTGATTATTTCTTAGTGTTTTGTATTTGAAACAAGTTTTTGTCACACTCTAACATGACAAAGTTTAACTCTTCAAATTATTAATATTGTCAGGGATTTAGAACATAAAAATAAATTCCTAATTGCTGCTTACCATGCAAGCACTTTTGATTCCTGTTTTCAGGCAAATATTCATTTAATTAAAAATTTCAATCATGAGCAGTTTCATAAGCTTAAGTACATAGATAGTCCCCGTAGGGGTGGTTAAAATAAAAACAGGTTAATTAGCTGTTAGGAGCTGTCTTGGGGCATATATGCTCTTAACAGATTACCATATGCTAAATAGGTATTTTGAAGCATATGTCTCCCACATGATAAAATTCAAGGAACTTAAATCATCTTTATCATGTCTGTCAAAGTATTGATAGGAAACATGAGTAAAATTAGACAAATCAGCATTTAACATGTGGAGCTAAAAGTGCTGCTCTCATTCAGTTTCGTAGCTTTCCTTGTTCTTGCAGTTTCAGAATTTGCTTCAGTCCAAATTTTGTCTTGCAGTCACAAGAAGATAGGAATTTCCAATGTAAAAGTGGGGAAGAAGGGAATAATTTTTCTTGTATACATATTTTTAGAAGATACGTCATCAGTTTTTTTCTTCCTTATACATCTTTCCCATTTTTCTTGGGTTTTTTTCTGCAGATGTACAAAGTTACTCCACAGGAAGAAAAACTCGGCACTTTATTGGATAGTGTTGTTTGCAGAATGTCAACAAAAGATGTTTTGTGAAAACGTGGAAATAAATTTCAGAGGAAGTGAAGTGGTACTGAGTAATTTGATGACATCTGAGCTTTAACCAAGCTTGGACACAAGGGTAACTTGAGCAGTGTTATAAGCACAGAGAGCATGCCAAGCAGAATTCGCCATTGGCATTTCTTCCTTTTCCTTGACAAGGGAGAACTGGCAGTACTTTAAGCTGAACTTAAACAAAAGGCTTGGAAATCTGTACTTTTGTCTTTTGTCAAATATTTTGGTAGTCCCAGAGAGGCTTCAAGCATTGTAAATCATTTTTATTAAACGTGCTCTGATTTGTTTTGTTTTGGCAACCTGGTGGATGATATCCTTTTAACAATACTACTGCCAGAAAAGGCATCTTTGAGGCCCAAGTATTTCTGATGGACTAGAAAGAGGAAATTTTCCATAAACAATCAGCAACTCCCTATTTGTGCTGCTGGGATGGAGTTGCTGCCCACCCTTTGAGGACAGGAGGAGGCATAGGGGCGTTGTGCTGGCCAGTGGCAGTGTGAAGCAGGAGCATCAGAGATGTGTACAATGAATAATAAGGTCTATGTGGATAATACTGTGGTGGTGTTAGCACCTGACAGTCTGATGTCACCCATTGCTGGCTTTAGAGGATAAGGACTGGTGCCTTTACTTCATAACACTGATTTATGCATGGTGATGCTGAACTCCTAGAGCCTGGTTAGAGGTGCAGAATTCACAGACAAATTTGCACCATAAGTGGTATGCACTTAAATTGTCACTAGAGCTTACATAGCATTCTGAAAGGACATAAAACTTGTCTTGGTTTTTTGAACCACTGCTAGGAAAGGCCATCAAAGGGAACTAGGAGTTCTGCTGATTTCCAGTAGTCACCAGGTGCAACAGCTGTGAATGTGTATCATTTCATCACATGTATGCATCCTGATATAGTAATACAACTGTCCTAATTAGGTAGAAATCCATACTGTTTGTTATTTTTATGCTGTATTGTTTTTCTAGGATGTGCATAAAACTATAGCTGTCTGCATTTTTTTTTCTGATGTTTTCTGAGGTATTATGATTTGTGTACTTAAACGATCTTTGGAAGAGAATGCCTCACATTCTTACACATACATTTTGAAGGAGAGCTAAGTCTTAGAGTTGCAATGTTGTCCCATACAGTACAGCTAACAGTGAACTGACATACAGACCTGGTTTTGTCTGTTTCTGTGCTTAACACAGAAATGTACAGCTTCAGTTTTGCATTTTGCATTTTTCAGCTAAGTCTTCCCTTAGTTAAAACACAGTAGTACAAATACCATCCTTTTCTTACCAACCAGACCAATGGCAAATTTAGTTATGAAGTACTAAGGGAATTACAAGGTTTATCAAAGGATTAGGGACAAATGGCTGTGCTGACTTCTTGCTTTAAAGATGGCTTTACAGAATGCATCATCCTCTCTAAAGGGAAATGTGAGGCAGTAGTGAAAAATGGAGCTTGGAAGGACTTGAGTCTTTAAAAACAAAAGTGTGTCACATCAGTATGTGAAAATGACCGTGGAAAATAAGAGACTTGTTTTTAATTTCTGACAGTCTAGTTGGCACACGGAATATATCATAAGATTTACTGGCTGAACTACAATGTTTTTGTTAGTTTAAAATAACAGCAGACAGGCTTACTTAAACCACTGCCTTTTTTGAACAAGTGTAAAACATCTGTCTGGTCTGTTTAATACAGGAGTAATAGTAATAAAATGATTGCTGCATAAAAGCTTTGACACACAAGTTCCAAATTTGGGTTCCCAGTTTCTACTTCTCTATCTATTTCATTGGTGTAGAGACATTAAATAGCTTGTTCCTGTTGACATAAGTTAAATTGTGATTTACTCTGAGACCCAAATGAGGTGTTTTCATGGGTGAATTTACAGAAAATTATTTTGGAAGCTGAAGTCTCCAGTCTTCAGTCAGGCAGATGATTTGGGTCTGTTTGCATTGAAGACTCTGCCCTGCAAGAGCACAGGTTTTCCCTAGACGTAATTGCATTATCAAAGTTAAATGAGTTATTTACAAAAACTGGTAATAAAAGTAGATTTTGTTCACCCTGCAAAGATACAGTTATCTTTTTGAACACATTAAAAGTTATTTAATTTAGATCTCTAATGTTACTGTTAAATTAACCAAAGCAACAGCCTTCCAGGAAAGCAAAAATTTAAGAAAAAGGTATGTTTTTCAAAACGTTTAATGTTCTGCAGCAGTTTTTTCTGAACTTTCATACTTCATCTCCTCTACCACAAGGTGAAAGAGGAAACTGAAGTATTTTCAATAACTTACTTGGACCTCCAGTGCTTCAGAGGCAGGATTATACCTGCAGAATTTATAAATTTAAGAACTAAATGCTACATCATGATGGCAGGTCAATTGTCCTAGGTTTGGGGTTTTTTTTTCCCTTGGTGAAGGTGCATTTGGGATTTTGTTTTTGACTTCCAGCACACTGAGGCCATTGCCTCTCCCACAGCCCTGATCCCCGGGGGGTTTTGTGCTGCTGTCAGAATGTGTAGGTCCCCAAATGTATATTGACAAGGGAGGGCCCATCATTTTGTGTTCAATTGTAATGTTCATGCTGCATGTTTAATGACTGGGTCCCTGTGTTCTGTGACAGTGTATTTAATGTGTTAATCATCTGTTTTCTTAAGTATTCCTTTATGTGCTGTTCTTTAGGGAGCATCATCAAAGCACTGCTCCCATGTTAAAGCATGCTGATGTGGTGTCTGCCCAGGTAACACTGGTGGAGTTCAGCATCAATGGAGGAACCAATTCCAGCCACCTCACTGCCTGCTGAGAGCTGACAGGGATGCCTCTGGTGCTACACTGACCTTTGTTAACACTCCTAGCTCTTCTCAGACACATTTCAGTCTATATACCCCTCCTGATTATAGATGGATACCAAAATGCGGTATACAATACTTGTAAGAATTGTGTTGTCTGCAGGTACTACCTAATTACAAATGTGTGTCTGAGACTGTAAAATGTCTAAATATCTTGCAGGATGTTGTTTCTTTTTCTTTTATTGGAACACTGTGCATTATTTTAGGCAATGATAAAATTTGGGGTTTAAGCTTAATTTAGGCTCCCAAGGCTTGGACTATTGTTTCCAACAGTCACTGACCCTCAGAGCTGCCAGTCCACTAATGTGCTCCTCGGAGTAGACAACTAACAAAAAGTTGAACAGAAACTGCCAGCTGGCTCTATGTCCAAAAGGCTGGCAGATTGTTTGTGTGGGGTTATTTCCCTGAAAATGTGGGAGTAGGGAATGCCCCCCATCAGTGATGGGCTGCTGTACGTAGAAGCTTGTGCTACCATGAAATGTTAATGAATTATGGAAAAGCAAGTGGTGGTTGCGGATAAATACATACAAAATGAAAAATGAGGCAGTTGGCTTTGTGACAAAGGATTCACAAAAGCAGCTTATTTCATTGTTTTATTCCTGAGTTTACAAAGTCATTACCATAAGTTAAAAATAATGGATGTAAGTCCCATATAAACTCTTTTCAGCCACGAAGATGAGAATTCAACTTTTTCAGTCATCTTCTTTTGCCAGCAGAATAGCTGGGTTTGTTGATTATTTTTTCTTATGTTGTAGATTATTTCCCTGCTTATAGTGTATGTTTTACCATGGATTGGGACAGACTTAGCAGAGGTAGAGACTTGACAAGTTCACAAATGGAAAGCTGGGGTGGACATACTAAATATTGACCAATAAAACAAAAGTTGAACTCTTCTTTCTAAAATATTGTGCTTAAAAGATTCATATACATGCTGAGAGTAATATAATGTGTACAGGTCAAACAAGTTACTTACAAAATTCTGTTCTGTACATGGCTTGTTAAATTGCTTCATAAATTCAGTTCCACAAGTAGCAACCATTTAAGCAATTTCAAGTAAACTGAAATATGCCGAGACCATTTTTTTTGTACCTCTTGAGTATGGATAATTGACACAAATGCTTCTTTAAATATTTGACAAAGAAAGTTGCTATATTACTGCTATAAGAATGAATCCATTCTTGACCAGGCACCCCAGAGTGCCACTAGAAGGATCATGATGATCACTGTGTAAAGGATGTGGACTGTAACAAGATCATCTCCATGCTGGTGCTTGAACCCTGAAGTGCTGTGCCAGTTCTCACTTTTGTTTCCATTAGTTTTCTGTCTGTGAGCACGGAGAGAATGTATCCTGACATAACAAAAAGCAAGATTAAGGTTAAAAATTATTCTTCTTTATTAACAGTTCAATAATGTTTGTAATGAAATCCAGAGTGTGCATTGAATCATTGACTAGATTTGGGAAAAAGCTCTTCAAACTGTCTGGGGCTAATAAAATATTTTCTATAACTGGAAATGCAAAACATTTACCAGCCATTTGGTATTTCTCTCTCACTGACAGGCACAGAGACTGGGCATGGGCTTGTTAGGGGAAACACAGTGCTCTTGCTCCTCACTATTGATACAGATCATTGTATGAGAAAAAACACCCTTTCATTTAGCAATATTAGGAAAGTGGAAGGGTTCAAATAAAAAATTACCAATTTCCAAAGCTTTAATCCATGGGATGACATCGCATGTGATCTTCCCATTCCGTCCTGGCATGTTTTTCTATCTCTGCTTTTCAGAGGCGACTTGTGTCAAGGTATTCATTAAGCAAAGGTAACAGCCAGGAATAACTATGCATGGCGTATCTGCAGCATTCTCTGCAGTAACATTTGACATTGCCTTGTCACTTTTCCCTAAGGGTTTCAAACTAGAAATATTCACCTATGGCAACAGACCTCCATTTATTATCTTCCTGCTAAGATCTTCCTTCCTATCTACCTGCTAAGCCCCAGTGCTAAGTCCTTGGTTTTTTTGGGTTTTTTTAAGAGAAAAGAAATTTTAAAGTGCACAATTACATCCGAACTGGAATGCCAAAAGGAGATTAACTAGCTTGTGATTTTCATGTTTGTTAGAAAGGAGTCTGAAATGGATTAGATGTATTGCAGGTGTGGTTCATATGTGTTCCTGCTGCTGCTATGACAAAAGGGTAGAGATTACCACAAATGTTAGCACAGATAGAGCTTATGAGTAAAAAAGAACTTTAAACCACAAATTACATACTTAGGCGCTCTTGGAAGAGAGCTGTCTAAACTGATTTGTTAAAATTGGACTAGGAAATGCATCCAAAAGGGTTGCAATAAAACAGAACTGCCGTTGAGCTTTTACGGAGGGTAATTGCAGAATTAGACATTTAACATTTGTATCAGGACAGTCATGTCATGTGTAGCTGCAAATCAAGTGACACAGTTCATGATCATTTGGGAGCATCATGTGAAGACCACGAGAGCATTATTCTGCCAATAGTTTCTACCTGAGAGAAATGCAGTATATGCAGCTTACCTTCTGCAAGCATTCATGGTGTCTGGGTGGTTGAGTTCCCACTGCGTCAGATTTCTTCTTGCAGAGAGGAAAAAAGCCTTTTTTATCCTCTTGTTTCCTTCCACGAAATGAGAATTTTTTCTCTCAGTACCAAGAAAAAGAATGTTCCTTCCAAGCCCACCAACTTGACCAACAGTAATCTGGGAACACTTCTTATGTGGCAATGAAAACTCTCAAATTAATGGTTTCTAAAGCTGATTTTGACACAGTTCTTCAAGAAATTCCCTTGAGCAGTTCACAAGGCAGGTTATGAGTAATCCCAATGACTGGCTTCTTTTAGCTGCTGGGATCTCTTGTTATAAACAGTAGCTCGCTGCTGAAGTGTTGCCAAAATCATAACAACACAAGTAATGCACAGATGGAGGGTGGTGGTGATGAAAAATGCAGGATGAGCTGTAACTTAGAATTACTTTCTATTAGATCACAGGCTATTTTGGGGTAAAACTTAGTTCCTTTCTATGACTGCAATTTGGTGTAAATTGCCTGGAGTGAAATTTCAAGCCACCATCACTTACATGTGCTCTAATACTCAAATATTTTTTATGAAAAAGCAGATGTCTTTTTAAAAAACTTTGACTTTTATAACATGATCACATTCAATAAGCAGTCAATAAGCAATATATCACCACAAAACCCCACATTTTGACATCTAGCCTTAGCAACAGAGTCACATACGTCCTATTATTCCCTGACCACCTGGAGCCATTAATTACCAAGAGGCTGCGCCAATGCAGAATTTCTCCCAAGCTGGGTGTTGCATGATCAGCTGGGTTAATGGTGGGTTTAGTATAACCAAATCAATGCCCCTGTAAACAAACACATTTAAATTTGCAATTTATAAAGACAGACCAAAACCATTCTTTCCCAAAACACTTGATTGCATCATCTTTAACTTTGAAATAACTGTATTTCTCATTTAATTGTTACTTTCAGCTTATTGTCACGTATAATTGCTATTAAGACAAATCTGAACTTTTAGTTCTGGTGCATTTCTAAAGGCTTTTGCCTTTCCTTCACATATGTCCTGGTTACACTTTTATGTTTTTATATAAATGAAACTAGTTTCTTTAGTTTTATTAAAACAACTAGTAATTTCCAAATATGTCCTGGAAAAATCACACTCCAGAAAATTAAGACTGAGTTTGTTGACTCATGTGACGAAAACTGTGTTACGGGAACCAGTGAAGCTACCGAGGACAAATACTCATTCTTCATCATTAGTAATATATTAAGTATAGAAAAACAAATATTACAATGACTTGGAAGTAGAAATTCAGATCAGTAAAGAATTACTGACTTGAATCAGTTCTAGCTTTTTCAGACCTGATCTTGAGAATATAGGAAGTTACAACACTTGGATTCAGTTTTCTTAAATAACATATCCAAGGATAGGTGCAACAATAAAAGATGTATACTGCTCCAGGGACACCACAACTACAAAAGGCCTGCCAAGGGAAGCCCAGCACTGCCCCAGGACTGCTCCATCCACACCTTGCTGCTCAGCACCACTCATGTGTTTGGCAACCCCAGTCCATTTGTTTCTTTTTTTTCTCTGACTTTGAGATTCCATGAAGAATTTCCTTTCGTGAAAGGAAATGAAATCTTGCGATTTCAAACATTATCAATTCGGCAAAGTTTGGTCCGTTTCCCTGCACTTCATGTCATGCCATTCCATTTTCATTTTTTCACTTTGGTTCAGAAATTTCAGCAATGAAATCTTGAAAACAGAAAAGAAAGTGTAACAAACACTCTGGAAGGGAGATATGATAAAATGCAAGTGAAAAAAGAAAATTTGGGAATGCAGTGACTTGAACCAAATCGATTGGGATGAAATGAGGTGCAGTGAAAAGGATCAAAAATTACCAAAATTAAATTTACTAAAGTTGAATCAAGGAATGAAGTCAAACAAAAAGACAGGAGAAGAAATTGATGAAATTAAAAGCTTAAAGAAAAAAAAAGTTTGCAACAAAGGGAAAAAAATCAAATGGCACGGGATGACATGAAGTGCAGGGAAATGGACCATACCTTACAGAATTGATTCTCATTGAAATTGCAAGATTTCATTTCCTTTGAGGAAATGAAGAATTTCCTTTCATGAAAGGAAATGAAATCTTGAAAACAGAACAAAGTGAAACAAACTGACTAGGTAGGAATGATAATGACATGAAATCAAATGGCAAGAAATAAAATCATTAAATTGAAATCGTTACATCTATAAGAATAATTCAAGGAGCAATAAGGAAAGCATCAAAGAGAATGGGATGTAAAAGGCTGGAAGACAAAAACTGTAACAATGAAGATTGGCCTATTTTACAAGCAACAAAGCTGGACAGTTCCCCATGCAACTGACCACTGCCAGCCAGGAGGAGACTCCTGTCATTTCAAGCGAGGGAGAAGTGTGAGGTAAGCATGTCAATATTCAGCAGAAGCCTACTTGTCCCAGCCATTTACTGTGCATATTTGCCAATACATAGGGTACTTGCTATATACTCAAGTTAAATATACACTGCTTGTGGGGCTCTCATGAAAGATAAAAAATTACAAATGGTTGACTGGAGAAAGGATTACAGAGTATCTGATCTACATGAAAATCTGCAGGTTATGATTTACTGTTCTTATTCATCTGATAAATTCCAGCTGATTGATTTAGTCATCCCAAAATACTTAGAACAGAATACATCACTGGAATGCAATTTCTCATGCCATGCACATATGAGAAAACCCTAAGCACTACACAGCATTAAATGCTAGAAGAAATGTGATGAGTGGTGTTTTCCTATTTTTTTTTTTTACAAACATCGTTCTACTTTTAAAAACTATTCTAACAGGCTGCTTTAATGGGACTGATAATAATAATCTGTAGCTGGGACTGACATCCACAGATCTCTATTCCTTATGCCACTTTAGGATTAAATCTATATCCCCTTCACAAAAATCACAGAATCCATTAGACTGAAAAAGATCTCTAAGTCCAACCTTTGACTGAACACTACCTTGACAACCAGACCCTGTCACTGAGCGCCACATCCGGTCTTTCCTTGAACGCCTCCAGGATGATGACTCCACCATCTCCCTGGGCAGCCCATTCCAATGTCTAATCATGCTCTCTGTGATTAAATTCCTCTTATGTCTAAACTAAATCTTCGTTTAGCTTCAATTCTAAAGTTAAGCTACTAGGACAACCATATCCAGCAAAGGTGTAAAGGAAACCAAAGGAATTGGCTCGCAGGCTCCCCCGCAGCCGTCGCGGCGGCTGTTCCTGGAGTCGCGGCACACACCACCACGGTCTCAAGGTGAGACCTTCTGCAACGCCCACACCCTGCTGAGGCTTTCCCGTGCGCTGCCGCCACCACCGCGGCTGTATGGGCCGGCCAGGAAAGCCGGGCTGTGAAGGGACGACCCGCGGGGGTGAGGCACCATGGCCAGGGCCGGCGCAGGGGCGAGGACGGGGCTGACCGGGGAGGTGCGGCCCGCACAGCCCAGCAGAGCAGCTGGCGGGAGCCGCTGCTAACTACAAGCCCCAGAATGCACCGGAAGCGCCCGTGTATCCTTCGAACCTGCCAATGAGGGCGCGCGGGCCGCGTCACGTGAGCGGGGCGCGCTTTTCAAGTCCGTGCGGGTGCGCGGCGCGGCTCGTGCGCGGTGGCGGTGAGGGGCGAGCGGTGAGCGCGGGGGGACGGGGGCGGCTGCGGCTCAGGCCCTTCCCCACAGCCCCAGCGTGGGGCCCGGAGGCCTCTTCCCGTTTCCCGTTGCGGTCAGGGAAGGGGGGGGAACCTATGCGATCTCGCCTGAGGTGGGGCGTTGGGCGGTCGGCGGGATGGTGAACTGTCTGGCATCCCATAAACCACCTTTTCCGTGGTGCCCAGCGACAGGACGAGTAGTAATATTCAATTAAACTAAACCATAAGAAGTTTTATTTCAGCGTGAATAGGAACTTTATATCGAGGGTGGCAGAACATCGGAATAGGCTGCCCAGGGAGGTCACGAAGTCTCCCTCTGGAGATATTCCTAACCCACCCGGAGGTGTTCCTGTGTAACCTGCTCTAGGTGACCCTGCCTTGAAATGAGATTGGTCTAGATGATCTCCAGAGGTCCCTTCCAACCCTAACTATTCTGTGATTCTGTGTGGCAGTCCCTACACATGAGAGTCTTTAAAGGGAATGTTTACCTACTCACTAATTCAGCAGTATCATTAACGTCTGTGACCCTGTTGTTTGGTTTGGGGGCTTTTTTAAACCTCTTGCATGTCTATGTCTATATTTTCCAGGTACTATGGAGGAAAAAAAAGAAATGTCACCACAAAGCTTGAGTCACTTGAATGAAGAAAAACCCCAACTAGATTGCATGAACAGTGGTAGGTGGAGAACAGGTTGAGTTATTCCCTACATGGTATATCCCCCATTATAGGTTAGGACAGCTCAGACCAGTAGACATCCTCTGTCGTACATCATGTACTCGCTTTCCTTGGATGGGCTGCTGTTGCCAGTCTCAGAAGCCTGAGGACCTTGTGGAGCATGGTGCTAAAGCTTGTGTAATAGTGACTGATGTCATCAACTTCTCTTCTATATATCTACTCTGAGCTCCTCTCTTATCCATCAGCTGCTGATTTATTTAGTGTATATATTAACTAAGAAGAAAAGTAATCTTTTTCACTGGCTCCTGCTACTGTTCTGTGGTAGCCTGAACAAGAATAGACCTGATGAATGGGACAAATGCATTGTCACATAGCTCTAGATTGCATGTTCTCACTTACTGTGATTGGAGGCTGCTGATAAGGTGCATTCCATGTTGCTGTTAGAGCTGCCTAGAAATTAACATTAAGCTCTTTCACAATATTTGAGCATCTCACAATTTTGATCATATTCACAATTGTACCTTAAATTTCTTGGACCTAAAATATGTTTTCCTAGGTTTGATATTTTAAATTTGGTAGCTAAAGCTTTTTTTGCCAGCTGATGTTACTCACCAAATTGTCAGAGCATAATGCAATCATTTTCATTGCAAATCCATGCTGTGACAAAATCCTTTTTTATAGTTTCAGACTTTCCTCTTCTGACTGATGAAAAGTTTGATTTTGACCTTTCCCTCTCTTCGACAAGGTAACTTACATAAGTAATGTAGACCCTTCAAAATGGACACACGTAAAGTGCTGGGCTAAATTATTTTTCTTTGTAGTGGAAATGAAGACGAAGTTTTTTTTGGACCCGTGGGACACAAAGAAAGATGTATTGCTGCCAGTATTGAAGCAAAAAAGTGTGTGTCTGTTTCTGATGACAAACTCATGTGGAGCCCACTTCAAGGAGAGAAATTTGTGGAAATCTTCAAAGAAGCTCATTTATTGGCACTGCAAATAGAGACTGGAAGCAAGAACGAGGAGACCAAAATAAGTCAATCAGAAGAACAGGAAAACAAGATTGTAGAAACATTTGTGGACGACCCAAAGTCAAAGCTGAAGATACTGAGAAACAAAAATATAGAAGTAACTCCAAGGGCTGTTAAAAGGGAGACCTACTGTGTGCAGGATAGCCCAGCATGTCAGCTGCCACCTTGTTTTCAGAAGGCATCACCTAAACTTGTGTCAGATGGTGAAGTACATGCTCTTCCTGCTCTTCCTAACAGAAGTCCTGTTAAAATTTGTGTGTCTCCTACAAAACATGGCAGTTTGCCCCTGACAGAGGAGCAGAAAACTAAGGAAACAAAGGCAATTGGCAAACTGCCAGTGCCAAACCTGTCATCTACTTTTGGAAAAAGCAATTTGTTGACAATTGACAAGGTAAAGTCAGGATCTGGGCAACACTTTCTTCAAGTCTGTGTTTTAGAATATTTAACCTGTCTACAATCTTTTATTTTTAAAGCGAATTTTAATTTTCTCATGCTTTTCTACCTCATAAGATCCTTAGTCAGAAAATATGATGGCAGGTACTATGGAATAGTAACCAATTACTTTGTCAATTATGACAATGTAGAGCATTTGCAAATAAATTTCTTTTCAGTTGTATTCTTGTTTTATGAATGCTATAATTCTTGGCTTCTCTTCTAACTGGTTTCTGACACTGCTGTGTTGCTGGTAAAATTACCGCAGTTGCACTTCATGTGTAATTTTACACTTAATTTTGCACTTAACGTATAAAAGTGGCTTTATTTACTGTTATTCCATGTCAATGGAAATGTATTCTGGGATAGCAAGGAAACAGTTGTGAGCACAAATCCTGTCTTTTCGATTTTATTGCTCCACAGTCTATAGCTTAGGCTCTAGTATGTATTACAGATTTTACTGAAGATGTGGTAGGGGCTTCTTAAGAACCATCACCTACAGAAATTACAGAACTCTGATTTTCCTTTGTAGTATAAATTTCTTCTTGATTTTGTGTGCTATAAGGAAATACATTATCTTAAATGCTCCAACTAGGCAAATTATACCCCACTGTCTGAACAGTTTGCATGATGCAGTCTGCTATAGTGGTGTCTCCCCTTTTGGAAGCTAGAGTAAAGCAGAAGAATAATAAATGGAAAGTTCAATATAGTTGTAAGGAACAGCTGTCACAGTATGGAATGCTGTAGATGAATATGATTATATGATTTGTAATGATGATTTGTTGCAGAACTGTCCTTAAGTTGCTGTCCAGTATCTGGGTTCAAGCATGTCCTAGTACTTGGCAAATACACTCACTAGACTTCTGACTGTATTTGTCTGAAGACTTCACTGGATTTGGAGGCTTCTTCATTGACTGTTGTCTCTGTTTCTGAACAGAATCAACGTAAAAAGCTTTGTAGTGATTTCTAGAAGCATTAATAACTTTTAAAATGTTGCGTTGAAATTTGCAGCTCAAACAAGGAAAAAATACTAGCATTTCTACAAAAAGAGACTTGAACAGCATGGGATCATCTGAAGATGTAATTTCTGATGAGTCCAGGATTGCTTTAGATGCTGTTGAGTCTTTGCTCAGTAGCAGTTCCTCAGTTCAAGACACTAAAGTCCTTCCTGCACCAAGTAAGGTAATGGCAAGCCTCCTTAATGTAATTTCTGTAGTATTTCTGATGAAAAGAAATTAATATAGTTCACTTTTTAATTTAAATTAAATCTGTTGTGTAAAATGATGTTAAGGAAAAGTAATCAATGTTTTATATTTGCCATTCTTGAATGTGTGCTCTAAGTCTGTAACACGTGAATGTACTTAAGAGCAACTACAAATGTGTTGGATTAACAAGCATGCCTTTGTTTTGAAAGTACTAGCTCTGCAGGTAAGTGGTGAGCAGTTTCCTTTAAGAAAGTTTTTGGTGTGTAGTTAGTTATACCCTATGAAGATGTTGCCATAACTTGCATGAAGTATACCTACTTGTATGTAGTATACCTACAGCTGTCAGTTGCTTTGAAGCTTTAAATGTTTGTTTTAATGCTGGGTGCCACTTCACTGAACGACAGAATTGTTGATGTTGGAGGGGACCTTTTTGAGGTCATCTGGTCCAGTGCCCTGCTCAGGCAGGATCACATGGAGTCATTTGCCCAGGCACATGGCCAGATGGCTTTTCAATATCTCCAAGGATGGAGTCTTGGCAGCCTCATAGAGCAGCTGGTGCCAGTGATTGGTGACCTTTCAAGAAAGAAAAGTGTTTCCTGATGTTCATAAGTAGAACCTACTGTGTTTTACTGTGCCCATTGCCTCTAGTCCTGTCGCTGGCTACTGTCCTTTCAGATATTTCTGTGTATTGATGAGATCCACATTGAGCCTTATCTTTTCCAGGCTGGGAAGTCCCAGCTTTCAGCCTTTCCTTAGGTTGGAGATGCTCCAGTTCCTTAATCATTCTAGGGGTCCTTTGCTGGACTCTTCCAGTAGCTCCAAATCACTCTCATACTGTGGAGCCTGGAACTGTATCTGGATCTTCAAGTGTGGGCTCTCAGTGCTGGGCAGAGAGCAGGATCACCTCTCTTCACTTGCTGCCAATGCTGCTCCTTGTGCAGCCCAGGATACTGTCAGCATTCTCTGCTGCAAGGCTGCATTGCAGACTCATGTTCAGCTTGTGCACCAGCACTCCCAAGGGCCTGGCCTGCAAAGCTGCTTTCCAGCTGGTTGGTGCCCAGCATATACTGGTGCCTGGGCTGGCTCTTTCTATTCTTTAATTCCTTTAAGTCCATACTCAAGTTTGTGGCAGGAATAAAAATAACTGCCTCCTAGAGCTGATGTTCCAGTTCTGTATGATAATCCAGATACCATGATCTGTCTCTAAGAAAATTCACTTTTTAAAATGTAATCTGAGTTAAGGAACTCCTCTAAAATTCACAAGTTCACAAAGTTTCAACATTAAGACAAATAATGGCAAAATAATGTGTTAAATAGGGCATTTTTTTTCCTTTTGATTCAGTCTGGCTTAAGGAAGATGACATATCTGAAATGTCCTGGTGTTGCCAGTGGTCTCACAAAAAAGACTACATCATCTTCATCATCAGTTTCCAGTGTGAGCTCAAGCCTTAATTCAAGTTTACCCATTTCTCCTATAGGCAAAAAAGGTAATTGCTTTTACCACAGATTTGTGCCACAAATTAACTTTGAAATAGCTAAGCATTTTCTGGATGTTGGATTTGGAAATGTTTTAATGGTGTTCAGTACATTCATACACTAAGAAATGTTTTGTATGGAGAATAAATTTTTCTAGGCTAGCCCAGTAAATCCCTGTGGAATAAAGATAAGTGTTAGATATCCATAATTTGTAGATTGACTAGATTGATACAAACTTGATGCCTATGTGTGAGCATGTGACACAGCTAGAAAGGAAGCAATGCCCCAGAAATTCTGTTCCCCTTATGTGTGATCTCCTCTATTATAACCAAGAATGGGAGCTTCTGAATGCTCTAAGCTTGTCTGACTGGAATTAAAAGAAAAAACATAACACTAAAACAACTGAAATTTGGAAGGAAGGTGGAAGGCATTATATATTCCACATTTCTGTGAGCCTAAATAAAGGATGAGCTTTACTCAAGCAGATGGGAG
Organism: Pycnonotus jocosus; assembly: GCA_013400435.1. Classification (NCBI taxonomy): domain Eukaryota; kingdom Metazoa; phylum Chordata; class Aves; order Passeriformes; family Pycnonotidae; genus Pycnonotus; species Pycnonotus jocosus. The sequence goes on from VWYP01009352.1 coordinate 234,049, forward strand.
AAAGACCTTTAGAGAGATAACACAGCCAAGAGGCTTGTACTGTATTGAGACCATCAATTTGACCATTTCAGTAAGCCTCAAAGGATCAGAAAAAGTCTCCTAAAAGTACTGACAGATGTAAGGACTATACAGTTCTTGTACATCTATCAAAATACCAAGTTTGAGCAAATTTTATTTTGCACCTTGTTTCTGGGTGATAATATATTTTTAAAAGCTTAGTAAGAACTATTTTATGCAATAGAACTGTCTAATCAAGATTCAGCCTGTTAATGAAAGTAAACTACAGACTAAAAGTAAGAACTTTACAGAAATCTGGGAAAAATGCTTGTGTGGTAGTTTAGCCTGTGGTGTTAATCAGTATAACTCCAACTATTACTTCCTTGAAAGGCTGCTTAAGGGAACAGAGCCAGCTCTGCTGGGAGTAAATGCTGAAGTAATTTGAATCTGCAAGCTGTTGTGGCGTTCCTTGAAGAATATTCTTTCACTTGATTGCAGTAATTCAGGAATTTGGTGAGAAAACTATAAAATAAAATTGCTGAAGAATTTGAGGAATAAATTTTCAGTAGTTGTATATATTCTCGTTAAACTTGAATTGTTTGAACCTAAATTTAAATGCTATAAATTGCTATTTTTCTTTCCTGTGTTAGTATAATTATTCTGCTTAGTCAAAAACTTCAAAAGTACAACTTTCTATTTCAGGAAAATCAAGCATGTCATCAAAAGCTAGTGTGAGTGGCTCTAAGCTTTCATCTGGTACAAGCAGGCTGGCCCTTGTCAGACCTACTACAGTGTCATCTCTGCAGGCTGCCAATACTGAGAAATCCAGGAAGCAAGTGAGATCAGCTAGTACTCCCAAAATACCTAGTGCTATAAGCCTGGCTAAATCTTCAGCTTCTGCAACATCATCTGAGGCTGCAGGCAGTGGAATTCAGAGACCAAGCTCTGTTCCCAGTCTGCAGCAGCTATGTCCGCAGAATAAAGATGGGAGTTCAACAAAAGGAAGCCTGTGTCCAAAGCCCAAGGCTAGAGTTCTGTCTGTTTCCACAGGTCAAACTAAGGTTCCTGTGAAAACTCAAGGTAAGCACATACTTTGTATAACCTGTCTTCTATTTTGGTTATTAAAAGCAAATGTTACCTTGAATGTTTGTGTTTCATTACATTTCTGTCTACCTTTAGGAAGGTGTTAGCATTTAACTGAAAGATAACTGCTATAAAAGAAATAAATATGAATCTGATAGCAATTAACAAAACTTTTCTCTTTAGATGCAACACCAAACAAATTGGCACCAAAAGCAACACCATCTCTTGGATTAACATTTTGTGGCACACCTGGAAGGTAGGGATTCACTGAAAATTGAATGCACTGAGGCATCTTTAACACGCAACATAGTTGGGTGTTGCAACAATCTTTAAAAGTTCTAACTTCATAGTCTAGTCCCTTGGGACCTGCCAAGTTATACATGTTGATGCCTCTTGGAACCAATTAAAAATAAATCAAAACACAAAACTAAACCAAATAACCACTCCCACTCTATTCAGAAGAGGTTTCTTTGCAAAGCTAAATAGACTAAAATGCATAAAAGAATTCTTATCAAGTAAAGCCTTTACTATGCTGTGATTATCAACTTTAAGGTGACTACTGTTCCCTTACTGACCAAAGGGAAATGGATTTTTATTTTTTGGTAGAACAGTGTTATTCAGTTTCTAGAAGGTTTTGGCTAAGGCATGTTCCTCTTCTAGTGCCATGGCAGTCAGTACTCCTCTGAAAGCCTCAGAAGATAAGGTCTCCCAGAGTTTTTGTTTTCCTGAGAAGCCAACTACCATGACTCCTGGCAGTGTGAAACGCTCTTGCCTGCCCACACCTGTCCGTCGGATCTCGGGGTTCCCAGCAGTGACTCCTAAAAGTGTCTCAAGAATGGCATTTTCTCCACATGCTGCATCTCTTCGCCAAAGCTTCAGCTTTTCTACCAATAAGACTTTTACAGCTGGGTAAGAGAAATCTTCATAAATGAAATGAGTATTGTAGGCAAACTGCCTCTGAGTCAATTCTAGTGATGACTCTTGGGTTTCAAGGGCCTCTGCTAAATGTTAAAGCATTTGAGCATAGAAAAGATGTATAGACCTAATAAAAATAACTTGGGAATGGTAAAATGCTATAAGCCATACTGAGGTGAGTCAATATCTAACACTGAAGAATTACAGCTTTAATAGGAAATTATTTCTTGAGCAAGGGGAAAAATTAAGGCTTGTATCTGATGCTCTGGTGTTATTTTGCTGTTGCCTTCTGATGACTGGAAATAGCTGATTAAAATGCATATAATTTTTAACTTTTGTTTTATATTGTTGCCAATGGTCTGTAAAATTACACTTTTTAAAGCATCAGTCAAAAAGCCAAGGATTTTGTTGACTTGAACTTTATTTTCTGAGCAGCTTTATTTATGTGTTTACTTCTGTGGTTTTTTTCCTGTGAAAGTCGTGTTGCCTTCTTATTATTATCCATCTGGCATCTTCATATATGTATGTGTGTATGCAGGCTTGTTTGGTGGCTGGTGGAGGGGAACTTTATTAAAGCAGGAATCACAGAATTTCCAGGTTGGAAGAGACCTTGGAGAGCATCGAGTCCAACCCATGCTCTAACACCTCAACTAGACCATGGCACCGAGTGCCACATCCAGTCGTTTTTTAAACACATCCAGGCATGGTGACTCCACCACCTCCCTGGGCAGGCCATTCCAGTATTTTATCACTCTTTCTGTGAAAAACTTTTTCCTAATATCCAACCTATATTTCCCTTGATGCAGCTTGAGGCTGTGTCCTCTCTTTGTCTTTTGTTGCTTGGAGAAAGAGACCAACCCCCAGCTGACTGCAACCACCTTTCAGGATGTTGTAGAGAGTGATAAGGTCACCTTTTCTCCAGGCTAAACAATCCCAGCTCCTTCAGTCATTCTTCATATGGCTTGTGTTCCAAGCCCCTCTCCAGCCTCGTTGCCCTTGTCTGGACGTGCTCAAGCGTCTCAATGTCCTTCCTAAACTGAGGGGCCAGAGCTGGACACAATACTCAGAGTGTGGCCTCACCAGTGCCAAGTACAGGGGAAGAATGACCTCCCTGCTGCTGCTGGCCACACCATTCCTGATACAGGCCAGGATGCCATTGGCCTTCTTGGCCACCAGGGCACACTGCTGGCTCATGTTCAGCTGCTGTCACCAGTACCCCCAGGTCCCTTTCTGCCTGGGTACTGTCCAGCCACACTGTCCCCCAGTTATAGAGGGTTGTTGTGGCCAAAGTGCAGGACTTGGCACTTGGACTTAATAAATTTCATCCTACTGGACTCTGCCCATCCATCCAACTGTTCCCAGTCTCTCTGAAAAGCCCTCCGTCCTTCTAACAGATCAACACACGCTCCCAGTTCAGTGTCATCTGCAAATGTACTAGTGAAAGACTCAATACCCTCATCCATGTCATCAATGAAAATATTGAACAGAGCTGGCCCCAGCACAGACCCCTGAGGAACACCACTGGTGCCTGGCTGCCAGCTGGATGCAGCACCATTCACCACTCTCTGGGCCTGGCCAGAGAGTGATTCATGGCTAGAAAACTGTGTCATGTAACTTAGGCCAAAAGTCTCAAATCATCTTTTCTCTCAAGGAAACAATTATTCTGTCTACAATGACTTTGTCATACTAATCAGATTACAGCCTCTTGTCCTCCAGACAGTGTCAGTGCTTCCTTTCAGCAGGGACTGAAACGGGTTGCTCAGTGAGATATACACAAAATCAATTTTTGCTAACTGTTCCAAGTTTTAAAAAAACCCAACCAGAATGGCTGTGTGAATTTTAGGCTGGATGGAGATGTCAAGTAAGATTAAATTCTTCATAATCCCATTTTCTTTTTTTTTCATGGGTAGGCTATACTTTTTCTGCAGAATGAAATGTTTTGTATTTTGTGGTTAACTAACATTTATTTGATAAAAATATGGGAAGCCTTTTGGTCATTAAAGCTTGGGGTAAAAAAGGAGAAAATGAGGTTAGAAATCGGCTTGTCTGCCTTTAGTAGTTAATGCTGATTAAAGAACTCAATTATCACTCATGCTCTTTTCCCTAGTTCTAAGCAGAAACAAGAGAGTAAGACACAGACATCTTCAGAAGATGATACATCTCCTCCACCTGTGCAACCTCTTGTACTTAGCTTCTCACCAGAGAAAACTGCTACAGAAGGAGTAGAAAATGCACTAAAAGAGGTGAAAGTACAAAATCAGCTGGCTGAAGTACAAAATCAGCTGGCTGAAGAGAAACAACCTGAGGTAAGAAATGACAATATATTTTCCTACAAAACTACTGAGTAAACTGCTTGAATTATTTCAAGATAAAGGATAAGTACGGAAACTACTTCAGCATACATGAAGTTAAAATGTGTTGGAATAATGAAATAATAGAATATTCTGAGTTGGAAGGGACCCATCAGAATCATCAAGTCCAGCCCCTGGCCCTGCACAGGCATTCAGGAATCACACTAAACACTTGAATTCTGTCAGGCTGGTTACTGTGACCACTTGCCTAGGGAGCCTGTTCCAGTGCCCAACTGCCCTCTGAGTGAGAAAAACCTTTTCCTGCTATCCAGCCTAAATCTCCCGACTGAACTTCATGATGTTTCCTTGAGTCCTGTCACTGATCATGAGAATGAAGAGATTGGTACCTGCCCCTCTGCTTCCCCTCATGAGGATGTCCAAGACCACAATAAGGTCTCCCCTCATCTCCTCTTCTCCAGGTTGAACAGACCAAGTGCCCTCAGCTGCTCCTCATAAGGCTTCCCCTCCAGACTCATCACCATCCTTGTTGCCTTCCTCTGGATGCTCTCAAATAGCTCAATGTCTTTTTTTATATTGTGGTGCCCAATTGGCTGTAACCATGTGCACCCTCTAGTGCCTATATTTAGCACTGAACATCATATGTTTAGTATTTCTATTAAGTGTTCCCATCTCAACTGCACTGTCAAATACTTGCAGATTGTATATTAAATTTCCACTTTTGGAAAAGTACTGTGAAATTCTTGTAGCTTCATTTAGAAAAGCAGTGTTGCAGGGCAGTTTGTGTTGCAGACATAAAGCTCCTTCGGGGATTAAAAAAACCATCCAAACCCAAAACGCTGCTGTAGTTAAATTCAGTCACCTAAAAGCACAACTCTGCATACAATGAGGGAGGATTAAACCCCGAAGTCTGCATAGCAATAAACTGAAGTGTCAAGTAAATAGTTCAGTAAACACTTCCCCTCTCTCAGGAATGTAGTGGCTTCATGTTGAAGCCACAGATATTAAGAAGAAAGGACTGAAGTTGTAGTTCTGAAATATTAACTTGACCAAGTGGCTATTGATTTACAAATACTGAGGTTTAGAATAATCTTTGGATTGATTACTTGATGTTATTGCATCAGTATGTTCCTTGTTAGCTTACCTGGTGGCATAAAGTGTGTGTTTCAGAATTGCTTAGTCCATATATGGGGTAGTTAAACGGGACAAAAGGATAACTAGAGTGTGAAGCTGTAGAGAATAGTTTATATGGCTAAATAACATTGCACAATAATTGTAGTTAAATCATTTAAGTTATTAAGAGGGTTACTAATCTTCTGTTTTAAGTTTAACTCTACTTTTAAGTGAAAAACTGTTTTATGCCCCAAGGGATCTCTTCTGCTTTGTCTTACCACATTTTCCCTGCAATGCCAGCCATTGGCAGAGTAGGAGCTGAGGTTTTTACACTGTGGAAGGAATCCTGCCTGAAAAATACCAAGCTGTAAACTAAGCCTGATCTGTGGTTATTACAGCTGTATAAGCTAAATTGATTGCCTCAATGTATATGAAAGAAACTTGGTGTACAGGGAGAACACCTGAAATTTTTTTTTAAAGGCTTTACTTCTAGATATTGGAGCAGACAAATCTCTCCCACACACTTCTGAGTGTGAAAGCAGACCTTTGATTGACCTTTCCAATACTCCTGAACTGAGTACGATTTCTTCTCCAAAGCCTGTGTTATCTGGGCAGATAAAGGTAAGTTTTATTCAAATTATCTGGTGCAAGTTATGTTAGCAGAAAAATGTCAACTGGCTGCATACCCCTGTCTGCAGAGCACTTCCACAATACTGTAGGAATTATTTAAGATTAGCTCAATATGATATACATAATTAGGTCCTCTTAAGAGAATGTCATGTTTAAAAACAAATAATGTATGAACTAGAGCTCAGTGAGCAATCTGCAAATAGGAAAAGCTGGAGGATGGAGAAAGAACTTAGTACTTAAAGCAGTTATAGAATAAAACTGTTCTGGATCAGGAAGGGAGTGTTGTCTTCAGTAGGGTTGGCATGCTTATTCTTGTTTCTCCTTTCTTGCACATTTTCAGTTCTTGGCAGCAGCTCATTTTAATCAAAAAAGAAAGGATGCCTCTCTTGTTTAGTTCCTATCCTAATCCTCTCCTTAATTGGAAGATGTGTGCTGTTGGAATCTGCTCTAAATTTTACAATAATTTCTGGGCAAGTATTTTTTATACATTAGTGGCTTGAAGGTAGATGCCTTTAGATCGTTGTCAGATGAATACTGGTAACTGTGAGGATGCAGCCTTTGACAAAAAGTGTAGTTGGGCTCAACTGAGTATCAGGCCCTTCAAATTTTGTCAATAGAGGAGTGTTGCAGAACTCTGACTTTGGGAGGCATCTTCAGAGGAGTTCAGAAGTGCTGTGTCCTCTCTGGATGGCACTGCCACTAGGATACGCATAGTAGTGAAACTTAGAAAAGGCTCTTAGGTTTTTAAGGTAAGTATGGGCAATAACCACCTTGTGAGAAGCTTGTGCTTGTCTCCGAATGAGCATGTTTTTAAAAACCCGAACACAAAAGCTTGAGTGTGGTGCTTGTATTTGTCTTCTAGATACTAACAGGAACCCTAAACAAGAAAAGTACTTGAGAATAATAGAGATTATAGCTGCTAGTAGCTATGCACAACCATTGAGTACATGAGCTAAATTTTACTGGTTTTCTTTCAGCTAATTGATTTGAGTTCTCCTCTTATCACTCTGAGCCCTGATGTAAACAAAGAAAATCTGGATTCTCCTCTACTCAAGTTCTGAATGTGAACTGAAATGAAGAATTCTTAGCAACTGTGATCTTTGAAGTGTTTTTGGTGTTATTCTGCACTCGTATAATTTTTTGAAGATTGCTGTAGATTGTCTGATGAACTGCATTAACAAAATAGAATTCTTGGTGGAGTCAGAGTCTGATAATGGTTTTATTCATGGATGTATTTAAAATATGTTGCTCTAAGGTAAAAAATTGCAAACCTGACTCCTTACATCCTACCCATTGTCATTTGATTCCTTTCCTCTATGTACAACAATGTTTTAATTTAAAATAAATGAGTTGTTTGCTAAGCCTATACAAAATAGCAATTTTTTATTGCCTGGTTTGGGTAGACTTTTCTAGTGTTTTACTAATAAATGCTAATACGTGGGTAAAAACTAGTGGACTGCAGAGTGGTGTAGCAAGTGTGGAAAGAAACATTTTAGAATAAATCAACGGCACCACCTGAATTTTTGTGATGCAACGGAGAAGATAACAGCTTGTTGGTTTAGTCGTAGCTGCCCCCACCTCGGATAAACTTTGGCTTATTCAGGGATAACTGACATTAAGCAGTCGAAGGGAGATGTTTTCTTCTGGGTTTTTCTTTACCTGACAGTGCTGGGTGCTGTGGCTCGGGGGCAGTGGGAGGGGTCGGGCCGAGGCCGTGTGAGGGTTTTGGGTGGCCTGATGAGGGCCGAGGGCNGGCTCCGGCCGGCGGCTCCCCCGTGCTGGCTGCCCCCTTGGGCCGGTGAAGCCGCCCCAGGGCGGGCAGGGCAGCGCGGAGAGCCGGGCACCGCGGGGGCGGCAGGACGGCCGTGTGAGGGGGCGGGAGATGTGACATACTGTCGCGTTAGGTTGCTAGAAGAGCTTGGGTTAGCTATTGCCTAGAGAAAAAACCATAGCTATACAGTGACTGTACTGTAAAACGTAGCACAGGGCTACTCACATCTTCGGTAAGATGCAGTTACTAAAGCCATTCTTGAGAAACACAGGGCTTATGTCTAGGCTGGAAGAAATTACTTTCTAAGTCGTTCTTGCCTTCGTTTCATAGGCTACCAGGTCACAGGTGTGTTTATGAAGAACTGGGACCCTCTGGATGAACAAGGAGCTTGCTCCATTGACAGAGATTGTGAAGATGCGTACCGGGTGTGCCAGAAGCTTGATATCCCATTTCACCAGGTCTCCTACGTGAAGGAATACTGGAACGAAGTATTCAGGTAGAAACACATTTACAATAGCTGGTCTTTCAGTGTATTGGTGGGGTGTCGTGTTACAATGAAAAGTAAGAATGGACAGATAATGAGCAGTGGCAATTCATTGCAATGTTATCAATGCTAAGAGAAAGCCCTGAAGCCTATTAAATATTGAGGAATTATTTATTCTCTCGTTTGTATTTAAGGTCAGATTTTATATTTTGCTTTAATATTTTTTTTTTTTTTAGTTAGTAGGAGTTTTCGTCTTGTATGTCTAGAAATTGCTTTGTTGCAGCTTATTTCTTCAGCTAGTGATTTACTGGCCCAACCTTACTGCAACTTGAAAAAAAATTATTTAATGGAGTAGTGTTATTGTCTGTGTGTGTAATTTACACAGTACATTTTACATAGTGTGTGTTAAATCCAGTTTAGCACAAAATGATTGTGACCTAGCCTTGCTTCTTTAAACTTATGACAAATCTGAAACTGTTCTCCAAAGAGGATGCTCAAATTTCTGTGAATTTGTTGTACTTTAGGGAAGTTCTACACAGGAGAAACTGAGGGATTTTCTTGGAAGGTAGGACAAGAAGGGGCATATTGGTATAACAGCATGATTTATCTTTATGCATTGGACATAAGTGCATAAAATTTTTTCCCTGATCTTCATCATCCTCCTTTAAGTAAAGCTGTTACTACTTTATCGGATAACCTGTCATGCTACTCGTACTGCATGTTGAAATTACATCAAGCTGAGCACCAAACTTTTGGACAGTCAGTGAAGAAAACAGCAAAATAGCTCTTTTCTGGGAAAGTTGACTCCATTTTTTTCCGTTTTGGTGTGAGAGACTGAGTGCTACAAAACTTCTTGGGGTTTATTAGTACAATGTTTCCTAACAGTCTCTTACAAGTGTCTTGGTTTGTTTCAGAATCCTTTTTTCTTTACTGTGATCACAGATCTTAATTTTACTCTTCCTCTGGATCTCTCTTTAAAGAGTCATTCACCATAAAACACCTTTTGTAACAAGAACTGTTCTAGGTCTTGTCTTTTCCATGGCTTGTGCAAAGCCTGTTTCAGTTCTTTCTGTCAGAGAGAGATCCAGTAAGACTCCCTTCATTGCCCTTTCTCTGATTCTGTGCTTTACTAGAAGGTCTGAGTTGGTGTGAGGGTGGCTTTGTGGTGACTCCTTTGTAGAACTTCTAGGGTACCATAAGAGTACTGTGTAAGCCAGCAAGAGGAAGGCAGCTCTGGGTAGACCCAGATGATTTAACTATTAGTATGAGTTGTTGAATTCAGAACTTTTAAAAATGAGTTAGAGAAAATAAAGAGATATGTTGCTTTATTTTCTATTTTTAATGTAGTGTTACACGGTAAGGAAGAAGCAATTGATTGTGTTTCAGATGGGGAAAAGTAAACCCAAATTCTAGGATTTCTTGTTCTTTTAAATCCAGTCTGTGCCCTCAGTTTTTGAGTGTAGTGGCTACAGACAACAACCTGACAAACAAAATGATGCAGTGATAAGGCCTTTTGATATCTCAGGGCAGCTTTGTGTGCTAGTTTAATTTCATTAGTTATTGTTTCAGTGTTTTCAAGTGAATAATACTAAGTAATTATGCAGCAGTGAAAATCCACAACATAACTTCGAGAAACTTAGAATTTCTAGAAGGGGAAAAAAAACAAGGACAGGAAAAATCTCTAAAATTAAACCTCATGAGTGACTGCTTGTGGTGACACTATTGCAGCTGAAATTACTGTCTGTTCAGTTGAGACATTTCTGGTGTGTACCACCATATTGTCCCACTGAAAAAATAAGTATGGTTGTTTAATTCTGAAGGTAAGTATTCTGTGAGAAATGAGTAGGATGTGAACAGTGGGCGACCACATCTGCCCAGAGGGAATATTAATTTAATAAAGGAGGGTTACAGGATTGTAAGTGATAATTTGACTCTGTCCTCAGTGCACTTTGAAGAAAATCTTCCAAATTATTTTTTTTTTCCACATTAAAATCTAAGGGATATTTTATTTCTAACATAAAAAATGTTTACAGCGACTCGGTCTTCTCTGGGACTGGGACTCAGTTTCTCATATTTAAACACTGTCCAGTTTTAGATAGTATTGTGCATGTTAATGATTCTGATAGAAATTTGAGTCTTTATTTTACAGTGACCTCTTAAAAGAGTATGAATTGGGAAGGACACCTAATCCCGATATTTTGTGTAACAAGCACATCAAATTCAACTACTTTCTGCATTATGCTATGGATAACCTTGGTAAGGCATTTTCAAGTGCATCAATACAGAGTGTGTGCCATGGAAATACTTAAAAGAAACAAATTCTTTAAAAGGTGGGGAAATACATGAGTTCATGGGCATGCCTAACTCGTATCCCTGTAGTAGCGTGTCAATAATTGCAAAGTGTTTGATTTAAAGATTGCTTTTACATAAAGAATCATAGAATGGTTCAGGTTGGGAGGGTCTTGTAAAGGTCATCTAGTCCAGCTCCCTTGCCCTGGGCAGGGACATCTTCCACCAGATTAGGTTGCTTATATGTAGGAACAGATTTATTTCAGGGACATGCGTTGACCTGACCGTTAAATTTTACATTCTTAGGTGGTCCTTAAAGTACAACAGCACAAGTGCTGTCATGCTGGTGAATAGCTTGCATTATTTAAATAGCAGGAGTACAATTATTGTCTAAGACTTCTCTATAGGTTTTCTTCTTTCATTGCTTTCTGCTTTTCTTACTGTATGTTTGCAATTGTGTTTTGAACTGTGAATTTCAAGTTTGTGCCTTAATGTTAATGTTTGTTTTTTCTTTCCTTTATAATAGGAGCAGATGCAATTGCTACTGGGCATTATGCCAGGACCTCACTAGAGGATGAGGAAGTGTTTCAACAGAAACATACCAAAAGACCACAGAAGCTTTTCAGAAACCGTTTTGAAGTTAGAAATAGTAAGTTGTGTCTTCGTTTCATATTTAGTCCTATGTATGAAAGAGAAATTTAAATTATATTTAAACAAGAATCAGGATTGCTTGTAACCTTACACACAATGATTACTGATTAAACCCCAGTCTTTGTAGACAGTTCTTTGTGCTAAACAAGGTATTTACATTACTGAAAATGACCCTGACTTGTCCAGCATTACATTTTCTTGTTTTAAGAGTCAGATGAGTATCTGATATATGGTGGGCGTGCTATACCCGAAGGGAAAAAAACTTGGAAACTAAAGCTGTGCAAAGCTGCCACAGTGATGATTTTACATTACAGATTCTCTGCTTTCATTTCTCCACCTCTGGACTTAAAGGGATTTATTTGTTCTAATTTTAGTTCTGGAAAGTTGAAATGGTCCCAGCTGGACCTATGGTCTATATATGTGACAGACTGTGATTTACAGATGTTGTGTTTTGTGATGGGCTTCCTTGCCCCGTGACTGAGATTTTGTATCACCAGTTGTGACTGAACTATTGGCCTGTAGTTTGTGTTCGAGTAAAGAAACACATAAGTAGTATTTGTACAACAGCAGAGCTATTAACTTATAAAAACAGGAGGCAGAACATTGTTGAAAAACTGCACCAATTCTGTTTCATCTGGTTAATTGGGAGATTTCATCCATTTTGAAGAAAAAGGTCAAGCTCTCATCTCTGAGCGTTGGTAATAGCTCCACTAATTGCTCAAGTTATTGATTTCTGGTAGGGTGATTTCAGGGCAAAACAGTGTCTTTCTGTAGAGCAGTATACTCCAAGATACTTGAATCTCATTCTTTCACAGGAAGTGGGAAGGTTGTTTTTGTTTTTTGTATTTTCAATGTCCTTGCCAGTGACACATACACTATTGAAGTAGATGAGGCAGTGTAAGTCTTTTTAAAGTTCTGCATAGTACAAAACCAGAATCTTCTAAATCTTTTTAGTAATGAGAAAATAGCCAGATGCTTTTGTTAGATTTTGAAAAACATGTAAAATACTATCTCTAACATGTATTTGAAAAAAATAAATCAGAAATGTTGATTGTCAAACAAAATATTAAAGCAATTTGAACTATTAATAGTAGTTACGTAGAGATGTTTTATGTGTTTCACTTTGCAGCTGTGAAACTCCTTCAAGGGGCTGACCTCTTTAAGGACCAGACCTTCTTTCTAAGTCAGATTTCACAGGATGCTTTGAAGAAAACCATCTTCCCTTTAGGGGATTTAACAAAAAGTTTCGTAAAGAAGATAGCAGCAGAACATGACCTTCACCATGTGCTAAAGAAAAAAGAGGCATGGTAACACTTAACACTCTTTTGATTTGTATTTCTCTGTAAAACAACTTTCCTGAGCTTTTTGAGCTTTAACCTGCGACAAGCCATCCATTTCTGACAGAAGAGAGTAATATAATAGGTTGGGAAGCATTTTCCATAGCTGGCTACTTCCTTAGAAGTACTTTTAGGAGCTTGTGGTTAGTTGTGTATTTTAGGTTGCTGTTGTATCTCAGAACTAAGATGGCGGTGAATGGAAATGGTGTAGGATGCTACGAGCCTAAAGGGAAGCATCCTCTATCCCAGCAAGGGAGAAGCTTTTGTTCTTTATTCTCCATAGCTTTTAAGAATTTCCTCACTTTTAATTATTTCTCATTATGTCTTTAGAAATTGGGTCATAATGTTTTTCCGCAGTTACTCTTTAAAAAAAAAAACTTTCTCTGAGAACTAAGGCTTATGAGTCAATCTTAGAAATTGTAATGCAGGCAGCAGTTATGTTGCTGATGCTGCCTTGATTGCTTTTCATGCTTATATTCAGGCTCAGTAAATGGATGTTTGAAGAATGTCAGCAGTAACTGGAAGGAAGAGAAAAGCCTGAGTGGTTCTGAAAATGTTTTTTTCCAAGAGATGGACCATCACTGTATTGTTTTGTTACTTTTGTACTTCAATATGAAAGAAAAGTCTGTTTTTAATATACATACAATCTAGTTACCAAGGTTTATGTATTTATTGAACAGATGTTCTACTTCCTATTATCCCTCTTACTTCTGTGCTTACAGCTCTCATTCATTCTGTATAGAATTAGTTTACCTATGTTGCAGCAGGTAGATTTATTTGTGGTTGTGGATTTATTTATGAGGTGCCTAAGATAGTTTGGGATACACGGGAGGGAAAAAAATTTTGGACAGATTATTAGTAGACATTATTTCAAATGTTTTTCTCTGCTTTTGTGTATTCAATTCCATGTTTCTTTTTCAGAGTATGGGGGTCTGTTTTATTGGTGAAAGAAACTTTGAAAAATTCCTTCTTGAGGTGAGAACCACTAAAGCTCTGACAATCTTTGTTTTGTTCTGGTGTTCAGTTTTTAAAACACTGTCTATAGAAAAATCTCTAGCAGCTTGTGGCCCTCTGCACGTGACAATGTCCCACCTCCCCTTGCAGTCACAAGCCTAGTTAGATGCTGACCCCCACAGCCTGTAGGAAGCATCTCACCCCTCTACCAGCTGCTACTCATTTTCTGGAGCAGAAGAGTGAACATGCACTCTTGTGCCTGCCAGGCTCTGACAAATGGTTGGAATGTGAGAGAGACAAAGTGCTGGATCCTGCTCTCTCCTGACATATGTGAGGATAGGGGAAGTGAAGCCTGGAATAACTGCTCATAGGGGCTGCCCTTCCTTCCTTCCTTTCTCTGAGAGCAGCATCAAGGAGGAGTCAGTAAGCTGCTTGGGCAGAGTTTGGTTTTTGAAGAGTTATTTTGCAGCTTTGAGAGAATGTAGTGACAGAATCTAAAATATACTATGAGATTTTCTTGGGCTGTCTTGTGACTTGCCTCTTCCTCTTTGTTAGTATTTGGAACCTCAACCAGGTAACTTTGTTTCCATTGAAGATAAGAAGGTGATGGGAAGACACAAAGGTAATTGGCTAACCCACCTTAATAACTTACTTTTAGATAAATAGAACCATACTGCTTATATTTGGAGGGACAAATTTTGGGAAATTCCAAAGAAGTCTACAGGTTTTACCTAGTTTGTTAAACCATGGAAAATTTGCTGTATACAATAGTAGAGCCTTGAACTATAACTGATTTTTGGTTATTTGTTCTGTGTTACAAGAAAACAAATAATTATTAGAGTTACTCTGTTGATATTAAGTGGTTGTTATTTTAATACCAAGAGACCATTGTTCACTTAATTCCTTCAAAACGATTGTGCTTCATTTCCATATTCTTTAGTGCCTAAACTTTGCAGAAGAAAATGCACCTCAGTGATGCACAGTAGGACATCATCAAACATGGGCACCTTAACTTTTCCTGTTCTCCTCTGTGTTCTTCCTTTGCTGTCCTCAGTTCAAGCTGCAAGAACTGAGTTTCTTCTCCCAAGTAATTTGTAATCATAGGATGTTATACTGGCACATAAAAGTAAGGGAAACTAGCAATACTAATTGGTAGATAACCCACAAATTGAAACTGAAATAAATAAATGCATGTCTTTTATGAGACCTAAGAATGCTACAGTTGAAATGGATTACTTTGTAATCTTCAGTTCGCGTTTCAGGTACAGATGAAATTTCAAGTAGATTTTAATTTAGTTTGTGGCTGGCCCTCTTCTCTAAGACAGCTTGGTTTGTTATTCTTTGTTTAGTGATAAAGTTTTGGGAAAATGATTTTAATGTGCTCTTCTGAAAGTAAAAGATGAAAAGTTACTAGCAGCATTCCATTTTCATATTTCTTTAGGTTGGTTCCTCTTCACAATAGGCCAGAGGGCTCGGCTGGCAGGCCTCAAGGATGCTTGGTTTGTTGTAGACAAAGATGTCAGCACTGGAGATGTCTTTGTGGTGAGTTAATTAACACTGGGTTTGCAAATGACTAATTGCATGCATTTTGTGACTGCTGCTGTATGGAACTTGAGCCTAAGCTGGGCAGAATTCTTGGCTTTCCTCTTGGGGAAACAAGAACCAACTATGTGAAACATCCAAACGGGCTTTTCATGAGCACCAAGTTGTTTTAGATTTTGGCATAGAGCTTTTCCAAGCAAAGGGCAAATACTGAAATGAATCAGCCAATCTCTGAGCTCTTGTTTTCTACTCTAAAGCATGAGGGTTTTATCTTAGTTATTTATGACTTTGTTTATAAAATTGGTATTACCTTGGTTTATGATATGTTGCTGCTTTGTTTTTCTAGTAAAAGAATGAGGAGCCAGTGACAGTTTTATCATTTTGAAAACTGAGGCAGAACATATATACTAAGCAGGGGACTATAATCAAATGAGAATTGAGAAGAAATAGACAGGAGCACTAAGAAAATTTTTTATGTCCTGCAGCGAGTTTGTCAAAGGCAATGCCTTTGCTCAGGAGGTGATAATTTGGGAGGTTGGAGAAGAGGGAGGTAGCATCTTGTTGAGATAAGAGTTAAGAAGGTTGTATTTTTGAACTCAGCCTGAAGAAGGCAGAGTTCAATTGGAGGGAAAAGCATACAAGAAGAGAGACATGTCTCTGAGGAGTAGAATACTGACAAATCATTCAAGCTTGCTTTAGCCTAAGTTAAGTGCTAATAAGTGTTTGCTTTCTTGCTTGTATTGCCTTCATTTTGCTATGGCTTGGTGCTTCTGTATTTCATGTTTCACTTGACAAGTTGCATGCTCTTTGGCAAAAACATCAGAAATAAATAAACGTATTTTAAGGCACCATCAAGAGATCACCCTGCTCTGTACAGAGACCTCCTGCGGACAAACCGAGTGCACTGGATAGCGGAGGAACCTCCGGCAGAGCTCGTTAGAGAGAAGATGATGGAATGTCATTTCAGATTTCGGCACCAGATGGCACTGGGTAGTCAAACCTTTTCTTTTGTCTTACTCGGTTTGTGAAACTGGTGTTCGTGTAGTTCTGCAGTAATAGTGGATAGGTTTTGGCTTGGCCTTCCGGTTTCTGCAGTGTCTTACAAAACAATTCTGTGCAGTATTATTTTGACTTAGATCTGTTAGGCCTGGGTTTTCTTTAACATGTTAAATTCTTTAACATGAACATGATGGTTAACTGTCAGGTGTTTGATCATTTTCTGTTTTAGTGCCTTGTGTCCTGACTCTAAACCAAGATGGGAGTGTGTGGGTAACACTAGTGAAGCCAGCAAGAGCGATCACACCTGGACAGGTAAGTTAGTAGAAGTAGTTTTCCTTCCATTTTTGTTTCACCTTATCTGGCTAATAGAGTAGCTTTTTATTAGCTGGCACAAAGTAATTAATTTATTTGCTTTTGAGAGTGGTTAGCTCTCTTTTGACTATCAACTATTTTCAAGGAGATTTTCTAGTTCTAGTGATCTGTTATCTGTATAGTCAAAGAAACTTGCTTACAAATTTTAGAAATACATGGAAATGTCACTGGTAATCAGTTGTATGTGCAGAAATGGAAGCTCTTGCTGTTTGCAAGAAATAGGTTTTAAAAGGAATTAATTTCTAAATTGCCTGCTTAATATGGGTTTAGTCTTCAAACCTGTTTAGTGAGACTGTGGTGAATTCCATTGTCCCTGACAGAGCTGAGAAGAGGTGCTGTGCCTAAAAGGGCTGCCTTTTAACATTGCCAATATAAAAGTACTCCCTCACATTCCAACACGCTGGCTCTCAAGCATTCCCTGCATCCCTTCTCCCAGCATACATTCTACCCACCCTCCCCAATACCTGGGGACCTGTGGGACACATTAGGAGGGAAATTTCCTGAGAACTCTTTGTAGTGGAGAGAAGCTGAGAAGAATCCAGCCAGAGATTATGAGAGGCATGAGAAGCCCCTGAGTGCCAGGAGCTGCTGGTTCTCTACTGCCAGGTAGTGACACAAAGCAGGAGACCTGGGCTCCCCTCTCCTGCAGGAACCTGCTGAGCACATCAGGGAGCTCCAGCTGCTTCCTTGGGGATGGTCTGCTGCCATAGTCCTTGGTCCCCTTCCTGTTTTGGCAAATGCCACCATAGGCTGGGCACAGTTTTCTGGGGAAGGTCCAGTGAAGATGCAGATGATGTTATATGTCATCCCGCTTGCGAAAGAAACTTTCCAGCACAATCCATTCCACCTCAGTAACTGAAGAGTTTTGAGAGAGCCTTGTAGAAGTTCATGATGAAATTTTCACCAACATGTTCATAAATTTACACTCATGTGAGCCTACAAATCCTCTGTAATTTGGGGGGTTTTGTTTGTTTCAGGGTTTTTTTTAAGATTTAGCTAGAACAGATATAAATTGCTCACTGTCCAGCAGGTCTTGCACAGCCTAGAGTTGCTCACCATGGTTTTTGCAGCTGCTAAAAAGACTTTCCCTGTGTTTATCTCCTAGTTTGCTGTGTTCTACAAGGGAGATGAGTGCCTGGGCAGTGGGAAGATCCTGAGGATGGGTCCATCAGTGTATACCTTGCAGCAGGGCAAAAACCGAGAGGAGAGTCCAAAGAAGGAAGAGATTGACAAAATAGAACCAGCAACATAACACCTGGGATTGTTTATTGAAGGACTTTGGAGAATTTGCTGCCTGAGAACAATAAAAACTATAATAAATGCAGTTCTTAAGGCCAGTTAACCAGACAGCCCCAACTCTTGACTGTTAGCGCTGAAAGAGTTCAAAACTAAAGCCAGTCTAGTGCAATTTTGCTATACTATATGGTGCTGTTTATATTAATACATATCAAGGGATGTCCTAAAGTGTTCTGTAACAGTAGTTACACATACGAGAATTTTAATACAAAAATCATGTCTGAAATAATAAAGCTATCTCTTATGTGTAAGTGCAATGCCTTTTTTCCCTTACTTAAAGGTACCCGTCCCTAGTAAAATACATATGTTATTTTACACTAAATGTATGCTTGTGCTTTGAGCTCTGGAAGAGGAAATAATGAAGTTTAAGTTCAGCATCTGGAATGGACTCCAGGCAACAGATACTTCTTTTTCATTTTGTATAGTTTTATAAAAAATGCTTTGGATTCTTAAACTGTATTAAGTAGTTGCTTCAGATGTTTACATAAATCAGAATTACAAATATTAGGGGCTTAACAGTCTTGAATGTTAAATGTTTTCACACAACTGACTAATTTTCTGTTAACTGCTGAGGTCTGAGGCTGTTTTGTTTGTCTCCTGGAGAAGAGAATGCATTGTTGTACTTGAGAAAAATGCAAATTCACAGGGATTTCCTTACTGTGGATGAAGCTTAATATAGACCTGATAATGATTGGATCTTGCCATGTCTCAAAATGGAGTGCTCTTAGGAAGAGCTGAATACTCCATCCAAATTAGATAGTTTTATAAGGACTGGGTACATGTTGAGGATACCCCAAGCACATCAAAAAACTTCATTGCATCAAGTTAGCAAAAATGAATTCCTGTCTTTCAGCATGGTAGTGGAAGGTAACTGTTCCTAAAGTACAGTTGTGCAGGAGCAGGACTTCCTGGTGGTGTAGAATTTTGAGATTTTAACTGGCAGTGAGATCCCAAGTTTGCTGAGAGCTGGTGGGACAGTGTCTCATTGCAGGAAAGGTTAACCATGTCCTGCTTGTAGCACAGCTGGCATTGGATGCAATGAATGTCTGCTACAGCACCTGCAGAACAGAGGCTTTTTAATATATTCTCTGCTGCCCTGTTTTTGTTTAAGCATCCTTAACCTTGGACACAGCAGTAATCTAGGATGGCTAATGCAGAAAATTCAGAAGTTAACATGCTGCTCTTTGGTGGAAACCTCTCCAATTTATGGTCTCTATTCACACTGTAGGCTCAGAGGACTTTGATTTTTATCATCAGAAGTGAACCTCGTGGTTCTGCTGAAGAATACTCATCTGAGGTAGAGGTGAATATGGACAATGTTTGGTTAGTACAGACTCATTTTCTGAGAAGGGTGCAGGCTGCAGCTCAGCCTCTTGCCATGATGACAACAAAGCCCTTTGACACAATGAGGGGATTGCTGCTCTTGCTCCCAGTGAACCTCGCCACAGTGCTGCGAGGTAGGAGTTAGTGGGTGTTTGTGAATTTCAAATTGCAAATAGCTTCTTGCATGGGATGCTCCACAAGAGGTGTCCAGCAGCACCACACTTTCATGTTGAAACCAGCGTTTCAAAACAGCTTGGAAACAGGGATGTAAAGGGGTGAGATGAGAGCAGAAGCTGATGCTGGGGTCAGGTAGCCGTGTGCCCTACAAGGTGCCATCACTGACACCATTGCTCACACAGCCTTTGCCAAGGCTGGAATTCGCTAAGATTAAGCTTGAATGAGGTAAGAGCAGTCTGGCAGGTCAATTTTCTTTTTTATATCTATTGCAGAAGATTAGCATCAATTTGCTTTTTAAAGTTCATTGGCTTTTCACTTTTTATTGGTAATTTCTTCTGCCACTTTGGGCAACAAATTGCAAGCAGGTGATCTCACTTTCAAGTTGTCATTAAGCTTTTCAGGTTTTGAAATATTTGGTTTCAAAGACTCTCAGGCATAACTATTTGGAAAAGGACCTTTTCCTTCCAAAGTAGAAAATGTGATAACAAGATTAGGATCATGTAACTGAAAAAACACAACTCATGTCAGCTAAGGCTGGGTCTGAATTGAAGTCTCTGTTGTGCCCTTTGAATTTATTTGAAACCTGTGTTTCATGAGTGTAAAATGGCTTAAAAATTGCACTCCAGTTTTATTCCAGAAGTGCTTGTGTAAAACCTGTCTCAATTGCACACCTGGTTTTGCTCCATCTTGGTAGTGTTCCTGCTGGTGCTGGAGGACAGAAGTGTCCCTTTGCAAGGAGAGCAGAGCTGTCCTGTGATTCTGTCTTTACCTGGTTAGGATCTTTGGAGCACTGAGGTGTTGCACAGGTGTGAAGTATTTCATTTGCACTGTGGCAGGACAGTATTTACAATCCAGCAATAAATGCATTGGCTCTTAGTGTTTGCATTGGCTTTTAGGACTGAGAGAAGCTGTCATCCTCCCATTTCAAAACTGAGTGTTCACTCTCTTTAGCTGCTTTCTCTCTTTAGCTGCAAACCACAGGGAACAAAGCTGCTGATGTTTTTATAAAGCTTTATCCCCTTCCTCCTTTTTAGAGTAGGTGTATATTGTTAGCATACTTACAAGCAAAAAAACCCCTCACATTTTTGGATGCAGCATTTAAATTTCTACTTTTGTATATGTGAACGTTGAATCCAGCCCCTGTGGACAAGGCTGAGCTCTCCCTGGAAGCTGGGAGATGGGTGTGTGCAGCCTCCTGTGCAGACTCTCCCCCGAAGGCAATGGGATGGGACTGGAGTGTGCTCACAGCACAGCCTCTGCTGTCGGGATTTCAGCATCATCCTGTTATAGGGTTAAGGACACAATTTCCCCTTCCAACTTTATTCCCAAACCAGAGTTTTCTAACCTCTCTTTGTCCAAAAGCACCCTTTCAGCTCGGAGGCTTCAGCACAGGAAGGGCCGGGGGAGGGTGTCTGCTGTCCCTGCTTGTGCAGGACCGTGTTGGGCTCTGCAGCCAGGGACGGCACAGTGAGCTGCAGGGGGATCTCAGCGCCACCGAACAGCCTCGGGTTTAATTTTAAAAACGCTTTCTCTGCATTTATATGCTTTAAAGCATTGAACAAAATGAAATTATCTATGATAAATGCGATAATCACACCAGCATGGTACGCACCAGTGATTCAGGGAGGTGATGTGCCATTTCCAGCTTCAGCACCAGGAGGCACCAGGGCGTCATGGTCGTCCCTCCCAACCCTGGGCAACATTGTTGGGAGATGGTGGCAATTAACACATCTGTAATTGTGAGGTTTCACCTTTTGTTTTAGATTTTTGCTGAGCCGGTCCATTGGAAGAATTGCTCCCCGGTGGGTTTGCTCCCGGCAGGGATAAAGCTGCCCAGGCATGTCAGCGCAGCCGTGAGCCGGCTGAGAAGCAGCTCCTTTTGAGAGCCAAACTCACAGTGGGGCTGGGCAGAGACCCTGGTACAGGTCAGGCCAGTGACGGCCCCGGCAGCAGAGAGAACACACACTCTTTATCAGAGTTCAGGTCCTGGCTGCCCTCTTTCCCCTGTGCCACGCTGTGCAGGTCATTTGTTTCCTGGTCACGCTCAAATTTCATCGGGTTCTTGAATAGGTGGAGGTAAAAGGGAGGTGGATTTTTTTTCCTAAGAACTAGTACGAGGTTCCTACACTTGTTTGAATATGTGGGGGTTCTGATGAACATTGACTTTTGGGGGTTTTCTTTTCTAAAATGCCTTGCTTTTTACTACAGGCATAGCACCAGCTACTGAAACTTGAGAATGCAACAAGTGAATGACTCCTCATTTTATGCAGGTTTGCAGCATACAGAGTAATTTCTTCAATGCAAAAGAGTTCCCAACTCATTCTGCAAGTTTAAGGTGCTAGAAACAATGAAATACATGGACAGATACCCCTGAAACAGACCCTACCTGGAGAAATTAGTTTTTTTCGGGTGGCTGCCCTGCTCTGGACTTGGATAATTCAGTGGCACCTTTCCCATTCAATAGCATCATCTTTTCAGGAGGCTCCCAGGAAAATACCAGTCTTGTAATTACATCATATCAGTCCCTGTGGTGAAAAGCAACAGAAGACCTACTTCCAGTAAGAAGATTCATCAAGAGAAACGTGACCTGACTACTCTGTCCTGGATTTCTCCAGAAGTGCTGTGAGGGCTCATGGCAGAAATTCCTCTGGTGCTTTGCATTCCTGCAGGGCTCCTGCGTTTGTGTCTCTGGGGCTGCATGATCTGGATGCAGTCTGCAAATAGTGTTGGTGGCAATTCTGGCTGGCAGATGGGACAT
The DNA here is from genome assembly GCA_013400435.1 of Pycnonotus jocosus. Classification (NCBI taxonomy): domain Eukaryota; kingdom Metazoa; phylum Chordata; class Aves; order Passeriformes; family Pycnonotidae; genus Pycnonotus; species Pycnonotus jocosus. The sequence continues at coordinate 256,049 of VWYP01009352.1, forward strand.
CTGGGTTGTATCACAAAACTTCAGGTTGGACTCCTAGACAAATGGTGAATTCTTCCTTTTCTCTAAGAATGCCCCTAGGGAGGAAAGAGACCCAAGACATACCTAGCACTGAGTTTGTGGGAGCCAGCTGTTTCATCCCTCTGTGCATCCAGTTCTCTGTATTTCAATGAAATTTGATCAGAGACAGGAAGCTCAGCCATGCCCTTGGGAGCAGGGAAGATGCTCCAGTGCTTCTCTTCCCTGTGGCAGATACTGTGGAGATTTCCTCTCTCTGCCTCCCAGTCTGCTGTGTTCTCCAGGGCTGATGAACACCAGCACAGCAGGAAAATCCTGGGCTGTGCCCACTTCTCAGTGCAACACAGGAGGAGAGACTGAGTGAAAGCCAGTGAAGGAACATTTCTTCTCTCATTGGAAGGACTTCAGTGAAATTTGCATCTAAAAAAGGGTAGCACAGATCTCTTTGGAAATCTGTCCATCTCAAAGACTGTGTTCCTAGCCTTGCTGCAGCTCCTGCCTGGTGGCAAAGCAAATTCAGGTGGTCTGGTATGGTCTCATTACACAGGATGAGGCTTTCAATGAAACTATAAACATCAAAGAAGGATGGATTGTAAACGTAAAATGGACTGGTATGCAAAAATAGGATAACTAGCCATGTAGCATTGGTGGATTTCAGATTGGTGCTGGATTAAAGATAGTTTTTATTTGAATCTAGTCACTTAACTACTCTTCACACATTTTTATGTCTCTCTGAGAGTACACTAAGGTACACTAAGTACACTCTATAAACCATGTCACACCAATAGCTTCATGGCTGTTAGCAAGTTTGCTATATGTAGTAAAACTGTATGATCAATCTATTACAAGTTTGAAAGCTTTCAGGTGTGGCTTTTAAATCGAAAATCACTTTATGTACATAGTACTTATTCATATAGTAACATCTTTAGAAATAAATCAGAATAATCTACGCTGGGTTCAAATATTAAAGGTGTTTTATGGTACAAGATTGCTACACTGAGTTAGTTTTAGTTTCCTTCACTCCTTAGGGTGAAGGAGATAGCACAAGAAGAATCTGTGAACTGATTAGTAGCCAGGTGTTGAGCCCTATTTAAGACACAACCATTTCATGGAGCAGAGACCATCCTCATGTCCTGTGTCTCCTCTGGACTGCAATTCAACAGCGGTGCTTGAACTCCAGAGCAAGCAGAGGAATTGGATACTAAGAGGAGAGCTGAAACTGATGGCTTTGAGAGCTGAGACTGATGACTTTTAAGGGGGCTCCCTGCCAGCTGCCTTCCTTCTGAGGCCAGAGGAGAGCATCACTGAAGGATCAGGAGAAACATGTAAATAGTGTCTAAACACAGTAGATTGATCCTGGGAATTCGAGCAGGCAGCTCTGCTCTGGTGCTTCTTGCCACAAGTGTCCAACCCTGTGATTACAGTGGACTTTACAGCTAATGCTGCTGTACTGAGCACCTGCCATGAAAACCCAGCCCAGCGGAGGCCAGGCTTGAACCTCCTGTGTTTAAACCTCCTTAGAGGCATGTTTAACACAGATGGAGCTTGCAGAAAATCCCAAGGGATGCATGGTGTGTCTGTATCACCAGAGTTTCTCAAACACTGCAAGAAACAGGAGTGCTTTGTTGCTGGCCTGCTCCAGCAGAGGAACAGCCTTGGCAGAAGCCCCTTTGGGTTTACCTCAGTTGTGATGGCACTGGCTCTGTCACAGATCTGCCCACAGGGAAGGGATGCAGACTTCCCTATGGATGCTTGAGGACCTGCCTTGTCACTGAGTGAGCAAGAAAGAAAATATACAAGCTCTTTTGGATTGTGCTTGGCATAACATGGATAAGATCAGCCAGGAAAAAAATGTTTTTCCTTGGACAACTGTTGGAGTTTAGTTTTGTTTGCTTTTTCTTTTTCTTTTCACTTATAGAATATTTCCCCATATGTTGCTAAAGAACAAATTGCTCGATACTTATGGGCACTTTAGGCAAAGACAAAAAGGGGCCGAAGTAGAACCTGGCTATGCCTTTTGTCTCCCTGAGGAGAAGAAAGGGGGGCAACGTGAGTGCTTTTAGGTGCAGATAAAAAGACAAAGCGGGAGGCAGTTTGAGGGCGCGTGGTTTTTTGGCTTTTTGGCTCTCGGGGCACTCTCAAAGAAGACACAGGCTGCTTCAGTGGAAAGAACTCAAGTCCCGAGAAAACTTTCCATCCTTTGCTTGCACGCCTGAGAATTCTGAACTCCTCAGCCCTTCTGCCTGCTAGAGCAACCCGAGGGGCTCAGCCCTGCCCTGCCACAGCGGTTTTTTCCTCGGCACTGCTCTTTCCTGCTCCAGTGAAACCTGCCTTTTCCCCCTCTGCCTTGCCTAGACATCCTACCTGGACACCCAGCTGCCAGCTGGTCCCATCACATTCTTCCCAACCCCGTGCAGGAGCCACCGAAACCATCGAGCCGTCGGGAACACGCTGTCCTAAGTTTTGGGAAGCGAGGTTTTCAGAAGTCTTGGTACTACTGTTTAGTTGTTAATGCTGTAGTTATTTTCTTCTGTTGTTTAGTTTGTTATTCATACTAGTAAAGAGCTGTTATTTCTTACTCCCATAACTTTGCCTAGAAAAAGCCCCTTTAATTGCCTCTCTTGTCTAAATTATAACAACTTAGAGAAAAGAGATCTGAATTGTTCAGATACCTATCTTCTAAACCTAGACAACAACCCAGTGGAGAAAGCTGCATGTCAGGTGTGCTTTGATGGCAGCTTGGTCCCTCCTGACCACCTGCTCACTCCATTCGTTTGGCCATTTTGTGCCAGCAGTATGAATCCTAACCCCTAAAGCCCCTAAGCCAACTAGGCTTTTCCCTGATCCTTTCCATCCCTGAGCCCCGTGCATCTGTAAGTGAAGGAGTTAACCATTCTAGGCATTTCTGTTTGGTTTATTCAGGAAATAAACATGTAATAAAAGGTATTGATTTTTCTCAAAATCGATGCCCAATTCACTGTTCCCCTTGGAAACTTGATCACTTTGCTGGCTCCCAACCACAGCAGCTGCTGCTTTGTGTGGGATTCAGCGGGTTGTTCCTAACCTGAAGGGAATGGATCATTCACAGGGACCCTCTGCTTCAGCTGCCCTGATTATACATACACAGGACTTCCCATGCTCACTGTTTTCTTGAGTGTATGAATATCTAACGAAAATGCAGACCCAGCTCTATGTTCTCCACTTGGAAAGCACAATACAGGCTGAACATGAAAACAAGATCATTCAAGATGAACTTCTGGAGAGCTTCCATCAAATGACCAAAAGCAAGAGGTTTTCCTACACACTAGCCCAAGGGGTTGGTGGTTTTGCAAAATGTTTTATCTCTAGAGGGGAAAAGCCCTAACCTGTAAGAAACTAGTACAGCAAACCACTCAGCTGGTTGCACTAAAACTATTTTAATGAAAGAGTGGCAGCACCTGGAACGCCGGAGCTGTGAGCTCATTTCTATTTCCTGGAGGCATCTCATGTAAAATAATGGCTTTGTGGAGGTCAGGGCATGCTGGGCAGGGCAGCCCCATGTTTTGGCCAAGGATGGCCCTGGGACACATGGCAGCTGTCAGAGAGGCAGGACACCTCTCACCTTAAGCACAGTTCTCTCCCTAAGAGGTGTCTCAGCTCTGCTTCACCTCTGCGGTGTCTCCTGACCTGGTGCAGAGGCTGAGCTCTCACAGCACCTCCATGAAGCATCAGTCCACAGGGAAATCAGTCTGTGCCTCCCTTCAAATAAAGACAATATGTTCAGACTGGGCAAAATTAGAGTTTGAAGGAGTGGATACTCTACTCAGAAGTATCTTTGAGCAGAGGGATGGCAGCAGCAGATGTCTGACCAAGGCAGAAGGGGACACACCAGCACAGTACAGAGTTCCAGGGATCTCCTGGGGGCACTTACAAATGCTTTGAAGTATTTAGAGGACAATCATGAATTAACACAGTGTCTTTGCCACACACACTTCAGATTAATCTGATTTTCTTTAATACAGTGCCTGGCATGGTGGATAAAGGAGCAGCAGCAGCAGATGGAACATGTCTTCAGTAAATGGTTTGATACTGCCCCACACTCTATTCTCATACACAAAACACTGTCAGTGCAGCTGACATTAATCAATATGAGGTAGATGCAAAACTTGCTTGTTAAGAAGTGCTACAAAAGCCCTCTTGGGCTTAGTTTTATTTGCTATTTTCATTCATGGTTTGAATGACGAAATGAAAGGCAGCTTGTAAAGGTTTGCAGATGCTGCCTCCAGGCATCCTCATGGACAGGACTAAAATCCAAAATGAGTATGAGAAACTGGAGGATGGATCCAAAAATCAATAGACTGAAATGGAAAATGAGTCCAGTACAAATTACTTCTTTTAGGGAGGAGAAGTGAATTGCACATGTGCGAACAGGAGCATAAAGGCAGGGCAGAACTCTGCAGAAGGTTCTCTCTGTGAGGCCCAAATACATCTCAGACTGCTCCTGGCACTGCAGCTGGTGTTGGTGTGGACAGTGGTGATATCTCACCAGGGCTGCTGGGCATCTCCTTTCTGTGATGCCCCAGACCTTGGCAGGAGCATCTTCAGCAGCTGAGTGGGCTGAGTGCCTAAGCATGGCCTAAGGACTCAAACAAACTCATCATCCTCAGAAATATTACTGCAGGCTATTGGCAATTCTACTGGAATTATTGTTTAGGACTTTAAGACAGATCCCTGAGTATATTTGAATATATTTGAGTCTATTGAGTTGTTGAAGGGGCTGGGCTACATGACTGCTTACGTTACTGCAGCCTTACCATGCCATGCTGCTGCCAGTGGTCCATCTCCTGTGGAATTTTTTCCTACAATTTGTTTAGGCCAAATATAATTGTAAAGATTAGGACAGGAAAAGTGAATGAAAAGGAGATTTTTAAAATTATTTCGTTTTTTTAAGGAGGTGTTGGCAGGCCTACTGCTTGCATTTTGTGGACTGCTCTGGTCTCTTCTCTCCCTGCCACCACCAAAAAGGCTATAGTTGACCTGGTAGTGGGGTGAAGAAGGGCAAGAAGGCAGGCTAAAAGGTACAGCAGTTGCTGCACATGGAACAGTTACAGAGATCCAAGCTGCCCAGCTGGAAAGAGATTACTCAAGTGCTCTAGGACAGAGCCTGTCTCTCTCTTTGACTTGGAGAAGGTGACTGAGAGATTATTCTCACTGCCTCTCCTGCTGCAAGCAACAAAGGTGTCCATTGTAGGGGACAGGAATGAAGCTGATGGAAGAAATTTTTCTTGCTGCTTGTGACTGAATCAGGCAGATTCAGATCAGATCAGAAGTTTAAATAGATCCAAAACAACATGAGAGATGTATGAGGGAAATATCTGGGTTGCTGGAGACAAGCACAACCCCTCGGTCTGGGAAGCCCTGAGCTGTGGAGCTGGGGGCTGTGGACCCAGCTGGGGCCACCTTGCCATGTAATGTGTGGCTGATAATCCTCTTTTCCTAAACATATGCTGTAGGTTGCTGCTGGAGACAGGATCACAGGCTGGTCTCTCCCTTAACTAACCTGCTTATGTGAAAGCCTGAGGCTTATTTCTGCTTCTCCACAGAATGGTGAACTAATATTTGAGAAAAAAGCTCAGTGTTCCACCAAATAATGCACTTGTACAATAAAATTTAAAAGTTTCCCTTTGGGATAATTATTTGAGTTTGTTTAGTGGCAAGTTTTGGCAGAGCTTTTTCCAAACTCAAGATCCTGAAGATTTGATTTTGCTACTAAATCAGTAGACAGGCTCTCTCCACCTGGCTTCACACTGGCCAGTTGACACTGAGAAATACTTTTATTTCCAGAAAGCTGACAAGACTGCTGTGCCTTGTGAGATGCACAAATGAGGACTTGCACAAGAGTCTGGAAAAGACTGAGTGAGCAGGACCATGGCTTGGCCTCAGCTGGCTTGAGAGAGCCAAGGACGGAGCCCAGACCGTCACAAAAGGCCCTTGTCATTCACTGCAGGCCGTCCTGCAGGCTGTCGTGGGCTGGGCTGGGCTGGCTGCCACTCCCCCTCGAGCTGCTCTCACGTGTCCTTTTCTAAATCTGGTGCTTTCCTGGAGATCTGCTTTGCTCCGGGTTAGCAGAGGGCATTTCTCTTCCATGGAACATTTCCCACCTCTGAAAACTTCTTTAGGTTTGGCCTGAAATGCGATGGACTCTGTGGCATCCTGTGATGGGCTGCAAGGGGGCTGTGCACTGGCTGGTTGGTGCTTTACAGCCTCTGCTGTCTCAGTGAGAGATGGGTATCTCTATGTTCCTGCTCCTGCTAATCCCCAGGAAATGCCATTTGGACCCTCATCATCTGTGCTGCACTTAAAAATAAACCACCAGAGGAAGAATACAAGTTCAAAAAATTTCTTAATTTATTGTAAATTCTCCTTTCATCTGTGCTGTAATTCCAGTGTTCTGCACATTAATAAATACACATTTGTTAAAAAAAACAAACAAACTTCCAGTGTCTAATCTGCCATAAAGCTTTTAAAAAGTCATAAAAATAGGTTTTAATTTTTTTGTCATTAATACAACCGACCCTCATTTACTGCGACAATTCTGATGAAAACAAAAACTACCTACATCTCACTGGGACAAAATATACATACACAGATGTAAGAACAACTAGCATGGGTTATACACAATGCCTGAGCACACAGCCAAGTGCCAGACCCTTAAAACATTCAAAATTTTTTTTCTGTCAGAAAATGTCACACAATATGTTGCATAATTTTTAAAGGAACAGCATCTTTCCTCCCTCTCCCCTCCAAAGGCCTCCTTGATACTTTGAAAATGCACAGGAATATAATGAAACTGAGATTACAGCATACAGCTTCTCAACTTTTCCTCAACTCCTGTCCATTTTTATTTAGCCCAATTTTCTGTTTCTTCCCTTTCACATACATCTGCACAAACAATAGCCAGTATTTTCCCAAAAGGGCTGCTCTGGTGAGCAAGGAGCTCCTCAAAGCCTTGTTGGCAGAGAGCAGGCACAAGCATACCATTGTCATCCTTGGAGTCACATATTCCCACCATGGCAGCCACCGGCTGAGCTCTGCCACACACATTGGATGCAAACTTTCACATCTTACTTTTCCTCTTTTTGTAAACATTGCAGGAAGCTGAACACAGCAGACAGGTCACATTTAACTTTCCTCTACTTGTGAAACCAGCACATTTTGTGGGAAACATGAAAACTTAAGCCTTCCATGAGCTTTTTGAAATATCAAGAAGGCCAGGGGTTTGTTAAAGAGCCGGGCAGTCAAATCTGGACGTCTTTTAAGTCTTGAATGTCTGCTTTGATTAGCAATGTGCTGAATCTAGTGAGCAAAAAAGAGAAAAAAATACTGCACCTGAGGCAGAACTTGAGCTATGGAAGGAGGGCCCTCTCCTTGAGACATGCAGAGTGCTGGTTTGTTGCAGAGCCAGACCAAGGTCAAAACCTACCATACAATCACACCAATTATTTTCTTGTTCTTGGTAAGGGAAATACTGATTTGACTTCTTCCAAACAAGGTCTGTGTTGAAACCTTACACAAAGATACGTGTAGTCCTGAAGTTCAGTTCCTGAACACTTGAATGCACTTGTGAGAAGAGATCAAAATACCAAAAAATGAAAAAAACAAAGTTTTGTGGGTTTTAGAAGAGGTTATGAGAAAAATATACTGTGTCCTTAAAGTGTTCCAAAATCTGTTAACAAAACTTATAAATTATAGTCATGGATTTTGATGTAATCTTTACTGTATTACTTTGAAAACTGCATTGTGTCTGCAGGTGGCTTCCATGCAAACCTCGGTTACTTATCAAACGCCAAATTCAAGTAAAATTGTGCAATGTTCATATAAAAAATATCAAAACATCTTTTTAATTGATTTCCTATTATCAAATTAAGAAGATCAGTATAAATGTAAAATATACAAAGGAACTTTTTCTTTAGCAACACCATACAAAATATATAAAAGTATCTACATTTATATATATATATATATATAAAGGATTTTTTTTCTTAAGACGACAAGTCCATACGGGGGTGGACAGAGATGCTGGCATAGAAACCAAAGGACACTTGTTGTGATATTCCTCCCTAGAGCTCAGCAGCCTCAAGGGTTCATGCTGCAGCCATCAAAACTCCACAAGAGACGCCTCCTAGTGCTTGTCTCCAGGCTTATTGTAGGTCCACTAGGAAACACTGTGTTTTTCCTTGGTTCTCCCCTGTAACAAGCAGCCCCTGCAGCACTGTCTGCAGCGTGCACAGGTGTGTGTCCATCACAGTGCATCCCTGTGGCCATTTCCATGATTTCAGCATGGGTTCCTGTGGGAGGAGCGTACCACACAGAGCCCTTATAACGAGTGCAGCTGGGCACTGTGTCTGCACCAGGAGCCAACAGGAGCCTGCCAGAAGGTGAAACCATGTGGGAATCGATGCCCACCTCCTCCTCACCGTGTGGCCACTCTGATGGAGTCCAAGGCGGGCAGGCGGTGACCCTGCGGCGAGGAGTCGGAACTGTGCAGAGGTGATCACAATTTCCTGATGGTTCAAATTGAAGTTTCATTACTGCCTCTGTTAGTGAGAAGAAGTGATCATGCAGGCTTACGGTTAAACAGGCACAGGCAAACCACTCCACCCAAACCCACCTAATCATTTTTAGTAAGGGCTCATGCTCTGTGAAGTTACCATGCCTTGCCAATCCCGTGCTTGCAAGGGGGATACTGCCCTGGAGGGGAAGACCAGCTGGGAGAAACAGTTTCAGGTAGTACACAACAGAAATGCTTTAGAGGAAATTCTACAGAGGGCTTGTATTTGTCTAATGCTTTGCTGAGGATGCTAGGTTCACACATAGATCTTACAAGCTGTTAGAAGCTTGGTGTATCAGATGGATTCATGCAATCTGCTGCCAACAGCAGAGCTTTCCATTATGGCAAAGCTCTGGAGATAACACAGTTGCTTAGTACAAGCTGTCGAGTCATTCTCCAGTAATGACTGTGTTACCTGGTAGCAGCTTATTCAGTAATGGCTTATTCAAAACATCCATGTTTCCTGGCTAACCAGGATCTATTTCATCAGCCAACTCCCAGCAATCCAAAGATGTGCTTTTATAGTGAGGTGGGAATGGTCTGTGCATCCGGACAACAGGGGTATTTAAAGCCTGGTGGGACAGTGCCAGAGTTAAAGCTGGGTGAGAAATTTTCTCTTGGTTTGGTGAAAGAATAGGACTGTTATTCATGTTAATCAAAATGAGACTATATGCATAAAATGCCTGGAGAGACTTTATATATGGCTGTTGTCTCAATCTGAAACGCAAGAATTATGATGAGTAATGAGGTTTCTGAGAATTGTCTTTGGCTGAGAGCTTGCTCAGCCTTTTGTTTTTATTTGATTTCGTTTACAAGGGTAAATTCACACACTGACTGCCATGCAGCAGGTGGGAATCACACGCCTGCTAATTTAGGATCTGTAGATCGGCTTTCTCTCCAGCCTTGGGGTCTCCTGCCTCAGCCATGGTTTCCCTTTGCCCTGATGGACACTCACTCCATGCCCCCCACAGCCTCGTGCCTTTTCCCACCCAAATCCCGGCAGGGTGGCAGGGCAGACCGAGGTTGTTCGTGTCCAAATGTGCCAGTACCACACCAGCCTGCCGGTTCAGAGCATGCCAGGGTGACCCAGTAGCAGGTGTCTGTCACAGCACCTGGCCTGTGATACCTGTTTTGGCCTTCTTATGACTGCCATACCATGGCCTGGGGACATGGTATGGGCAAACCATCCAGACAGTCACTGGTGAAGGACTCTGGCCACTCACCAGAAGAAAGTTTTGCTCTGAGTCTGAGGTTGGAAGGTAAAGGCTGAGACCATAGGAGGTCAGCCAGGGCAACCCGATGTGGCACTTACTCTGAGTCTGAGGTGTCAGCGTGTCCTGTTGCCACGTGGAGGCTCATGGCCATGCCATTGAGCTGGTCTCGAGACTGCTCCCTCCGAACACTTTTGACTGTTACCCCTGAGTCCGAAGGAGAGCGGACTCCCTCGTTTGTCCCTAGGGAAGTAGTCCTGGATGAGACTGTGCTCTGATTGTAATCCGACAGCTTTTCCCGCAAACGATTCTTCATATTCTTGTCCACCAGTGGGGGAGGGTAGGTAACTCTATTTTTTAAGATGCCTGTTAAGGACAAGAGAGAATAATAAAATTTTGTAAGTGTATCATTAATTTCATTTATCAAGCTAACCACATGCAAGATGTTGCATTCTCTATTTCTTACTCTAAGACTTCTAGTTTGGCACTAAATTTCATAACTGAAAGATTAGAGCAGAAGCTACCCACTAGCTTGGTGTAGCTGGCTACACAGGTTGGAGCCATTTGGAAAACATTTTTCCAATACAGAGCTACCTTTTAATGCTCGTTAACCCCCAGTCTCCCAGTCCAGCTTTGAGGCTGGGTTGGCTGTGCTACCTTTCCTCTGTTCCGGCTGCTGGTTATTCTGGTGGGGCAGAGGTCTGTTCTCCTTCTGCTGCCCTTCGTTCTCCTTGTCCTGTGGTGCTTCATTGCTGTGGTTCACCTGGTTTTCCCTGTGAAGCTCTACGTTGACCTTGGTCTCTACTTTGAGTTTTTGTTTCCTCCCGGGGTCCTCGCCATCGCTGGCTGTTACGCACTCTGTGGGCCAATAGGGTTTCACATGATTGGGAAGGGTATCAACTGCAATGCAAAAAAACACTAGCTCAAAAAACACTTTTGGTATGTTCTCTCAACCACTGCCTGGCCTCTGTGCCTGGAGAGGAGCTACGTATCAAACCAGAGCAATCCTTCAGTCAGTCCTTGCTGGACTGCACATTTAATGCCCTCAGGGTGTATTAAATCCCCAAAAAATCACCTGGTAGGATGGCAGTGTCCAAACCCTTCCCAGAGCAAGATTGCCAGCACCATTATGGAGAACTGTGAGGCAAACCCAAACAGCTGCCCAGGGTTAGAGATCCCTCCTTGGGGAGGTTGGTTTCTGAAGGCTGAGGGGTGCCCTCAGCCTTCAGAAATAATGTTTGTCATTCAAAGTTACCTTTCATTAGGACAGGATCAACTACGTTTAGAAATGCCTGCACCCTGCCACATAGAAATTGTATTAATGGTCAGTGATTGCCAACTCTAGGTCCAGGACCTCCCCAACACCAATGCCTTTATTGCATGAGGAGAGGCAGGCATTTCCTACCCCTGCCAAGTGGCTTCTTTCTCCTCCTTTTCATATGAGATTTTGCTGGCTTCATATTGCCATGTCCAAGTGCTTTGGGGACCTGCCTGCAAAGCTCACTCTGCCCCTGTGAACCAGCCTTTGGAAGAAGAAAGGTCTTGAAGCTGGAAACAACAAGGAAGCAAGGCACAGAGGTAGAGATGCTGCCTCAGTTGCATAGTAGTGTGGTAAATTTATCCCATCTAATCTAAAGCTGTTTTAGAGCACCACTGCCCTCCCCTCACACTGGGGGTACCTTTGGGTGTGCTGTGGAGTGGGCCATGTTCATTGTTTTTGGAAGTAGATGTGTTCCACTTCTTCTCTGTCTCGAGGCCATCTTCCTCGCTGTCTGATGAATGGGAGGAGGCGTAAGAGCTGCTGTGCTCATCGAGGGACAGCTCGCTGTCAGAGTCTGAATCGTGCTCTGAAAATGTGGATGGGGAAACACAGTGGTGAAAGTGTAAATAAGAGTTGAACAAATCTACCTGACAAAGCACAAGGAGAAAGGAAAGGCAGGCATCTGGTTCAGCCCATGACAGGAATGAGCTCTTACATCTGTAAGTGTATATAGGATAAATTCAAACAGACCACAGCACAACCACTCAGTTCAGCTAGTGATCCTAGGGCAGGATCTTTTACATGTACAGGACATGCAGGACAGAGAGGGAACATATTTTGCCCTATTTAACATGCAGCACAGTAACTCTATTGGATCTCAATGAACACAACACACAGGCAAAACAAGATATCTAGACATACCAAGAACCTGAGAGGCACTTAATTTAAAAACTGCTACAAGGAAACAAAATGGAATGTCAAGATCAAAATGAAAGGAAATCAGACAAGAGGCACTTCTCATTTTTTGTATAAACAACAGAACAATAAAGGAGAATATTGCCTCAAGGTCTCAAACATTAAAATTTCTCCAACTAAAAATCAAGAGCAACAGTATGTAATTTGTGAGAAAGAAAGGGGACTCCATAAACTGTCAACAGCTGTGACAGCATCAGATAAAAATTAAACCATCACAAGCAGCAGATATATGATACTTCCATTCCAGGATTTCCTTGTAAGGCAGCCATTGCATAGCTTGTTATGCCAATAGCATAATGAGAATGAGAACATCTAGTTATTCTAATTATTCTTCCTATTACAGGAGACTTCAAAGAAAGTGATGAGAGGAAGGTGCACAAATGGGTCAAAGCATTTAGAAATTATTCTTACCATTGGATTTGGATGGATTCCTATGAAAAATGGAGGAATCTGCTTCAGTCTGACCAGCCCTTGCTTGACTTGAGGATCCACTGAGTTTATGAGCAGCCTCATCCCTTTGAGAGGAAAAACAGAGGACAACTTTCTTGGTCACTTTACTGTTCCGAACAAGAAGGCAGACATGCAGACAGCTGCAGGGGATGGCAGCCAGGCTGTGCTTGACTGCACAGTCACTCTATGGTGAGACAGAGGTTATCCTGATGTAGCTATCTGCCTTCTGCCACATGAATCACACTCTGAAAAAACCTAAAGCTAATGAGCTAAACTGCTCCTTGAGACACATCTGAATTATAACAGGCAAGCAGCATGGCCCATACAGGTAATATCACTCTTAGGTTAACCACTGCACTGTTGGAACCCTGCCCTGAAGACACATGCAACAGAAAATGCACCAAAGAGAAGGACAGTCACACAAAACAGAACTGTTAAGACACAAACCAAGTAGCATTTGAACCAGAGTTCTGGCTTCCACAAGAGCAATAAAAAAGGGAAAGGCAAGCACCTGAAAGCCATGCACCTGCCACCGGATTACCTGAGAATATAAGCAAGGTAGCTATTGTGGCTCTTGGCTGACCTGACGGTGCTCTCTAGGGAGACAGTGGATTCCCCCATAGTTGTGCGATACATGTTTGGCTCTTCTATATATGTGTTGTTACAGTTCAGAGATCGCTGAAAGGGGAAAAAAAGGCATAAAGCATGAGTGAGTGATCATTCCAGAAGCTCATGTTACCCACAAATGTATTACGTTTCAAAGAACCAAATGGGTTTTGATGCCAGGGAAAATAATTATTTTCTCTCAAATGTTTAAATTAAAATAATAATCCATTAGCAATTTTTGTACAAGTCACTGAAAGCAATCATTCAGTTCACTTATTTAGACACAAACCACCTGTAAGTTTATTTTAGGTAACTTCTACCAGCAAGAAGGATGTTTTTTCTCCCAATGCTTTTTTTCTTACAGTTAACAATGTAGCTCTTGTCGCAGTGGAATCATCTGGAAGAGGTTTCTTTCCAGTTAAAGTGTTCTTCAAGTGCTTTCTTACTTCTTTGTTAAATACGCAGTGAAAGAAGAAAATGAACAGCCCCTGGATAATTTTAGAGAGAGGAAATGTAAATGCTTCATTACTACCACATTGCAAATATGGATATTAGAGAACACTCATTTTGAAACAATGGCTGAATTCTAGTTTGTAGTCCACGACACTGTATTTGAAAAGCAGTAACTATTTTTTTTCTTGACTGAAATGGCACTGACTGATCTCCTAGCACTTCCTCATAATTTGATTCCAATTTCAAATGTGCATTAAAGGCATGGGAAAATATGCGTTTCTCCAGAATTTACAGAGCAGAGCTTGATTTGGGAAAAAGTCCAAAGGGAACCTCAATGTCCCACTAGAAAACATTGCAAAGATTTTAGAATTTGGGATTTTGAAGCTTTTACACAGATGATGAGAGAAAAATCAACAGCAGCACATGAAAAATATCACAGCCTTTAGTGAAAACAGCTTCTGTGAAAGGAGCCCTTAATACTGAGTATAAGAGAATTTCAGAAAGCCTTGTGAACGTGAAGAGGTATTGGGAGCAGAGAGGTCCCAACTTTTGTCACCAAAGTTCCTTGGTTAAGCAATAGCTCTGGTGAGAAAACCAGTGAAGTCCCCAGGGCTGGGCAGTTGTTGGCTGCCAGGAACACACATTAACAGCTTTTGCTGGGGGCAGGGCACACACATATGTGTGCCTTCAGATGTACTTGCTCTGAGGGAATTAATGCAGCTGCCAAATTGTTATCAGCTTTGGTTGGACACACAGTATAGAAAAGCCAATACTCGTGAAGTTGCAGCTGTACCAACATCATAAGAAGCCTGAATTTCATGATTTCAGCCAAAGCAATTGACTTAGAGTAACTTTAAACTTCAAGCTCACTTTCTTAACGTTCAACCAAATGTGATCTTAGCTGGCACTAGCACTTTGGGATTATTCATTAATAAAATTGATATAAATTGTCTCTTTAAAAATACAAGTTCAAAGAAGGCAGTGATGTGAAATGTCACACACCACTGTGCCTCCCTGGGCAAATTTGGAGAATTTGTTTAATTTATTTTAGATTTGTGGAAACCTGGTTTTGCAGCCTTAGTAGGTGCCTTTATTTCAGAGCACACTAGTTGCAGTGGCAAAATAACCTTGCTCCAGGCTGACCTATCTGCTGTGCTTCCAGGGGACAGCTGCCTCCAAAGGAGACTCATCAGACTTTTTTTTCTCTGTGGCTGCAAGTTATGGCTGTTGTGCTGCAGCTGAGTGTCCTGCAGAAGCTGTTTTAGTACTGTAGGCAGTACTGCAGTTACTGTCATCCTTGGTCACATGCAAATTGTGACTACATGAAATTCTGTGACTACTTCCATGCCAAGTCTCCTACAATTAACTATTTTCTGCATCTTTAATGAACAATTGTGTAAACTGGGAGAGGCAACCCAGGAAAACCCTAATATAACTCACATTATATTTGAAAATCCTTATTTGTCTCATTTCTTTAAACAATAACCTTATTTGTGAAAGCCTTGAACCTGGAGCCATTGGCTCTGGGTGAAATATAGAAGTCTCTCGTTTGTGATAGCAACAGAACGACTTAACAATGAGCTCACAGAACACAGGAACAAAGATTTTGTCTCTAGAAAGACAGAGGTATAACTGCCTACTGTCACAGATTACTGTGGCAGTGCACTTACCTTTAGAATGACTAAAAGTGAGAGACATAATTACTCAAAATTATAGTTTTGGTGAACAGAACCCTCTCCTTAAAAAGAGAAAGAAGAAATTGCCCTTGAGATCTCTGTTTTTCCTAAGTTATCTCATGCTGAGCAGGTTTTTGGAGGTCTGGCTGTGGCAGTATGCTCACCAAGTCTACCACAGACAAGATGCTACCCAGCTTACCTGCAGGCAGCTGAAAATGGCAAAGAGATAGTGAAATGTCATGACGTCGCTGTTGACTGCCATGAGCCCCAGCAGCCACGTGGCGCTGATGAGCAGCAGGAGCAGGAACGCTGTCCGCAGCACAGAGCTGTAAAGCAAACACAGATGGACATGTGCAGCATGATGGGATACAAGAGAACAGCCCAACTCCTCCCTGTGGATGGTATTATGTGCCCAACAACATGGCAAATAGAAAAGTTGGAATTTTCCCTTTGGGAAAATTAGGACAGTGTTCACCAACTCCCAGTTTCCAACTCTCTCACAGCAGTACTCCACACCTTAGCATGTTCATGTTAAAAAAGTGATTTCTTTCCAAGTTAATTTCCAAGACTTTCCTCAAACAAATCTGACTGTTTTACAAGCCCATGCTGTTCAGCTTTGATGACTCTGAGGAACATATCTGGGCAGTAAATGTAAATGGCCATGTTCATCTCATTTCAGTTTGTCAACTTCACTCTCACATTCCTGATCAATGTTACTACCCAAGGTTTTGGATTGAAGGCACTCAGGGAACATTTGCTTGCTTAAAAATACAATTTCCACAGACGCTTTCAAATGACAAACAAATCTAGTGGCAAAAGTTTTATATTATGAGTAAAATTGCTGCCATTAGGTAGAAATTATTCTCCTTGGTTTAAGGAGACTTAGACCTCATCCTCAACATCCAGATGACTGGGGTCAGGATTCAGAATGCACAAAGCTGACAGCAGCATGGAAACTGGGGCTGGAAATGGCATGCCAAGGGGAGAATGGCACTGCACCAACATTGCTCCTTCCTCACTTTTATTAACTGGGCCACACATGTTGCCAGGGAGCTCACCCTAAGATTCTAGTTTTCATTAAGCTTAGTGTTAGGGTTCAGAGAACCACAAAGTCCAGCTCCAGGGACACCAGGGGTGGAAAAGCCGTGCCAATGCGTACACAGCACCTCACACCCAGAGTGAAAAAATAATAATGAAAAGCAGCCATTTGAAATCCCATACAGCTACCTCGTTGGAAAAAAAACCCCAGGCGGCTGTACTGCCACTAGCTAATCACATTTGAGTTCACAGATAAATTTTGTGCTTTGGGCAAAACAGATGTTAATGAGAACAAGCTGCCACAATAGCTCAGGAAGGTGGCAGGTTGTAACTTGTGAAGAGCACGGGATGCAGGGAGGCTGGCCCTCAGCATGAGAATGTCAGTGGATGTCTGCCACGACACAGCTGGTAAGCCAGACACTTGAGAGGGGAGACCTTTCTGAGCCATGGACAAGCACAGGGAGACCCAGAATTATGTCTACGTGGGCATGCCATGGGCAGAGATGAAGTGACAGTGTAGTAGAGACTATAATGAAAGATCTGGAAGGACTGCAGTGATATCACCTGAGGACAGACCTTTCCCTTCTCTCTTCTCCTGCCTACACTTGGTGGTGCAAAGCACCATGGTGGAAGTTTTACAGGATGTCAAAGGGAACGCCAGGAATGGGCGGGGTGAAGCAGCTCCAATTGCCTCTACCAACATTCTCCTTCAAAACATGCATTTTTATTTCCTGCTCTAAAACTTAATTTTAGGCAATTCTGTCTTTTATTATTTCTGGTCAGAACTTCTACAGGTTTCTGAACTCAAACTTACTTGACTCCTGTTTTTTCAAATGAACGTTGCCTTCTTCTGCATGATGCTTTCATTGCTAGTATAAAGATGACAATGTTTATCTGAAAGGGAAATTGAAATAACAGCATGGATTCTTTCTGTAAATTTGTTACAGCTCTATTTTCAATAACAATGCAATTTTTATCCTAAAATTATTTGTGGCACCAAGAATATTTTTTGTTCAACTTACAGGTCTCTAAATTCCAAGATTCACCTTGTTTCAAGGCAACATAGTCAAGGACATCCTGGCACTTGATCTGGAGGAAACTCAGTAAGACAACCCTATACAAAGATGCTTGAGGGAAAGATAAAAACTCAAGAATGGCTGTCCAAGCCATTGGCCAAGCCAGTGTCCACCTTAGCTCAGCATCTTGTTTCAGTTGGGTCAAACCAGAATTTAGGAATATTCTCTAGCTGAGCGTACAGTGATAATTACTCTGAACAAACCTCAAGCCTCCTCTGATTTCCATGTCAGCTGGGATGTACTAGATTGGTAGTGCATTTGTACTTAATCACTCATAGTAAATATTTATTATGTGAACTTGTCTCATCATTCACTTTCCAAAACAGTGTAGAGTTTTACCACTGCCACTGTCCTGTTTCTAGGAATTTCTAACTTAAAATGGTGTGGAGAAATTATGCAGTTTGTCCTGTTTCTGCTAGATGTCCCAAATTCCTGAAAGTGGAAATATTTAATATTCCTTTAGGACTTCTGGATGAAGTGACTTCTTATGGCTCATTTTGTTGATTTGTTTACTAATCTCACAGACCAGCCCTCCAAAAATGGAACAAAGCAAATGAGAAATAGGTTTCTGGCCATACAACCATTGCTCTACAAGCAGTCTTTGTACGGGCAGGCAGCCCTCTGATTTCCAGGAGCTTAGCTCAGGTCTTAATCTATTTAATCAAAAGATGGAAGCTTGAGTACATTTGCTTCAAATGTAAAGAACAAGGTTGCTCTGCATGACTACTGTCTGACAAAACTTATGAGAAAAGGTAGCAGTAAAGAAGAGACAATTCTGAATGCCAACTCCCCCTACTTACAACGACAACCATTACAATGGGCCCAGCGAAACTCCAGATCAGGGTGTCATGAACAGACAGCCAGCAGAAATCAGGATTCCCATAGCCTTGTGGATCCAGACCAACAGCAAGCCCTGTGTCACAAAATGGAGAAAATGTTGCCTATAACCAAATGTAGTTTCAAATAAACAAAATTTTTATGGCAAAAGTTATTCAACAGGAAATTCTGTGAAGGCAAAAATTGAAATCAAACTTTTGTAAATCAAAATTTTTGTCTTGGTCACTTCATATGAAACAATACTCTGAGTTTTGCCAAATAGAACAAAGTTCAGCTACATAAAAATGACAACAAATGCAAGTCCTAAATTAATTCTGTTTCAGCACAGTTTTATAGTCATTCTCACACAGCATGAGCCTTGAGGGTGAGTGACACGTTGAGGAATTTCAATAAGCCTGTGCAGCAGAATGACATGAATCATAACTGAGGAGATGTCTCTGCTATGAAAAAAAAATGCATTCTTAACTTGCTGTCACTAAAATCAGAGACAAAGGAACCTGGGAATTTATGGGAGTTAACTGCTTGAGCTCAGGTGGGATTCATTTTGAACTGCCATTCCAGGTACCTCACCTTGCTTTCTGCACTGTCTGAAATGGAGTTAATGCCTCAAGGCAATCAATTTAAAACCACACCTTTTATTATTTTATTTTCCAAAGCCTGGCCAATTCCAAGGGGGGGTGGTCTCTGAGCCCAGCATTCACCTGCTGATTTACAATGCTGTCTGACTTGGTGACCTACACCTCACCCATATGGTGATGGACTGGGATTTGCATTTGACCTGCAAAATCATACAACCATAGAATTGTTTAGGTTGGAAAAGACCTTTCAGATAAAGTGTCCCCTGAGATTTCTTTTCTCCCCAGCTCTTTTAGCTGCTCCACATCAGACTTGTGTTCTAAACCCTTCATCAGCTCCTTCTGGACTCGCTCCAGCACCTCAATGTCTTCCCTATAGTGAGGGCCCCAAAACTGAATTGATTTGCAGTGTGACTTCTTCACCAGTGCTGAGTACAGGGGCATGATCACAACATACTTTCAGTCCTCCTGAGTTGCCTGGTTTTTCCTCCATTTTTCCTTGGTTCCAGCAAAAGCTCCTTCTTCATCCAGGCTGGTTTCCCATTGGTTTGTCTTACACCACATGGGGATGGCCTGCTCCCGTGCCTTCAGGACTTCCTGCTTGAGGAATGTTCAGCTTTCCTGACTGCCTCCCAAGAGACTTTGTGACTTAGATCTCTAAACAGGCCAAAGTCAGCCCCGTGGAAGTCCAAGGTGGAAGTTCTGCTGAATCCCCACCTTACTTCTAAGACAATTGAAAACTATAACTTTGTACCACTGTGTCCAAGACCATCTCCAGCCATCACATCACCCACCAGTCCTCTGTTCACAATGAACAGGTCCAGTGGGGTATCTGTCTTTGCTGGCTTACTCATCAGCTGCATCAGGAAGTTTTCTTCCACACATTCAGGAACCTCCTGGACTCTCTTCTGCTGCATTGTATTCCCAGCAGACACCTGTAAAGTTGAAGTCTCCCACAAGAACAAGGATTAGCGATGGTGAGACTTCTCCCAGCTGCTTGTAAAATACTTCCTCTGCCTCCTCATCCTGGTTGGATGGTCTACAATAGATTCTCACTGTCACCTTGTCCTTCCTGATGTTTCTTGCCCATAAACACTCAATTCTTTTATCACCAGGATCAAGCTTTAGACAGTCCAAACACCCCCTAACACAGGTAACCATTCCTATGGTTTCTAACACAGACACACCTGTGTCTTCACTGCCACATGGATCTCCAAACCCTACCTCCACTGAGACAACAGAGGGAAGGACTCCCTAGCACACTATCCACAAACACTGGCATTCTGCCCTCAGTTGCCTCAGTGAGCTTGATTCTATCCCTCTCCCCCTTCAAACCTAGTTTAAAGCTCTTTTAACAAGCCCTGCTAATTCCTGTGCAAAGATCCTTTCCCCTCTTTGAGACAGGTGTACTCTGTCTGCAGAGATCTTCCTTCTTCAGGACACAGAAACTGATCCCTGTGAGGCCTGTGGCCAGTGACATATGGCAGGTGGCTGCAGCAGGCTGTCTGGGCATGGGGGGCACCTACTGTGATGAGCGTATGGCCTATCTCAAGAGGCGGCCAAGGCTGATGGCAGGGCTGTTCTCTGCAAGGAGTGCTTTAAGAGTCAACCTTGTTTGAATTGAAGCCTGCATGCTTTGATGAAAGGACACTGAGAAAGGGAAAGGTAGCTGCATTTCACTCTTGCTGCTTAGAGCTGGCCCACAGCCAATATTCACATCTGGTACAGGCCTATGGTCTATGAAAACTAAACTGGCTATTTGGCAAAGCTGTGGATATTGGATCTGTTTTCACTGAAATGTGGAATGAGATAGGACTAGTCTCCTTTCCTGCTCCCATTGGCCCTTCCACCACCTCCTTCAGCAGTTGCCATCCAGAAAGAATTAGCCATAAATGATTAAGGGACCATAAAGTATTTCATACAGATGTAATTCTGTGGATACAGTCTGTTTCCCAGGACTGGATTTCCCCATTAATGGGACTCTGGCTCTATGAGTAATTGGCAGACAGCAACATTTTTTCATTCCCAAAATCCTACACTAAAGTTCTCCATTAAACAAATGGGGCAAATTGCAGTCTTCAGGTACATGGTTCAAATACGACCGCAGTCAACAACACGTGAAATAACACTTTACTCAAAGGCAGAATTAAGCCAATGCAATGTAATACTGAGAAATATTTTGGCACACCAATTAAATGCTGCAGCCTGGCTGCCCTTAACAGAGTGAATGTGCAGGCTGAGTGATACCTTGCTGACGTTTGCAGGAACAGGGGCTGGTCCTATGGCCAAGAGTCCTGTGGGGACCAGCACCCATCCCCAGCACATACACAGGAGAGTGCCAAAGGCTACAGGAGGGGCATGTTTTGACCCTTCTGAGCCCCTGAGGGTTCAGCAGCCATGTGTGACTCAAGCAGCTATGGGGCAGCCTCAACTCTCTCCTGATTCATTGCCTTGCTTAGGATTTGAAAAGTGCTAGTTTCTGGGGGATATTGGTTTTAGGGCTGCATAAGAACCTGTTTTAACACAAGTGCTGCAGTCTCCATGGCAAAGCAGTTACTGCACACATATGTCAAGCAGTTAGTGTGCTGCCACGGAGACAGGCAGAACTGGGGGGGTCCTGCTGAGTGCCAAATCCAACCCTTTGCTCCTGTGGCAAGGAAGTCATAAAATTCCTCTCCAAGATGGATCAAACTTCACTTTAAAATGAGCAAGCTTAAAGCAAATTTAAAATGTTCCACTATCACTCCCAATGGAAGACTATTCCAGACCCACACTCTTTTGATGGCTTTAAGCCTTCTTCCAACTTCTATTCTTATTCATGGCAATTTGCATTTCTATGCTGTGATTAAATGCAGTTCTTCCCCATTGGAGTGCTCCTCTGAAAGCATTTTAATAAGTTTTATGCCCCTCTAAAGGCAAAGGTTCCCTTCTTCAAGTAGCTTGCTCCCATCACAAATGCCTTAGGACCACTATGTCCCAGCTTGAAATGAATATCAGTTTGAGCACAGAAAGTAGAAAAAATAATATACAAAAAGCCACTGCTACTGTAGTTTTGGGTTGGGTTTTTTCTCTCTCAGGATAGCTATGATGAAGATGAAATTGTATTTATTTTTAAAATAAAAAAGTCCTCTGCATGTCCCAAGACTAAAATTTCTTCCCATATCTAGACTGTACCACTACTAAGAAAAGTAAACAACCTTTCTCTCATAAAGCAATTTAAATAATGTTTAGGATTCATGTTATGAAGTTGGAACCTTTTTACTGTTTGAAAATTAAAATTTATAAAGAATCTTATTTAAAATATGCACAGTAACAAGTTATCTAGAGGCAGGAGACCCTACATTGTGCTATTTATGATGAAACAATTTTCTCTTCAGATGATTTATAAGCCTGGAAGGGCAAACTAAAGGCTTAGTTTTCTTTATCCTTCATTTCACAAAATCCCCTGACTTTCTCAATAACAGGGATCTGACTTTTCATTTAAACAGAACTGCAAGTTCAGTAGATTCAGAGATTAAATTGCAGGACACAACCTGGAAAGTTTTAGAAGTGCAAAATAGTTCCATATCACAGAGAGCATATCTAAGCAGAAAAATGTAAAAATGGTATGCTTGTGATATTTAAATTGCATAATACTGCTCTTGAGAAGGTCTTAATTTAAGAACAATTAATTTAAATTTCAAGAGAGAAAGTAAACGTGAAGCAGAAACTCCTTCCAAAATAATTCTTCTAATGATAATGAGTTCTGAAATGTAATTAGTTTTTGTTATTTAATGATACTTCTTTTCTGCTAGAAATGATGCTGTCAAATATCTGATTGCACTTCAGTGTTCCTGAAAATACTGTACTAGTGTAGTCCTGTAGTCCCATAGGTCTGCAATGCTTCAGAAGTTCAAGGACAATTTCTATTTTAAATGTCTGGGGTACGTCTAAATTGGCAGAGCTGTCTCGGCTGTGCTTTCTACTATAAACTGATAGACATAGAAATTACTTAGGCACAAAATTATATGGAAAAACTTACCAGCTCCCTGAAGAGAGAATTAACCTGTACCAGCCTACACTGTGATTTGGTATTACACTTTCTTAAAACACACAGTAAAAAAGAACATAAAGTACATATTTTTAAATCGAACTTGTTCCATAATATTTTTGCAAGTGTACATGAGTGATAGCTATTTGTTTGACCTCAAAGACATCTAAACCTCTGTCATTGCTGACAGTATGATATTATTGGTAAAAATAAAACTAATTGTAAAAAAGTTAACTGCCTGCCTATGATCTGATTTCCCATATGGCAACAGATACATGCTGAAACAGTTGAACCAAAAAACCCCACTCCAACTGTTCCATGAAGCACAGTTCCCGAGGAGCTGTCTGCCTGAATTAACACAGTGCCGTGTGCTTAGGGTAACACTGGAAATGTCTATTGCAGAAATAGGCATGGCGAGGGTGGAGATGGATGTGCTCCTATAGATCACTCTGTATCGGTTTAAAAGATTACTGCCTCTAGTTTTTCATCACTTTTCCTCAACTGGAAGTTACAGCCTTTGTATCTGAAATTAAGTAAAAGGCAGCTTGAGTATTCCCAGTTTGGTTTAATGCCAAATAAAACACCCATTGAAATTCCCTTCAAGAAGTATTTACTGCTGGTTGACAGTAGGCAGTGGGAATGTCCAGTGAAGGGCAGTAATGTCCTGTGGGCAGGCAGCATTGCTTCTGAAGCCACTGCAGTTTCTTCTGAGAGAGTGTGTGTCCATACCTGGAGGTACCAGCACAGGGAAGGAAAACTTCTGAAAGCTATTGGCAAAGTTTTTAAAATAAAAATACTGTTATTCCCAAGCAATGTTATCAAGTCCTGGTTTAATCTGTGCAATTATGCTTCTGCTATTGGATAACCATCAGGATCCCTTCAGCTGCGGCAACAGACAGACCTGCCAAATTCAGCTGACTTCTGCTAAATGTGGCTTGGTGCTGCCCTGTTCCGGAAAACACCCATAGCTGTCTGGGATGGGGTAACTTCCCTGAACCTGGCCAGTGAAGATGGCAGGGAAACTAAGCTTTTTTGAGGTAGTTGAGGGTACCTGTTATGATGGCAGGAATGCCCCAGCCAACAACGTAGTAGAACCGCATGTGGCCAAAGTTGATGTTCCTCACTTCAGTCAGCATCCGGTAGATGTGGAGCTGCTCCACAAACATCCATGCGAAGGTGCTCATGTAGAAATAATGCAGCAGGATGGCAATCACAGTACACACAAACTGCAGAAGGGAAAGGGCAGGGAAATTAGAGTTGCTCTTCTGAATCACAACCTGGTGAGTCACCGGCTCCCCCCATTTAGTAACGGCATGTGTAATAAAAAGATTTTGGCAGAACAAATATACTGCCTTTAATTAAGTTTTTCAGCGTTTAGGAGGAGCTGCTCATGCCATGAAAGATTTTGCTTTTTTAAAGTAAAGTGGATCACTAAACTCTGTCAGGCTGAGAGCAGCAAAAATTAAGGACCTGCTGAAACCAGAGACCAGGTCCACAGTGTTACTAAAAGTAACAGCTCCAATGGGCAAACTGGTAGCTGAAGTCATCTTTGTCATTAAATAGCCACCTTGAAATCTATGACATTCAAATACTTGCATTTCTGTAATATCTGCTAACCAATTTTCTCTCTCAACTTAACAGTTTGATGAGTGAAAACATGAATGACCAGAAGTATCCAACACCTGAATTGTAATCTTGCAATTAACCTTCTCCTTTTAGAAGCAAAATGAAAGATTTTGCCAAGGATCTGTTGATAAGCCTGAAATAAGAGACCTTTGTGCAACCATTCAGTATTTGTTTGAAAATGTTTTACATTGTGTTTTGTAACCTTTTGTTCCCATGCAGCACTGACCCTGCTTTCAGACTTTGGCATGACTTTTTAGTGGTTTTTTTTTAATGTTGTAATGCTCAGAAATGTACATTTCCCTGTTTAATGTACATTTAACCTCTTTGCTGAGCTAAAGAATCATACAAAGACCGCCAACTTTCTGGATTCACTTACCACATCAACGTTAGTATAACATCAAGTGTTACTGAACATGTGGCTCACTAAATAAACTATCTTCCCTCTATGTAAGTAGTGCTTTTCTTGTTCCTATTCTCTCACATGCTTATGAGTACAGTGCTGCCCTGAACATTACCTTTTTCAGGTAAGAATAAAGAAAGAAAATAAATCACTTTATATCAATAGTCCAGGGAAAGATTAAAACCCCACCCAGAAATGTGACTGTTAATTTACAGAAACCCATAAAAGCCAGGCTGGGTGCCAAACAGCACTGCATTATTTGTGGTCCAGCATTCTTAACCTCTTTATGTTCATCAGTGCATGACTCGTTAGACAACTCTCATTCCATACAGACAGATGAATAATTGTCTCAAGCAGACATGGCTTACAGCCCTCCTACCTTCTCAAATTGATTGGGTAGGCTCTAAGGAGCAGCTTTCTGCCATATGAAATACATTCTGTAAATTAAAGATCTGTATAAATGGTTTAAAGGTTTGGGGTGTTTCATTGAGTGCTGGTAACACTAGAGGACATGATCACACCATGAGCTCCAAAGCATGAAAATGAGAAGGAGCAAAAGAACAATCTCACCAAGTATAACCATTAGGATTTGTGGTATTGATGTAATGAACTGTTTTACTGCTTTTATAAACCTCTGCTTGGTGCTTCATGATACTATGAAAGGAATCTGGAAATGAGGAGCCATCATTTACTCCATAATTTTTGGTAAAATTCTGTAGAGATGTGGAGTTGGCCCCCAACTCCTAAGCAAATATGTTGAAGAACTGAAACAGTACAAACCCCTTGGTAGTGAAATGCAGTGAAAAATGAGTGGTGTGCTCAGCAAGGCGTGGGAAAGGTCAAGTTACATGGAGTGCTGGGTATCAATTGGCAAGGTGAGCTCTTTTCAGCAAAGTTATTTTAGTATGCAAACATTTATATAATGAAACAAAGACAACACAAGTTCACACATGACATGAGATCATATCCCAGCGGGCAGGTCACTGCAGAAGATCTCACCACAGCAGCAGATAAAGCACCTGAGTTCCTGGTAAAGGGGAATGTTGGTATATGGCACTGGAAGTGATGCAACCAGTTAGAAAGTTTTATCCAGTTTGGCACTCAAGAATTTTCAAAACTTAAAGTGGGAGAAGAAACCCAGAAAAAAACCCCAACAGACCAGCCTGAATCTTAGAAACTGAATAATTTCAGCAGCTTAGTTTTATATAGTTTTCCAAAAGAAATACTATTAAACAGAGGTTTCCTGGCAAAACAATTTTTATAATAGAGGTCTCTCAAATTTACTAGGAAAAGTTCTTGTCAGCACTCAGTTACTGGAAGCTGAAATTCATCAAGGTCAGATACTTTTTAAAATGCATGTTATAGCTCAAGTGGATATTAGAAGCCAGAGTAACAGTGTAGGATTAAGTTATAGCAAATGAGGCTACGTGTTTAGGCACCATGGTGTCACTACCATGATGGTGATGATATTCATTGAATGTAGGCATATTCTCCTATTTTTCTGCTTGGACCACATGAAATCAGCATGATTTTTTTGTTGTTGTTTTGATCTCAACCCTGGACTTCTCTCTCAAAAATTAAGTTGAAACCTGTACAGTAATGGATTTCTAGAAGATAAATTTTATTCACAGTGTTCAGATAATCCCTAAAGTAATATTTTGAATATTTTTCCTATCTGTTAAAGACATAGTTTTTATTGCATGTCATCCCCCATCTGTATCCAGCCTGTTTAGCACAGGTGCCTGTGCAGCCTGGCAATGCTGGAGCCCTTGTCTGTCTCTTACCTGTCTGAATGGCAGCCATGGCTTTTGGGATGGGTGCTACTAAGAAACAGCAGCAAGACTACATGTAATGCCACATGGTTAAGAGAGCAATGAGGTCTTAAGTACAGAACACACACACATTTCATGTGTGGTTTATATCTATCTTGCACTCAGTCTATTCATAACTTGCATTACTTGACATGCACAATGCTGGAGATCCTTGCACTAAGCTTTTTCAACAGGTATGATGGGCTGAAGCCACACTGTGTTTGGAAGGCACAAAGCAAACTGACAGGTCTCCTACTGAATCTTGGATGTAGCAAGCTGTCTCATGCCTGGCAAGTGGCTTCCCCAGAATGGGCAGTGGGTGCACAATGTGCATATTAGCATCTGACCAGCACCACATCGCTGACAACCTGTGAGTCAACACCAGGTGCCATTTGGGCTTGGGAGGTACCTGCTGTGGGAGAAACTGGAGTTTCCTACTGAACAGACAAAGCAAGACAGAAAAGACACTGATGAAAAGGAAGGAAGAAATCAGTATTCAAGGCTCAGTTCCTAGGATAAATGTTCAACAGGGCTGCTGTCATATATTCTCTGAAAATACGATATAGTCATATTGCCTGCCATTGCTATTAATGATATCATCCACACATAGATATACTAAAAATCTGATGTTTCTCAAGTAAGCAGAAAAGAAGCCAAAAAGAGGAGAAAGTGAAACAGATGGGAGAAGGTAAAAGCCGCAATATGAACCCCCTGATTTAAAGCTTAGAACTACTCTAGCAATGAACACAGAGTAAGTCTTACCGGGTTTTCAGTCTGGTTGATTCCAATAAGAAACACAAGCTCAGAAAAGAAGAGGGCAGCCACCAGGTTTTTGTGGATACTGTGCAAGTTGGAACGTAGTGTGCGGATCAGGACCAGCAAAATGAAGGTGATCAGCAAAGCCGCCAGCGAGATGGATACGGTTGTGTAAGTGACGATCTTCAGAGGAAGCACCTCCCCATTCTGTAGAAAGACAGCTTGACAGGATCTCTGGGGTTTTCCCTTCCTTTTCCTCCAATCAAATCTACTATTCAGAATGCCAATGTTTTCATTACTACTGAGCCAACATACAGATCTACTTAGGGACCAAAAAGATGGCACCTCTTTAGTTGCTAAACACGTTGAGTGTGTATGGGCAGCACCCAGAGCATGCACCAACCAGGTAACAAGCTCCTTCCAGCAAACCCAATGGCAGGTGCTGTCAGGCATGGGCAACACACTTCTGACACTGGGATTGATCTGCTGACAATGCCCTGAGTCACACAAAAGCCCAAGCTCTGAGTCAAAGCTCTTGAAAACAAAGTCTCCAAAAATCATGAGCCTGACACCACCCACCTCTCGTTTAGAAATGTCCATCAGGACAGCAAAGCTGGTTATATGGTTGCACTGGCAAGCGATATGGCTCTGGTTTCTGGAAAACAGCTCACACCCTCTGGAGGACCAGGCACCTGTCCCGCCAATCCTGTGGGAAAAAAGGCATTTCTGAGCACCATCCTCTGATCTCCCCTTACCTGCCACTGCCCTCTGTGGAAGCTTGTGCTGCAAGTACCAGGACAGAATTATTTATAACTGTCACCTGCCTGAAAGGGTATCATCAAATTAAAAAGGTCTTCAGTTGAAGTAGTTTTTGATAAGACAGCTGATTTTGATGCCCAGATTTTATGGGTTTATAAGAGTCTCTTTTGAGTAAAAAAAAAAAATTTAAAAATTTGCTTTTGGGTCAGTGACCACACAACCAACATGGGAAGGAGATTGCACCAAACAAAATGCCTGTAACCAAGGTAAATAATACCAGAACCACAGAGGGACACATTTTTGAGTCATGTGAAATATGTTTCAGCAATAGTATGATATCATTATAGAGTTCCTCTGAAAAGTACACAAGAAAAGGTTAAAACCTTCTCTAATAAATAGTATTCATATTAAGAGATCTCATATATTAACAATGGGGAGGAACTGCTGCCTTAAAATTCTTCCCTGAGCAGTTATGGTTAACTCCAGTGACTTCAGAAATTATTTTGCATCAATATTAATTATTCTATTCTGAAGTTAATGAGTAATAAAATAGTCCTACAGTTACTGAAAGATTTTTCAATTAGATATGACAAGACCTCTTTCTCATTCAGCAATAAAACATTTGTTAAATTTTAATATCACTTTCACCCAAAAAGTACTCACTTCCTTTCTAAAAGCTCTTTCATTACATGCCACTTAAGAGCTGCTTTTCAATTATGGCTGTAAGAAGACATAACACAGATAACAATGCCAATGAAGTTGCCAGCAAATAGCTAAGAGGTGAACCACTTTAGAGCTAATGAGGTATTCAAGCTCATACAACATTTAAAAATTTATGAAAAAGGACTTGCTATTCCCTCATAATCAGCAGATTGACAGAGTGCATGCAAGCAAAACCACTACTTCATATGTGGGCAAATGGAAGAGTTTATTACTGTGAACATAAGAGATTTCTGTTGCATCTTCGATCCTTTAAATGACAGAATCTCTGAAAGCACTTAACTAGGAGGCACACATTCCCTAGGTTAGTTTGCTGTTTAATTTCCAGCACAGGATATTGCCTTTTAATGGATTTTTCCATTGCTTTACTAGAGTTTTTGGGTTGTTAGGAAACAAGTAACAGCTATTCCCTTTCCCCTAGGCAGACCATGTCATCCTCTCACTGTGTACCTGGGTTTGTAGCTGGAAATTGCAATATATATGTAATAGCTACAATATTGTGAAATCATAATATGAATGTGGATACCTCTCAAAACATTTTCCTTTGTTTTATCCACACTCTTGAAATATCTCCAACAGGACTGTGCTGTTTCCACAATGCCATAAAACCAATGAAACATCAGGATATACAGTTCCAGCTCATATAATTTTTCTCATTTTCAAGAAAAAGATGTCTTTATATTGAACTTGACTGAATATGAAAGATTTAAATGAACCATTTTCAGAACATTTAATCTTTTTCCTAACGCCTCCCTCCCAGAGAGTCTAATACTCTGTCCTTATATTCTACTTCGATATTACAATTGCTTTCCATGAACTGAAAAGGTCTGATGTCCCAAAGAAGGTACTTCCTCTCCCTCCAATTTTTCACTAAAATGAAAGCAAATTCACAATAGCTGATTAAATGGAAGTTTCTTACCAGTGCAACTGCCTTTGTATTGAATTTTGATTCAAAAATTTGTGATTCAGAAATTCATAATCTTTACTCCTAATTTTATCTGCAAAACCTCAGTACTCATTTCTACCAAAATGAAGATTTGTTTTTTTAATTTTTTGCACTGAGCCTGGCTGAGACACAAAGGGTAAGTGCCTGTTTGCTATCTACTCTGTCCATAGTCACTGGAGTGTAACAGAAGATTCAGCCCATGTAAGAGTTGAATCATCTCCTGAAAATCCTGACTTTAAGACCTCAGACAAGCCATGAATTCAGACACTGGAGCTGG
This sequence comes from Pycnonotus jocosus, assembly GCA_013400435.1. Classification (NCBI taxonomy): domain Eukaryota; kingdom Metazoa; phylum Chordata; class Aves; order Passeriformes; family Pycnonotidae; genus Pycnonotus; species Pycnonotus jocosus. The sequence goes on from VWYP01009352.1 coordinate 286,137, forward strand.
ACTATGCCTGTCCAGACATACATCTGTGGGCAAAAAGCATGGGCAAATATAAGGAAATTGTGAGATTTATTATTTCTGGGTGAAAATGAACCCTGCAGAAAGACATAACAGGACTGTGTTTCTTAGAAACTGCATGGCCAATTCTTTGTTTGAGGAGTTATGATAATTATTTTCATTTTTCTCAGGTTGGTGGGAAGTGACTACATGGCTCTATTCCACCAAAAATCAGTTGCCAGTCGAATAGACAGACCAAGACAGGGTTTCCTCCAGAATTATCTTGCCAGGCAAGACTTTTCTGCTACTTAGACAGTTGTCACTCAGAGTCCTAAAGCAAGCAGGAGACATACATGATGGAGTGATTCCAGAAGACACAGACAGGCTTTGTTCTCTCCTCTGTTTCCAGCATGGCATACTCCACTATGATGGGCTTTTCCACCAGGTTGGGAGGAAAGTCCCCATCACTGTGAATGGCTGTGCTCACTACAGGTGTGTTGATGATAGGGCGATTTGGCAATCTGCAAAAGGAGAAAAATTGCAGTGATCTACACATCCAAATGCAAATACATTCTGCAAATGGAAGATTTCCAGTTGCTTCTGCTCAGAAAGTGAGGCAGGCGTACCATCAGCCTTCCATACAGATATTCTTCCAAAAACTGCTGGTACTTCTGGCATAGTTATTCTCCCACAGTGTGCCAGAGGAGGACATGAGACAGTACTGTGGTGAGAACAGCAGCACTGATGACATTTGGCAGGTATAAAACCAGCTCTGTCTCCCCCACGCATCCAGAGAGTGGAAGAAGGGATCTGAACAATTGACAAACAGGTCTATAGCTTACCTCAGGCTCCTTCTGTCAGGATCATAGTTTTCAGGCAGGAGGTGTCCCAGGGATCGGTATATAATGACCATGGCAACAGTATGATGTGTCTCAATGTCTGGGTGTCGCTTCTTTCTCTTTGCAAAAGCACTCTCAGGGCTGAACACATTGCTGGTCAACTTAGAGGATATTTTCTGATTTGAAGGTTTCATTGTAGGCACTGCTATGGACACAAATATTAAATTCTTTGCACACAGCTTCAGAGCTACCATTTAAACTGGTAATTTTGCTTTGCCAAGATACAATATTAGAGTTGTTACAGCTCCAGGCTTAGAGCACTCAGCATGCTCCTAATGTTATATTTGATATTTTTAGTAAAATTTCAGCACAATTCATAGTTATACAGCTGATAATCAAATAACCATTGAACAGTGAAAAGCCATTTAGTCTAGCTATAAAATAAGCAATTTCTAAGTGAAAGGCCCGTAAGTATATAAGTACCCCATGCATAACTTAAGGAGAACATTAAAACATTATGCATGCTGTTAAATTGCATGCACCTTTACATATGGCAAAACTAGTATTAATGAATACACCAACTACTCACATAAGATTTCTCCCTTCTAATTCTGTCATTTAATGACCTTTCAGTATTGAAAGATTCTCTTAAAACTCCCATTCCCTTTTCTTACAGAAAAGATACAAATCATAGAAGCAGATACTCTGTTTCTAAGCAAAAAGTAATAAAGCTGTATCAGCTTCATGTGTTATTTTCAGAAGAGTTACTATTTCCCCATTCTGAGACATTCAGCCACGGTACATGTATTGGACTTTGAGTTACCCTCTCTCCTTTGCCCAAAAATACTTGTGGTGCTTTGCAGCAATCTTGAGGTACTTCAGAGACACTGGGAAGCAGGTACTGCTCCATGGATTCTCCCTTATCACCCAGTTCAAGACGTTTTCATTGCTGCCTTGTTCTGATAACAGCTCTCTGCTCCCAGATTTGGATTCCCTGTCTCTCACACCACCTCTCTCCATCTCTGCAGGAACTGGAGGAAGGTGGCTGTGGGACTGCAGGTGCTGGGCAGCCATCCCATCCTATCCTGGTGGGAACAGAGGCAGAGCATTTCTCCCGCTTTGACAGGGCTTTGAGAGGCTGCAATTGAGACCTGACAGACAGGTACAGCCAGTCCCACAGCCCCCCATGCCTCCATCACTGCCGGCAGGCAAAATGCCTCAGAAGTATGCACAGCTGCTCCATCCCTAAATAATGTTCACTTGTGCAGATGGGTGCCCTGCTCTCACCCTAGCACCACTCTGCTCCCTGAGGATCAATCACACTCCCTGGGAGCTGGCCATAATTGCTCACCAAACAGCAGCAGAAGGGTTTTACCTTTCCTTTCTGAAGGTCTGAATAAAGTATCAGGGAAGACAACAGATGACTCCAGATCTTTGGGGTAATCTTCTTTAATCTCATGAAATCGTGGTATTCTAGCTCCCGTGAAATTGGACTTGTCAAAGATGTCAACAGCAATAACTGGGGGCGATAAAAGTTTCCCATCACCACAGTGAAACATTACTGAAAGGTTAAAATGACTGCACAACAAAGATGAAAAATTTAAACCCCAAAATGGAAAGCAAAATTTAATTTTCTTCTGTTAACACCTTATATGATAACTAAAAGTTTATGCATCAGCATTATGTTACATTTATCAAATTATACATTTATTTTTCAGTGGAAAGGAGTTCACAAGACAGTATCTTATACTATGAAAACACTACTGCAAACATTGGAAATAAAGAATCATAAAATTGTTTAGGTTGGAAAAGATCTCCAAGATCAAGTCGAACTGTTAACTCAGCACTGCCAAGTCCAGCACTAAACCATGCCCCCAAGGGACACATCTACATGTCTTAAATACCTCCAGGGATGGTGACTTCCCTGGGCTGCCTGTTTCAAGGCCTGAGAATTGTTTCAGTGAAGAAGTTTTTCCTAATACCCATCTCAAGGTAGATCACTTTGCTGGTACTTCTCCAGCAGCAGCTGACTGGGGTTTCACAGAGGCTTTTTCCTGGCTGCTGTTCGGTGAGTGCTCCTGCTTCACAGAGTTTCTCCGTGTGCTGCTGGCTTGCTCCAGCATATACTGCATGTTCCAATTTTAGACTTGTTTTTTAATGGGAAGACTAAATCTACTGCTTCAAAAATATAGTTCTACATCTGTTGGATTGTGAAGTCAGCTGACCACAGAAAATAACATGCATTTTATCTGGGACTACTCCATAGTCCTCCACTGGCAGTTCCTCCCTAGCTTACCTCACCATCTCTGCCTGTTTAACTGCCAAAATACTTTAAAGCAGGTGAGTTGGCTTTAACTTTCTCATTTAAGACAAGTCACTGAGTGCCAATTTACATGTGCTGGGGGTGAGCCTACACCAAAAGGTGTGATCCTCTGCAAATTTCTGTATGAAGAAATATCCATGTTAAGACCTGCAAATTCCCATTCCTTTCCTAGTTTCTAACTAACTCCCAGATGAGCCATTAGGAAACTCAATTAACACCATGTTCACCTGGAAAAACTGTTCAAAAGAAAACAGACCTCTTTCAGGCCAGAGCTGCCTCATCCCTCTCAAGCTCACACCTCTTTACACAGGAAGAACTGGTTGAAAAAAAAAAATCATGATTTACCACCTGCAAGAAACTTTGGGGTTTGTTTTCATCTCAGTTCAGTTGGGTTAAAATCCTGAACACACTTTTTTTCTGAGTATGAAGATAAAAATATTTTGATTCTCATAGTCCTGAGTCGTAAGAAAATATTTCAGTTTTGGTTTATTAAAGAAAAATCAAAGTGTTTCAGTTTGGCTTAGTTCAACAATAATCTATGCCCCATTGATGGAGGATGCTACAGCCTTTGTAACTTGACTGCCTCGGGCCTTTGATTTTCTGTCCCTGTGATTGTGGACATAAAGCATTCTTGGGACAAGGTTTGTAGCCAATTCACATTCTTATTATAACAGCAGGTGTAGTTGGAAAAAATAAAGCAAACTTTTGGCACATAAGCCTTCTTCATACCTGAAATAAACACAACAACTTAAAAAGCTAAACAGAAGTTCAGGCTGATATAGTTTAGAGCACCTCTGAAAGAAAAACCAAACAGCAATGCTGCTTGTGAGGGAGCTCTGAAGGTCACTGGCTCCATCTCACCTCCCACTCATAGCAGGACTATCACCAATACCCCTCCAGACTGTTTGTAGCTGGGAAGAAAATGGGGAAATAAGCTGATCAGGCTGTGTTTGCTGTGTTTCAACTGCATATACACTGCAGGGATGTCTATGAAACACATCACAGTCCAAAGTGCAGGAGCAGCTATTTTTTTGTCAGAGGAGAAATTTCCTGTGATAGGCAGGGAAGGTGTCTTGGTATGCCTGATGTTTCTTTCTCAGTTTAGACTCATTCTGGACATTTTGGATCCCATGGATTTTGCTCTGATTATGGGTTTTGCAAGACTGGGATGGTGTTTGAAGGATTGGTGATTCTGTGAAAATACCTTCCAGCACAAGAATCTCTACAGATAATGATTTTTCTGGATAGGTTCCAGGTTAGGAAAGCATGTGAAAATCAGAGGCAGAATCACAAAATCATCTAGGTTGGAAAAGATCTGTAAGATCATTTAGTCCAATCTTTGATGGGTCATTACCCTGTCAACTATATCACAGCACTAAATGCCATAAGCAGCTGTTTGTTGAACATCACCAGGGCTGGAAATTCCACCACCACCCTGGGCAGTCCATTCCTCTGCAAGTAAATTTAATGATATGCAATGACATCAATGGTAGGGTTACTTTTCTTTGTACTGCAGTAATTCTTCAGGTGCTGGTGTGATTCCTCCAAAAATGAGATCTACTACATTCAACTATGTTAGCTGGCCTCAAAAAGCATTTACCTTTATTTACAAACTTAGTCCTTTCTACAATCTTTACACTGCTATGACTGTAACAAAAAGCCACATGGAGCAGTGGCATGGTCCAGAGGCAAAACAGATCAGACACCTCCCAGGAAGCCTTTATGGCAACTGAAAGTTATGGATCAAGGCTTGATGGATTTGAAACTAATGCAATGATTTTTCTCAATGGGTACTATTAAAACAAATAACTAGCACCTCTATCCAGCACATTTTTAAGACTGAAAAAAATGGCAGTTTTCAACACAGATACTCACTCATGTTAGTGGCAACAATGACAAAAGGTCTCAGGTAGGTTTTTTTCATGTTCTGGGCCATATTGTTGAAATATTCCTCATAGTGCCTGAGCAGGTGAGCGGTGCCACCCTCTGTCCGCTGAATTTGCTCCCAGTGCTCCTTGTTGCCAGGGTCCAGTAAAGCACTACCCACTTTGATAATATTCTGAGAAATAAAGTACAAACCTAAATTATGAAGAGCTGGGTTTCAAGTGAGAAGTATTGAAAATGACTGGCCTGACTGCCGCAGGTGAGTGTATAATGAAATATTTAATGCAGGCATGTTCCACTGCAGCCATATAAAAGTGCACACACCAGTTACTCACCCAGAGATTTTTTGGTCATGTAAAGCAAATCCCTCCAAACTCTTCACGAGCAAAGTAAGCCAAAATTGGAGGCTGTAAGAGAACTGCCTGCTTTCCTCCCCCTAATGACAGGAAATCAAGCAAGAAAATGCAGGAGGAAAACCTATCTGTGTTTTCTTTGTTTCTGAGAGATCAGACACATGAAAAGTGCAGCTCTTAGCAGGTACACTGAAGAACTTCCCCAGAGAAATCAAAATTTTGGGGTTTTTTGTTGAAAAACAAAAGAAAGCCATGGATAGAAATATCACTTCCTCTTTTACTTTAATTTTTTATTTTACTTTGTTTCCTAGATAATGAAGACAATTATAGGGGGAAGAATGATAAGAGCGAGCATTAGCTTGCACAGACAAACCTGAAAATATGTAAGAAAACTTAAGTCATGTTATTATCTCCCCATTTTTACGTTGCTTACAAATGGTATTAAAAAGGCATTTCTTTCTGAGGACCTGACTCTTCTGTCCTTTCTCAGAAAAATATGCAAAGGGACCCCCAGGATGAATGGAAGGAGATTAGCCCCAAAAGGGAGTGCTAAGTGGCTTAAATGAGAAAGATGCTAAGAAGTTTTAATCTTGGCGTACATATGAACTATGTTGTTGTAACAAAACCTAACTAAGGTAAAATTGGCATAAATGATGGTAGGAATTAATCACCACAAGCTCCAAAATAGCCAAGACAAATACTTAGGTTTCATTCAGAAGGATCTATCTGTATCCTGTCTGTATTGTTCGATTCTGCAAGCATGTATCTGAGCTAAAAGAGACTCTAAATATGACCACCTTTGCCTAGGGTGAGAAGCACAACATGGTTACCAGGAATGCAGGAATACTTGGTACCAGGCCTCCTCTGTGTTTGTGAACATTATTTATGGTTTTTATTATCTATTTTCAGGTTTCTAGACCATATTAAAAAAAAAAAAATCCTTCTCCCCTTGTGCTTTCTCAGCCCAGGATGTTACCTCCTTTTATTCATGAGCTGTACTCATTACTTTTCAAATTCCTGACCTATCCTAAAATATTTAGGGAGTTCTTGAAAACATCATCTGTATGAATTTCAGTGCCAAGTGCAGAGAACAATAAATTAAATTAAATGTTTCCAAACCATTTTTTTTTTTTGCTTATTGTTCATATTTTGACTTAACAAAACATGCTAGAAATGAAGTTCTTTTCCAAGATCTGAATGGCCTGCTTCACAGCCCACAGGAAAGAAAAAATTGAATCTCTTAAAATCTGGTGCATCTAAAATGTAAAATGTTTCAGAAGTTCTCCATTCTCTGCTGACTATACAGCCCAAGACATTAAGGCATTTTCTCAGCTGTATTTCTTCCTGCTCCTAACTCTCCAGTGACATGTTCTTCTGGTGCAGCTTGGCTTTGCGCAGGCTCTCCAATTCCACCCCAAAGTCTGCCTGAGCTATCTGCTCCTTCTGGAGTACTGTGAGCAGTGACTTGGGGGTAGCACACCTTCTAAGGGAGCCAAATGATCTTTGGCCAGCACAGAGCCAGTCTTTACCCACTGAGGGTCACTCCACATGCTGGTGTCCAAGCTCTGGGTTCTGCCAGCAGAGATCCAAACAGATGTTTTAGCCTGGACTCTGTGTTGTGCCATGGTCAGGATCTTGGAAATACTATGGGCAAGAGCAGAGAACAGTGCCCCACTGTACACATGGGATTGAGGAAATCTCTACAAGCCTGACATTGGTCATACAGCGTTCATATCATCAGACCACAGAAAACTCCCAATTGCCTTCAAATTTCACATTTTTCCACCACAACGACATATTTTCCCAGACAGGGAGGGTGCTACAGCTTGGTCTCTAGCCCTGGTCAGGACTTTGGTAAGAACTGGGTCCTTCATGAATGTTCTGAGTAGCAGAAGCTCTCTGGCACACATTTTAGTATGTGCCTTAAAATACCAACATGAAATGGAATGTCTTTCGATGTACCAACTCATGACTCAAGTGTTCTCAAACTGAATTAGAGGAAACCTTCAGAGTCAGTAACCAGCTCAGACTTAGTTTGCTGCATGTTTGAATGAGCATGATCACATTAGGCATGTTTTACAACAAAAATAATACAGCACACAAAACTATTTTAGCCAGGAAAAACACATTAACCTGATGATTTTTTTCATATGGAGAATACTGATTTTAGCTGTTACTATGATGATATCTTTTAGAAACGTACATTCTATTATGTTTGTATTACACATACATCTGTGTGCATAGATACATGCATAAGCAACTTTCCATTCTAATCTGAGAAGAAGGGCTTATTTGTGGAACAGATTAGGCAATTATGCAATATTTGCCTCATCTTGGTCAAAGACAAATTTAATTATCCACTGCCACCTGATTTTTAAGGGAAACTGTAAGGGCTCAGCACAGCACACAATATCTCTCTTACCTCATTGAACTCCACATCCCTTGTGGCTGCCAAGTCAAAGCCTTGCTGCTGGCTCTCATACTGGAGCACCCGGATCATTATCTGGTAAGCCGTCCTCACGTCATTGCCGTACAAGCTGTGTGTATGTCTGGTGGCATTCTGCAGCGCTCTCACAATCCGAATGGTTTTGTCTCCATCCAACTTGGTCTCATTGTGGTGTAACTTCTCATTCTGAATCAGATGAAAAGGAAGAAAAAAATCCAATTATATATATATATATATTTTTTTTTTTTTCCATTCTAGTTATAAAGACAATCCCAATTTAGGGATTTTTGGAACAAAGGAATTGTTTGTTCAAAATTTTTTTTTGTCTTGAGAAAGAGTTAGCAACAAAACTCAATGGCAAGTGTAACTGGGAGCCAAGAAAGCACCAAGATGGAAAATGAGGGTGTTCAAGGACGGAGTCAAAAGATTGAGCGCAGGGATATCAAACTGGAGTCCAAACTGATCATTATTTACAAAATAAAGGGAAAACTGAGAAAACCCAGCTTACCATGATTTTTAGATCCACAAAAGTGTTGGTGGTGCAGTTGAAAAGCTCAGGAGGCAGCCAGCCCTTCTCAATGTTACAATGGCGAACGGCATTTCCTGAAGGAAACAAAGCATCAATGGCAAACAATGTTCTGAATTGTGCAGGGTAAATATTCATAGACTTCCATTATCCTAGACTTTCAGATTTCCTACAGTTTCAAGTTGCTCAAAGCTACACATGTACTTCAATTTCCAAAGAGGGGATTCCTGTGAGAGAAAAGTTAAACACTACTAATCTTCAGGAATCGCTTTCCCCAGGCTTTGGAGAAAAGTCACGCAAACTCCAAGCTCTGCCCTACTGCTCTCAGCCTCACTGCCCAATTGTTCTCAAATTAATTCATTCATTTCTTTATACCAAAAAAGATAAAGACTCTGCATTTCCTAATATTCCTGGAAACCAACCCCTGCTGAGATTTCTGTGCAATAGCCTATTTAGAAAGACCTCCTATACGGGAAGACAAATGCTGTATTCACATCAACATATGCCCACACATCTGCATGCTGCATGTGCTAAACACTTCAGCCAACATGCATAATTGCCTTTTTGCCACTTGTAAATGGACTGTGAGCAGCTTACTGTTTAATTTAGCCTATTATATTTTATACTATTTGTCAAATAATTTTAAAATGTAATTCTTTAAAATGTAATTCTGAGGATCCTTCACCATGAATTGCAAGTAATCAAATTCAAAATTTACATTTGTGCTAGTTAATTTGTACATAACATACTGCATGTGTCTAAGCCATTTAATTACCAATATCTAAATAAGAACTATAATTAATTTTACTGTATATAATTATATTATTTCTCTTGCATGGTTAGGTGAATACAATGAAGCCTCAGGTTCTTAGTCTGAATATTCATTATTATAAGGCTTATTTTTTTGAATGATCTGTAAAATCTACTTAGAAGGTGCAATTACTATAAGCAACATTGCCTGCTAGTCTATTTCCTAGAAGAGACACTTGAGTCAACCATAAGAACAGTGTAGAAAACTTATTTTAATTCAAATTTATACTGTTTAATAATGAAAATATTTTTCACCTAAAAAAAAATCTATCTCCTAAAATCTTTAGAAAAGGACTTAGATTGACCACAAATCTTCTGCACACCAATAAGCAGTGGCCTCCCCCTAGAAATATTTGGGGCAGCCACATAACTATTTATAACTCCCTGAGCCTAAAGAGCACTCACAGCAGAGAGTTACCAGGTCCAGAACCAAGACAGAGTTTTCACTTCCCACAGAACAGCCTTCAGAAAAGATTGAGAACTCTATTTTCAAAAATCTGATACACGTTTTCAGAGACATATATGAAAAAGCAGATTGCCATTTGCCTGGTGTACAAAACAATACAGCTCATCTGCTTTACAAAAGGTGTTTTTCATCTGTTTCATTACAGAAAAGATATTGTGTGGTAAAAAGCAAGTTTTGTTGCAACTCTTAGCTTTAGTAGGCTGCAATCCTAGTAAAGCAGTCATCAGGAATATGATTTTCCTAATTTTATCTTTGCCCAGAGGAACTGTATGGCTAAAGAACACTTATTATATGTCACTAGAAACTAAAAGTGACATGTGTAAGAACTGCTTTATAAATAGAAAATAAAAGATAGAATATTGGACTCTGCTTTTTTTTTTTATAGAGATTTTCTGTGTTTTGTACATGTTTATCTGCTGTACCATTGTATTTATTTATTGCTAGTGCTCCAAACGTATTTTTACAGCTCCTTAATTTCAGCTAGCTATACTTTTCTGCTCATGCTATGCATAAGCTATGCTGCAGTCCCTAGAGCCAATAAATTAATGCTATTCCCTATGTACACATTTTTTCTTTTTCTTTTTTTAAGATATGCATGCAGATAAATTAGGTAATTATTTACCCAGGGAACTTACCCACTGAGCCCTTGGGACAAGGCACAGCAGCTGGCTGGCCAAACTTGGTCTGCGGCCACCAAATACCAGCCTCGAAAGCTTTGGGACAGCCATTATAAATTACTGAAAGCAGAAAAAGACATGATGCAATTTTTCTGACAAGATAAAAATCACAACAGTGAGACATTTCAACCTGCCTGAAGGACCTTCCTGTAATTCCAAAGCCCTGTCAGGATACCTGCCCTCTGCAGCGCCTTCCAAGCTGTAACTAACCAGTTGTTCCTTATCCAGCAGATTGGACAGACAGGTACAGGCAGAGGAGAGTTCAGGATGATTATGGGGCTCTGGATTTTGGCTCTGCCTATCTCTGCTTGCTCCTTTATTGTGGGAAAACATTTCTCCTTCATTTCACCCACACACTGTGGTGAGACGGCTGCTGCAGCAGCTTTGTGCTGATCACAGGAGGACGGTGGGTGGCTGGGTGGGTGAGAGGAAAGGCAGGATGGGCAAGATGGGGAAGAAAGGCAGAGAGCACAAGGTGCACGGCACAGCCTCTGTGGGCAAAAGCTGTTAGAGCTCTCAGCTGCCTTTTCAGCTGCAGCTCAGCAATACAACACTGCACTGGCAGATGAACTCAGGTTGAAGGAAAAGTTGGTGTTAGTCTTTTGCTCCCCCTACTCCACCTCAGCTTGCTATACTTCCATTTGAGAAAAAATAAAGAGATAAGAGCCTTTTTTTCCATCTCCTCAGCCCCTGTGAGTCCTACTGGCACATATCCAGGAGGAGGGGTGTGTGCTCAGGCTGCCGCAGCCCCCACTGCCCCCGCTGCTGGAGCCATCCCGCTGGGCTCACAGCGCCTCAGGACGCGCCCATGGCCGTGTCCCCCGTGCGGCGCTGCACGGGCCCGGCCGGCAGCAGGGGCCCGCGGGAGGTACCTTCACAGCCCCGCACGGTGACCTCCGCAAACGGGTTGTCGCAGCGATTGCACTGCCGCCCTATGACGCCGGGTTTGCACGGACACTGTCCCGTCTCCATGTCGCAGGCACGCGTGTGCGAGCCGGATGGGAAGCAGTCGCAGGGGTAGCAGGTGTCACTGCTTTGGGGCCTGTAGTAGTTGGCCTGGAAAAACCAAAATGATAGACAGGAGGTATTTGACTTCCAAACTGCTTACTTTTCTGAGACCTGCTCTAGCAGCATGTACATCATAAAAGGGCTCATTTTGCAGAGCACAGACAAAAATTACATTACTATTATCAGAGACACAGGGTTTTCATTGCCATTTGCAGAGGAGCCACAGGGCCCACAGTACTCCTCGGGCACTTGTTGCAAGAGCCCACCAAACATATTCTGGGAGGATTTACAGTTTTCTCAGCTCTTGAATGAGCCACTAAGGAAACTTCCTGCACTGTGCATTTGTGTTTCACGTAGAGGGTGAAGAGCACGCAATGATCCCATATTCAGATTTCCTCTGTACACGCTTTTGATCTGAGGCATTAGGATTGCACAAGAGCGGGGAGCTGGCACCCCACTGACTCCATTTATTGCAACAGTTGCTGTGTGTCCTGCTGGCATTTTGGAAAGGAGCAGGGGGCCAGATTCATCGCCGCCAGTCTGCACAAATGCAGCTCCTCTGATGTCATTCAAGCCAGTTGTAAAACCTATTGTGAGAAGTCCTTTGTAAAACCTTCATGACGAGGTGCCTCCCCTCCTATGTCCCCCATCTGTCCCTGCCTGTCCACGGAAAACTCAGAGATGGCAGTGAGGAAAGCATTTAGCCCTCCAGCTCTCTCCAGCTGCCAGGCTTTTTGCTGGCCATAGCACAGGGGAGAGCTTCACCCAGCTGGCCCGAGCTGTTTCATGGCTATTACTCACTTGTGACAGACAAAACCCCACTGACACTCCTCTGCACCCTGGTCTGATCTCCCCCGATAAACCAGGCTGCACTTCAGAGATCAGAGCCAGGCTTTCATCCTCTCAGTTTGGTTTTCCAAACACAAATAAGATAAGAGCTATACAGTATGATTTGGAGAAGGGTGGTGCCAGCAAAATGTTTTAGGTAATGATTAACTCCACTGCGCACATACATATATAAGTGATACAAAGCACAACTGTGTGTACTTTCAGATTTGTAATTATTAGTAGTACAGTTACTTTTTAAACTAAAGAAATTTTGACTTAAGACTGGTTTCTTTTGCTTACCTTGCAGTGGCATTCTCCATTGGTCTTATTGCAGTCAGAATCAAACCCTTTACTAGTCTCACAATTACATGGGCCACAGATGGGATTTCCCCACCAACCTCTGGGACAAGGTAGATCAATCCTATTAAAGAAAATCAAATTGAAAGAAAGTTATTTTAAGTTCCCTCTTAAAAAGTGTGAAAAAAGCTTTGGGCCAAATCTGCACTCAATCACAGACAGTAATGTATCTCAAACAACAATCAATACATATATAAATACACTATAATATGGGAAAATTTAGAATGTCAGTGCTATGAAACCCTAGAGGGAGTGTTTCTCTAAGTATTTTCAAGTGCAAAGTGGCTCTGAGCGTGTGACCTGGTTTATCTACCACAACAAACTGCCTTGGGGTACAGCTCCCCAACACTTTATATCCCACTTGCCATCCTCATCCTGCCCCAGCCCTGATGTGGACAGCAGGGCTTCTTGTCCAGCCCACAGGGACACCAGCTGAGGTGCAAAGCTGTCTGCAAGCTCATCCTATGAAGAAAGGCCACTACTTTCAGAAACCTGGCTTTCTCGGAGGGTTCATTACAAGGTCTGAAAAGCCCTGGCCTGCTACAGGAGAGACAGAGGACACGTGGTTGGGGACACGGAAGAGGAGAGGGTGGCAGCTTTGATCTGGCCTATGGATCAGAGACTGTGATTGAGACTGAGTGTGGCAGTACTGGAAGCTAAGCAGAAGCCAAAGGCCACCCCTGCTGAAAGAAAACTCCCATTCTCACTGATACTATTTCTTCTGGGTGAGCCTCTGAGCAGGTTATTCCACAGATGCCCCAACACTAGTTCTGGCAAGGAGACCTCTGATTCTCTGATCGCTGGGAGTCTTTGTCAAGCAATAGCCTGAAGGACAACAGCTCTGGGACCAGGATCATGGTAATGCACAAGGCATTTTAGGAAAGAAAAGCTATTTATGTCTGTTTTGAAGACCACCACCAATTTTATTTATGTTAAATGCTAGGTTTGTGCTTCTATGCTTTAGAATATGAAAACCACAATGTTACACTTGACATGATGTCAGCAGATAATGACAGGGACAATGTCGCTGTGTCACTAATCCAGAGGAATGAAAGACAAATCTGGCAACAGCATGGCCAACATTTGCAAGCCCACACAACAAAAGGCAGAGGAAGAAGCTTGCAGTTTTCAAAGGGAAGGAAACATCACATGAGCCATTCCTAAATGGGCAGTCAAATGCACTTCATTTGCACATCATGAATGGCCCATATTACAGTAAATCAAAGTGCCGCCTCTGGGATAAGGCTGGTTGCTGAATGCTTATCTGAGACCAGGAAGCTGCTGATGAGGGAATCAGCACGTTTTTCCCGCAAAGCAACAGACATAGGCTCCCAGACTGTCCAGAAGAGATGGCTCTTTGCCAGCCCAGGGACTGGACCTAAACGGCAGAGAGACTTTATCTTGCTACAGGCCACCAAACTGGTGCATCATTCTGTGTGCTGGGCAAGCTGTAGGAGAGATGTAGAGCAAACTCAGGCCATGCCCACCAGAAAGTACAGGTGAGATGCAGTGCTGTTTAACACAGCAGAACTGGTTAAGCCCCCTAACAGTTGATGAAGAAAAGTGGGTCCTGAATAACATGGAGGATTGTCTAGTTTCTGGGAAGAGCTCAGGAATGTCAAAAGGCAATGGAACCTAAAATACCATCCAAATTGTAACAGGAAAGTTTATTGGAGCAGAACAGGAAGTGGGAGGACTGCTGCCTTAGATGAAGAGCCACCTGGAAGGATCAAGAAACCAAGAACAAAACAATTCTCTTACTTGCTTTCACAGTACTGTCCATAGTAGCTTTGTCCACATTCACAGGTGTAGCCATGGGATGAGCTAGGTTTGTGCACGCATGTGGAAACATGCTCACATGGGTTCAAGTTACATACATCAACACAATCTCTCCCAAAGTACCCTGAGGAGACAAGGTAAGAAAATTACAGCAACCATTCTAATTTACGATTTGCATGTCTCCAAAAAACTGTCTTAAGCTTATATACTAATAACACATTTTTGATAATAAGTAGATTCCCCCTGAGATACTGTCAGAAATGAAGCATCTTTTCCCTCTCAGACAAAATGATAGTAAGCCATTCTTTCTGACAGTCTGTTATCATGCTTGAGGCACCCTTTTGCCTTTGGTTCCCAGTTTTATATGCGGGGCATGTGCTACAAATAGTTTTGTATTCTCTTGCTGCATGTATGGGAGGTGACTGTGCTGGGTGCTGACAGCATGTGCTGGCTACATGTGCCAAAACAGAGAAAACATTCAAAGTATCTTGATTAGGATGCAGAGTGAGAGATTGAAACTCAACAGCAGAAAAGGCTGAGAAAGAAAAAGAAAAAAAATCCATAAAAAGAAAAGGGGAGGTGCACAGGAGTCCTTTGGACCAGAGACTGTCTTTCTGTTTGGAGGATACATTGCCTGAATTCTTAGTCCTGGACTGCAGCTTCCAGGGTGCTACAGTAAGAGTGAGAAGGGTAATATTGATTAGAAGAGGAAGAATCAGAAGATGAACACTTTGCCAGCATGCTGCTGCTGCTGCTGTGCTGCTTCTGAAGGTGTGATCCAGCTTCTATATGAGTGGTCACCAGCTTACCTGGGTCACAAACACAGGAGTAGCTGTCCCAGTCGTCACTGCAGTAGCTGTGCTGGGGACACGGGTTGGAATCACAAGGGTTATCCACTTCACAGCCCTCCCTTACGTTAATCTTGATAGCCTGTTTCATGTTGAGTGTCCCTATGTTTGTAGATGTCTCTCCCATTCTTACTCCCTGGTGACAAAAGACAGTTATTTTAAAATTAGAGTCTCCTTTCAGAATACAGTATTATATGTTTCACTATTTTCATCAATTAATGAGGCTACATTTTAAAGAAATCACCTGATGACCCAAACCCAGATTTTTTTTTTCAAATATTTTTCCCCTATGTGATCAGATTTGTACCTGGAAAAGTGGGTAAACTTTAATATTTTGATTCTTAGATAATTTTTATGGAAGAAACAGAAATGTTTGAGGGTGGGTAAAAGAAACCTCCCACATTTTCACCTGGGTATTTTCTCACAAGTTCAAAATTTGTTGCTACACTTTTCATTTCATACCTGCATACATCCGTTAAATCCCTGCTGAACAGAGACCTGGTCTCCAGAGACACCTCCCACAATGATGCTTTTCATTTTCAATCCAGGTAGTTGATTTCCAATCTGCACAGTGCTCTGTGAGGAAAAGGACAGCTGTTAAGATGCACTATCATCCTCTGTGACACAGCCGGCCTGCTTTCTGTAGTGATGGAGTCAAGCAGTAGCTGACAGTAGATTACATAAAAAATACCAAAGCAGTGAGGAGCCAGATGTTGGAATGTGTCTTTTTACAGACTTCTTTGTAAGATATCTTATCATAAAGCTTAATAAATTAATATAATTGATTAGGCATAAACCACAACAGAACATGTCTCACAGCATAAGTACTTGTCCACAGTCTTATCCTACTTTCTCCTAAAAGCATTTGTGCAATGCTCAGTGGCAAAGTTATGATGCTGCCTTACCTGGTACATCCCATAGTCCAAGGACATGACAGCAAGGTACTTGAGATCTTTACCATCTTTTGCACTCTTCAGCTCTATTAACAAATGATGCCATTCCCCATCACTGACCCGTGTCTGGCTCATCTTCAGACTGGCAACCTGGCTCAAGCCACTGTACACTTCAAACTGCACATAGTTGTTCAGTATCTGTTGAGAGGGAAAAAAAAATCATGTCTTTTTTTTGCTACATATTTGTACTTGATGCAGAGGAAGGTAGAGAGCAAGATAGTAACATTTCCTAAGACAACCCAAAAGGAGAAAAAGAGTAAAGATGGGAATGCTTGCAAGAGCTCCTTGTATAACTTTGGACATTCAGACTCCAACTTCCCTGATGGGCGAAAACCCCCAAAGAAACAGACCTATTTTTTACATCTATGTTAATGCCCACTAGTACCTCTGACTGGAAAAATAATCTTAAATTAATATGGTTTTTATAATGATCATTCACTTTTTGATCTTTGTAAAAGGCTAAAGTAATGATATGTTTTTATTGACATGCATTTAGTTAGGTGGATGAAGCTATGTAGTTCATCTGGCCATATCCACTGCTGGGGGTGTATTAATTCTTTTCTAACCAAAAGCAGCCACACTTTTACCTGAATGTTGATCTTGGATGCAGCCCCAGCATTGGCTTGCATTAGCATGCCATTGACTTTCCGGGTTCTGAACATCAGCCCGATGTACCACGGCACAGAGATGGTAATGTCAAGGTCACTCCAAATTATAATGCTCTCACCACTGAAGCGCTGAGGAGAAGGCATTGCTGATAATCAAAACACAGAAGAGAAACAGTTTTTATCCTTCAGGACAAGTATTGAGAGGAAAAATGATGCTGTGTCACAGTGATGACAAAAGGGAGCTAGTCCCTCTTCCACTGACCTATATTCAATCTACCATGGATGAAGAGCTGGGCTAGGGGAGTTACTGTGAAGCGGTTGATAATACTGCAAATTCACAATCTACCCTGGTTCTGAGATAGGCATCTTGGTGCCTGTACTCAAAAGCAGCACCTCCACACTGCTATGGCATTACCCACGTGAGAGCTGTTCCTAGAAAGGCAAGCTGGGGATCTCTGCTGAGGCAGTTCTGCTGGTGAGTGGGTGGACAGAGCAGGAAGTATGAGGGCAACAGTTGCTGCAGATGTTTTCAACATAACCTTGATTACCTGCTTCTAATTAACAGATTGAACAGAGGAAAAGGCTGGGAAACAGGAAATATGAATTAATTATGAATACTCCAGGGCCAGATTATTCAGCTGTCGCAGCTTTGCAGCCTTTTCACAAGGAGAAAGTTTGTGTGGAATTGCCTAAATCATCTGCCTTAAATATCCTGATGTGACAGCTGCAAAATTGCCCCCTCTCTAACCTTGCACAAGCACAGGTCCTACAGGGTGACACCAATGACAGGGTTCAATAGAAAGCACTTTGCTGATGGAAAATAGAGGAACACCCATCCTCTTGGACTTTTAAAGTTGTTACCCTGGGTGTCAGGAGCTACAGTCCCATGGATTAGTTGATCCCACTGATCAGAAGCACAAATTAAGCCATGGGAGATCCGTGCTATTTGTAGCACCTCATATAACACCTCCACCATGTGTAGAACCTCACAGTGGGATCTGCAGTCAGCCCCTGCCTGACATCCTTGCTCGTGGGCATGTTGGTAAAGTTCATGGCAGCTTTTTGCCAGTGGAAGCAGGCCTTAGAGACTGGGTGCAACCACCAGAGATTACCACCCAGCCTGTTATTTCACCACGTGCTGAGTCCATGTTGGTCAGTGCTGCTCCACACTACCATATCTGCTGACACTTTCTGGATTTTTTGTAGTAGGAGAGATCATGTGCATACAAATGCTTATGTGTTACCGTGAAATGGTAAGTCCTTAAAAAAAGGTTTAGGGATGACACCATAGCAGAAAATGGAGTGAAGTTGACGAGAAGTTGCATTTTTTTGAGGAATAAAGCCAAACCCCAAATTCTCATATGTCTGCCTTGCTGGTGTCTGTAAAGGGAAAGGCTGGGGTGGGGAGTGGAGTGCAGGGGTTGGAGTGAAGTGCAAGGCCTTTAGCTCCTTGTTGGTGAGAAACAAAAAGTCAGGGATTAGTGGGTTACCACTAGTCAAGCCAGAGGTGTAACTTGACTTGCCCTTCTTTAAGATGTGGTTACCCAACCACCCCACATCAGGCTGAGGGCAGGCAGTCCCAAGGGGCAGCCCTTCTCCTCCTGCTCCAGCCTGTGATCTGCCCTTTGCAGTCATACCACAAATGCCAGAGAGGGCGTATGGTGGAACAACTGCAGCATAACCTGCTCTTGAAAACCAGATGGCAACTTAAAAAAAACCAGATTGTCACCAGACACAGATGTCCTTAGGTTGCTTAAAACTTGAATGCAGTGCTTGAGTTCTGGCTGTCTGGCCCAGGGCACAATTTTGGGCCAGGGCAGAATTCATCAGCCCACACTGCATCACATCAATGTAAAAGTAACCAGGACAGCAGTGTTGAGCAGGATTATTTTCTCTTGCTCCACCTGTGCAAAAGTCAGCCTTTGCCTTCCTCCTCTACCCTGCTGACCTTCACAATGACCTCAGTTTCCAACTTTGCTGCTGGTTTTCTGGACTGTTGCTGAGATCTCTGGGCCCATCTGCCTCTGGAGTGCAAAGGCAGGATGCAACCTTGCAGGCTTCCCACCTGCTAGAGGCTGGGAATGCTGTTTGCAAGCATTTTGCCTTTGCTTCTGGGAGAACTGGACTGGCATGGCAATTAGCCACCTTCTTCCTTTTCTCACCGGAGGTGACTTTCTGTACTTGCAAATACCATTCCCTTCCCACACCTTCTCCCAACTTCCCTCCCTTCCCTGGGGCCAGGGTGCACCTTCCCCTGCTGGTTAAATAGAAATCCCCATTTGTCAGCCCCCTCTGACCTCCCTCTTTCCCCCAGCCCTTCCTCCTGCCTGGGACCAGGAGTGTCTGGAGGGGCTGGCCACATCCACTGTCCCCAGATGGGACCTGACCTCTCCTGTCACCACAGATGCCCACGTGCTCCTCCCTGCCATTGGCGGTGCAGTGATGCAAACTCTAAGTGTGTGCTCAGGGTTTGTCATTTGAAGCACTGCCTGTGTATCTAGGTTCACTCTAAAGAGAGTCTTACATTTAACAGGCCAGCAGAAAGATGTGAGGGCTATTCCCTGTGGAGACAGAGGGCCTGGGGAAACAGGCTGCCAACATCCCACTGGATGTCACCTACAGTGTGGGCGCTGGACATGTGGAAGCTTATGTTTTTAGGTGCAGATCTGCAGTGTTCAGCCCAAGGCTAGTGTAATGACACTGGCCTTCCAAGAGTGTCAGACACAGGTGCTAGATCTTCTTCACAGAATTGCAACACCTAATGGTTTAAAAGAATTAAATTACAATAAAGGTGAAACTAATTTTTCCTTAATTTTATCTCCATTCTATATATCAGCAGAGGGAGATGGGAGCTGCCAGAAGGTGAGTTACCAGGTTCTAGGAGGGTAGTGAAGGTAAAACACCCCATCCTCACTAGTGCAGACAAGATCCCAGAGTTTTTGAAGAGCAGGAAATGAAAAAAAGCTTAATTGGTAATTTGCCAAAGTCTTTATCCTCTGCTAGCCTGAAGCAGAACCAGCACCGCCAAAGGGATTGAAGAAATGCGGCACTCCTACTCAAAAATGCAAATATTCTATCTAAGACTTTTTAAAAAATAGCTGCCTAATAATAGCTCATGCTTTTAGGATTATAGCTGAGCATTCAAATAAGCAATTTGAAAGACGAGTATAGCGTATCTGTGATTCCTCCTGACTCTAACTTTGGGCTTCTAAAATCTTTGGTGACATTCCATTTCTTACTTGGCTTGCAATTTTTCCACAGGGACACTGGCTCACATATATCATCAAAGAACCAAGCAGCCTGCTGCCTTCAAAGTATCAGAAAAACACCATGAATTGAGGCATCAGCAAGAACATGGGGTTTTTCACTGACAAAGGGGACAAGCAAGAATGCACAGTGCTGGAGGCAGAGGTGGCAGCTGGGACGGGGGGAGACAGTGTTGCTGTGACTGCCATCATCTCTATCACCTGAATTTAAAATTAGTTTCCAGGGATGGCTACAGGACAGCTCTTAGATGATTTTCTAAATCCCAAACTCTGTGGATTGGTCTTGAGTTTGGGATAAGAAAATAGTAAGTAAAACAAACATTTGATGAAATTCTGAATTTCCTTCTGAAAAACAGAGGGAAGGATAGTCTTTGCATTTGATAACAGTAGTTCCCATTTACACCTGTACAGGATACACCATAGCTGGGCCCTGGTACTCCCCTCAGGATACATCAGAGTGGGTTTGTAGCACAGAGAATAGCCAATCATGAAGAAAACACAAGAACTTCACCAACATACTTGACATGAGACACATGGAAAAATCAGATCTTCATACAAACTTGGGAAGCTCAAAATATTTGAGGAGTTGCTACAGAAAGCAGGTACCAGGCTAGGGGCAATAGTAACAGCTCTGGGCTCTGTGTGAGGTGGAGCATAGGAAGAGGTCTCCATCATTCCTTTTTCCTGTTCACTCTGCAAACCTTTATCTCCAAGACAGAAACTTAGCCATGTGTCCACTTCTCCCAAGCTAATATTGCTGCTTCTCAGGAAAGGTAAGAGAAATCGCCACTACCTAGATCTGGCCCAGTAAAAGCACATTTTTTTGCTGGGAGAGTCCAGGAATATTCCAAAGGAGCAGCCACCTTACAGCATCAACCCCATGGGACTCCTCATACAGGTAACTCCTCACTTCCAGGGAAAAAAACTGACTGCAAGTTCTTCACACCCTATAAAACTCACCTGCTGCTGCTTCCTTATCCTTTAGTAATGAGGTTTTACACATATATGCACATTGTGTTCAATCAAAGAGAAATCCAGTAAAACTGAAAGTACTCTTACTTAGCACAGAATGCCTTCTTGCCAAAAAAGTGGTGATTAAAACAGCACATTCATTCCCAGTTTGAGTCAAAGCCCAGTAAAGTCAGCAGGATTCTTTCCACTGATTTAAAGGGGCTTAGGATCAGGCATTTTTTACTATAAACAAATTAGTAAATACAGCCAAGTTCTTAAGAACTGCTTTGCTTATGTAAGTAAATCAATGAAAGCTGCTCTTATTCACGACAGTATGTCACCTACTATATAGGGAATCTCTAAAATGATTTCAAATAGATAATGGGTGACGGTCTTAACTGGAATCTTGTTACCCTTAAGCATCACAGCTGGACATACATGCTATGAGGTGGCAATGGCAGGCAATGAAATGTGCACACATGACAATGCACAGAGGGCTCTTTGCAGCCTACCTTGCTCACAGTTTTTCCCTCCATAGCGCACGGGGCACTCACAGATGTATGTGTTCCACTTGTTGATGCACGTGCCTCCATTCTGGCACCAGTTGGTTTCACAATAGTTCCTCTGCGCTGCACAGCCTGGAATTCAGGAAAACCATTACTTTGTATGGTTTTAATAAGAAAAAGGCTCTGAATGACTGTATTTGAGTTTTTATGTAAAAAGAAGACATGACTATTATAGATTTTGGGTTTTTTCTTTTTCTAAAAAATACTTTTGAAGTCAGTGAAGCAAAATGTGGATGGCAAAAGTTTATGTAAGCTGATCATGTGTCAAATGCATAAAGACAAGTCTGTCTATCAAAGGCATATGCTATGACTCCCTCCTTAATCCACAATCAATGCAACATACTTGAGAACTGCAATTTAGCTCTTACACAGACTTTCAGCAGCATGGACAGAAGGGACTTTCCATTTTTGTGTGTAAGTGCCAGTTTTAGGATGATGAGAACATTCTGTATACCTAATCACCAGAACTAATCCTGATCAGGGATCCAAGGACTGGAAATCAAATCAGAACCTCCAATAGGCTGCTCCATGAAGCAGGTTTCACATTTGGGGGATTGCAGAATTGTATTTACAGAACAAACACAATTTATTTAAAAGTCTTTGTAAGTGTTGTCTTTTTCATTAACCAGTTCCACCGGTTTTCAGAGCAAAATGACATTCAATAGGTAGCTAAAAAAATAGAAGACGAAAAGTTAATTTAGTAGTACATTCCTGGCTGAAACTTCCAGCAATACAGAAAGTCTACACAAGCCCAGTCCTTTCCGATGTGCTGCTGAATCCTGGAAGTGTGCCCTGTGCCACGGGCTATTGTATGCCTCCCTGGCACAGGTGTGAACTGCACCTTGCTCAAACAAATGAGGTCTGGCCAGAGACACAGTGGCAGCACAATGCCATACAGCACCTGAAGTCCCTGTGCCATAGCTGCTTTGCCCTCAACAGTGCTAACAGGGGGACAGGGGTCATTTCAGAACCCTGTGTCCCCTTCCCCTTCCTGGCATTCCTCGCAGTGCCAGCCTCCTTGACACCCTAAGGCGTGCCACACGCACAGCTGTGGCACCTTTCTGGTGTTGGCCTTCGGGGCACTAGATATGCATACCTGGCAGAGTCCCATTATTGGCAATGAAACCAGCCATGTCAATGGGCTTGCTGTCGATGGAGAGGTTCCTCATGCAGCCAATGAACTGCCTGTTGTGCACCGGGAAATCCTCAGGCAAGTTTGGCACACCACCAAGGAGAAGAGGGCCAGTTAGGTCCAAAGACCTGAAGAAACAAAGAAATAATTTCTTGCTAAGAGTTTGTTTTGATTTGTTCTTTATCTTACTGCTTCCATAAGCACATTTTAGCTGCACTTCCCTCTGCTACATGAGCACTTCCAGAGCTTGTAATCAAAGGATTGACCAGTAACACTCACTTTTACCTCAGGAGCTGTCATGTACATATAGAATCCAGTGACCTGTCCCTAACAGTTGCTAGTATGCAGAAGAAAATGAAAATTAGAGAAAAATGGGTAGCCACAGGACACTTCTTTCTGGCCCCAGTCATGCAGGGACTGGCTGATGTCATTCAGCACAAGGCTGAGAAGCAGTATATTTTTATAAAATGACTTAATTATTATATAGTGGCAACCCTTTTAAAATCCTCTGAAGAGCTTAGTCTTAATGACATTTAGTGGATGTAGGTTCTACTAAATAACTCCACACTGTGTGAGAAGTGTTATCATCTGGTCATTTGGATTAGCCCCAGTTTTTATAGTGTGCCCTTCTCTTGGGATATTAGAGTTCCATGTGTATCTCAGTGGTCCCTCTGCTATCACTCATTATTTTATATCACCCTATGTTGCTTGCTGTTCACCTCCTCTTTAAACTTAAAAGTATTATTTTTTTTTCCTTCTTCACAGGAAACCTTTTCTTACACCCAATGATTTTCAATGGTTGTTTATTTATATCCTTTACTTTTACCTCCTTTTAAGATAGGACTCCTAACTTAAATGATGGAAGTAATTCCATGTCCCAAATTAAACTTTCTTACTTTTTCTTGTTACATCATACCTGTTTTTTCCAACTTACTGGTTAACCACTTAGTGTTCAGTGGTTAATTGCATTTTGTTGACTCTCCACTGGAAAAGGAGAATGAGTGGAAAACACAAATACAGCGAATCCTTACTTTTTTGAGCCAGTCTGAGTCCCCTGGGCAGCACAGGTGTAGTTTCCAATGAGGTTCCCAAAGCGCACGGCCACTGCTGTGTCACAGTCATCCACAGTCACCACAGCCACCTTCTCCCCAGAGGGCCCATGGGGAATTCCCAATCGGCCAATATTTGGCTTCAAAAAATAAATGTCACATGTCATATACAGTGCCACATACACATGGGATTTAAATGCTGGTTCAGTCAGCTCAACAGCATACTTCTTACTACCCCCCAAAGAGGACAAAAATAGAAGATGTAAATAAAACAGCAGAAGGTAGGTTGTCCCACAATATTTCGGCAGGGAAAAACCCTGACGAATGACTTCAGTCAGAGTCTATACATGCCCAGTATGATAAACAGGGTGGTCAGAAGTGGCTTTGGTCTTTTCCACAGCTGAAACACTTTGGCCCAAATCACATCAAACAGGTGTTTTCTCACTTCTGCATAGTAAATTCTAATAAATTATGCTCATGCTTTTGCACCTCTTCACCTCAAGGGAATGAAAACTGTAAAATGATGTATTATTTCAACTGAGGCTTAAATTAAAGGCTTAAATCACATTTTCTCTGATGGGTGTACTGTGTCAAGGCTACCAGAAACTGACTTGAGGCCTCTATAGAAGTGGTAGTGAGGGGTTGTCTGATGACTGGGAAGGAATTTAGATGAAATCTGCTTGTTCCAGCTACAAGATGAAGTGCACAAAAAACCACTGCCCATTGCTGGGTCAGCTGAGAAGCCCCCAGTTTCTAGTTACAGGAGAATAAAGACCAATGACCTGTGGAGCTGGACAATCAAAAATAATGGACGCATCTGTGCTTGCTCTGGTGCAGGCACACAGACTGACAACTGCAGGTGCAGCATGGAAGATGGAAAGAAAGTGTGTTTTAGAGCAGCAATAAAGGCTCTGGCTTCTCCTCACCTCTGCTTCTCCCAGGCAGTAGGAAACTCCTGCACACTCAGTCACAATGTGCCCTGGTGGACATGAGCCACAAAGCTAAAATTGTCACACTCAGCTTCACACCCTCCACTGTTACTGGCTCACTCTGCCAATCACCTGCTGTCAGTTGTTGTTCTCCCCACTTCAGCACCTACTGAGTAGGGAAATTCAGTGATCCCAACAGGCAGGCTTTCCTATGGGACCACCAGGAATTCAATACCAGCATTCAAAGCTCTGTGCTTCTGCCACAAACAGGTCCTTCATCATCTTCACTAATTTTGTCACTGATGAGATGTATCCCAGAGTGACTGACAGGAGATGATTGCTGCGCAGAAACTGAAGAGACAGTTCTGTCCAGTGGAGAAGTACATTATGACTGTTAAAAAGGGTGCATATACAAACAGCAGCAGACTAGTCTCAGTGAAGAACTAGCAAATCCTGTAAAAAACCTGTTTCCATGTTTAGTCTTCATACAGAGCTGAGGGGTGTTCATCTACCACTGGTGCAAGATCTCTGAGGATATTGTGGGTATAAGAGAAGCACTGAGCTGATCTCTACTGGCTTTGCAAAGGGACACCCCACAGGAATGAAGTCAGCAGGATCTGACCAGATACAATGAAAGCCAAAACATGTTTATTGGATGTGTTTATCAACAATAGCTGTATCCATGTGAAAATGAAGATGGCTGGGCACCGGTAGCTGCTGTACACTTGCTTTAAAACATGTACTGCTTGACTGCATTCTGAAATTCCTTATTTGAACAGCAAACAAGGAAGCAGTAAGGGAATAAATTACTTCTTTCTGTTTCACTTACACACACATAAATTTCTTAAAATACTTCCAGCCACTTTCATCATCTGTATAGAGACAGATTTATTTTTAAGGGTAATTATCCCAACGTATAAAAAACAGTTTTAAAATATGTTTCCTGGTGTCAGTTCCAGTTGAAAAGCATTTTCCATTTCCTCTACCAAGAACTAATGTGATCACATAGTTTGGCAGTTATTCAGTATAAGGTTTTGACCTCTCTTTAGTGGTATTAAGGCAGGTTTTATTTTTTCCGATACTCCCTGGACTTTGCCACTGCCTAGCATGGAAAGACAGGAAACATACGTATCTGAAGTGTTGAAAATGTTATTGTATGCACTGATGGAAATGTTAGTGAGCAGCTTTTCAAAGTAAATGAAAAAAACACACGGAAAACTAACCAACTGACAGGCAGACCTTCCCTTCCAAAATTAAAATGTTTACATTCTGGGTGCTACTTCTATTCATTTGGAGGAATGATTCGATTAACATTTATGTTCTTGTGCTTCACTGAAATAATCTATTGTTTCTTACATGGGAGTCTTGACAAAGGCAGGGTATTTATTCCCTCAGCAGGGGGGATCTGCCCAATGTTAATCATGATTGCAACCTGATGAGACTCACCACTTTGCAGCTGCTCCTTCACAGTCACTAGCTGCAGTAGCAAATTGATTGTTTTCTACTTTTATTTAACATAGAAACTGGAAAGTGTTTCTCTAGATGTTGACTGTTCATTGCAGTACAGATCTCTGACATCTCTTTGGCTCTGATGGCCACACAGAACCATGAAGAAAGGGAATATTCCAGTAATGAAATCAATTGGCAGTTCAAACCATACTTAGTTCAAACACAAGGTGATTTTCTGACCATGTTAAAAGGCTCATTCGACAGAATTTGACAGGCTTTACCCAAAATACAAGAATATGTCACTGGGAAAGGAAGGAGATATTTTCTGACTGATTTAATGGGACAAGAACTCAAAATATATGGCAAGTACTACACACTACTCATCTTCCCAACAGCTAACATAGGACATACTCTATAACTGAGATAATGTGAAAATAAAAAAAGACTTTATCAGAGAAAGCCCAAGTTAGGAGCTCCTTCAGCAATGAATCATGGAACAGATTTTATCCATTAAATATTTAGATTATTGTTAAATTTAGGTTACTGGTGATGCAAAGGATATTTAGAGTATCATGCATTAAAAAAAAATCACTTTGAATAGTTGCATGCAAGAAGGAGAATTAATCCCACAACATGAAACTTGGGCTCTGATGACAAGAATTCCTATTGCAGACTCTGAGCACTAAATGATGAAAAATAATAAAACAACCCTACTAATTAACTAAAAAGCAATGAGGAACCATGGTGAGATTAAAAGGTTAAAAAGGCAATAAAACACTGGGCTGTTGCACAGATGCATATGAGGAAGGTTTCATGACACTTAACAGGATAGAACGCTTAGGCAGTTTTGTTTTCATTTACTAAAAATACCTTCCAATTACAGCAGGTGCACAGAACTGCAGCCAGAGCAGTGCCAAGTTTACCAGATCAAACAGGCAAAATGGACTTGGCATGTTTAGCCTAGCAAAGTAAAGGCTGGAGAAGAGTTTTCGAAATAAGATGCTGCCACTGCAATGGACACAACACAAGAATAAAGGGGTATAAGATGCCCATGAGTAATGTAGGCTGGTAATCACCAGGTGATGCTCAGCCATAGGAGGGATAATCTTTGGGAAAGTAGCAGGGGTGAAAATGATAAACCCCCCCTTTATTTGTTTATGATTATAGAAAATGGTGTTAGCAGAGGACTGGCCTATGTTTGAAAGAAAATAAGTAAGTAGTACTTGGAAAATGCACCAGAAACTGAATTGCCAACACTAAATGACAGCACACACATTCACATTTCAGGCATGATCTTTACCTCAATGAAATCCTACTGGAGCAAGAGTGATCCCTAACAGTAGGAACAGCTAACACTAACCAGCATTAATTCACACTATTATTTTCTGGAAATATGTTCAAGGAGTTAAAAGCCAGACTTTCATCTGGGTACTTAGCAGTCCTTTCTGCCTGTCAGACCCATCTCCTGAAACACATGCTACCCGAAAGGCAAGTTTCATTAGCTGTGCCAATTCTGCACTCATGAGTAAATGTGCAATGTGGTGTACAGGAATTTACCAGCATGACCCCTATTAATAGTAATGCAAGTCATGTAACTGAGTTCCTGCTCATGAAGCCGAAAATTTACCTTTCGCTGCCTAACCCTAAAGGTTGCCTTTTCAGTTAGTGCTTCTCCAGAAAGAAGTTGGGATTCAAATTTCAAAGACCACATGCTGTAACACTGAGTAGCAAGAAGAGGTACCAAAAAGTGCCAGAGAGAAAACCTCGTTTCCCTTAAACAAACTATGAAAGAAGTGGATTATTCTGGGACTCAAATGAAAGGAAGAAAAAGCAGCCCCGAGTGTTGCAGTGTTTTATCACCATCACATGATGATTCTTCAAACATTCTCTGCATCTCATAGTGAAATTAATTTTGTTTATTATACTGACTCTTAAGTTTTTATGTTATAGTCACATATAGGGTCGCTTGGAGAAGCGGAAGAAACAGTCCTGTCTCAGGATCCACATGTGACAGCATAAATTCTGTACATTTTTCACTATCTGTAAACCAAGATGAACCATATTTATGTTCCTCAAATGATGGCAATTTGTACCTAAAACTGTAAATAATATAATGAAACTTAACTTTGCCTCACTGAGCTTTCATGAAGATCAGTGGTTCTGATCTATGAGTGACAATCTCCCATCTCATTTCTATCCCATTACATTCATCCTTGCCCAGAGAGAGTCACAAGCATAATGTGACTACAGGAATGACAGCCTCCCAGTCTTTTGAAAATTGCAGCTCCCTTTCTGTCCATAACAGAGATAACAGTGAGACTCATCTCAGCAGTGACCTGGAGGAGCGACCTTCTTGAGCTGTAACGGAACTCCCTTTGGCTATCTGTAGTGACTTTCTCAGCTTGCAGTAAAAGGACACCACTGTGCAGGTATTTCACTAATGATGCCAAATCTGATTTTTGTGAAACTCAGTTACGGAGCAATGTTTGGACTTCTCCCCATAAATTCAACCACAAGAAAGACATGTACCTTCTCCCAGCTGAAAAACCCTGAGAAGCTTAATCTGTGAACTTGTGTTGTGTAAGTGGAGACCAGACAGAGGAGAGAAAGTCATCAAAACACATCTGTTTATAGTTTGCAAATCTACTGTTTAAATCCATACTTCTATCCACTTAGAACATCAGACGTGAATATTCTCATGTATCTCAGTTTCGTTTGGATTCTCTATTATGTTTAAGTAAATATTTAAACTGCGAGAGCCCACACAGTTACTTATTAAAGACACAGCTGGTGTAACGATGCACAGTGAATGGAAAAGACACACAGACAAACGGACAATGGGAGCCCTTGTCCTAAACACTTAACCCTTGTATTTTAGATCATATGTCCTACTGTTTCCACATCAGGATGCAAAATTGTTGGAGAAGTTTAAGCAAGTAGTCCAATCTTTGGCAGACTTACTTTAAATTAAACCAGTCTAGATAGTGTCTGTACATGTAATAGTAATACTGCAAATGTCAAATGTTTGTTTAGTAAATCAGCAGCAGTGGTGACACTCAGATTCCTGAATCTCACCTTTTTATTACTTAATCTGCAAGATAATATCCTGTTCCAGAGGTCTCACAAACATTTCCTCCACCAGAAAACCTTTTTCCAACTTCCATTCACAGATAAAAACTTGCCACTTGACTTTTCTCACAGATAGGAAGAGGGAGAGTGGTTTTGGTCAGCCATCAGAGAGTGTTCCAACAGGGATATTATTCCCTGAGCTCAGACTGAAAGCTGTGCTCTCCAGCCCAAACCTTGGCCAGGAGGTTTTCTGCCTGCTTTAGCCATCTCATTGAGTCTTTTGAAGGAGCTGAGGAGATGATTCAGCAGCAGACTGTAAGTATGGCCAAGACTTAGAAAATGCAAACCAGTATTGCTTGCAGATGAGACATAACCTACCTTGCTACACTTGGCACCAGGAGGAGACCTATTTTCTTGGGAGTCAGATGTTGCATATTGTAAATTCTGCATTTGCTCAGCTCACTGTACACATTAAAATATATTTATTTTAGAAAGTCGGTCTTTTAGCAAAATGTTTTGCATGGCACGGCTTAATATTCAGAGCTTGGCTTGTTTGTCTTTTTAATAAGTGCAAATGCGTAAGAAGAAAAACCATCCTGAAGTCACTGCCAGCCTTTCAGTGATTCCAAGAGTTTGCTTACCAGACAGTAAGTTACCCTTCTGTTTTTGTTAATTAGTAGCTAATGATTTATTGCCTGTTTGGAGTGGTTAAAGGTTTAAAAGAATCTGTTTCCTAGGTTGTTGTGGTTTTTTTGTTTTTTTTTTTAATACTCTCCTCTTCATTGTTAATGTGATGGTTCAGACCCCACCACCTCTGGCGTTTGTGGATTAATATTCCTAACACCCCCAAAAGTGCTGGGTGGAAAATGCCTTATACTCTGGGGCTTTCTAACGCTTCCAGCTACAGTAATAATGGGGGAAAATGGAGCAGCTGGCACTGGGTCCGGCTGGAGGCTGGTGCTGGTGCCCCTGCCCGGTTCCCCGGCGCTCATTAGGCCGCCCGCCAGCCGCCCCGCCGCTTCGTTAACCCGCCGGCCCCTGCTCCGCGCTCTGCTGTGGGGAAGGGAGCAACCCCTGCCATTCCCAGGCCATGCTGTGCTGCTTCAGTGGTCAAAAAGCTCATTAAGGGCCCATGGCAGCGCCGGTCTCCCTGGACAAGCTGCTGGAGCACAGCCCCCCCGCCGGCAAGGAAAATAAATAAATAAACAGGAAAAAATAAACAGGGAAAGCACACTGCTTACAGTCCTGCGGGGAGAGACTAGGAAATGCCAGAGGAGCTTAGCATGGACTTGCAGACCACTCTGATCAATCAGGAAACTCCAAATTAGGCCAGATTACAGAAACCACTAACATTCATCTTTGTTTTCCAGAGTTTCCCCGTACAGATTTCCAGAGCACCTTTAAAATAGGTGGTGTGAAGAACAGATCCTGATTAGTCACCAGGGAAAGGCAGGACAAGTCATTTCACATAACCCCCTTATGTCTTTGATGTATGTATCCTTTTTATTCACTGAATATTTTAATGGCATTTCTTTATACAAATTTGCCTCAAGTCTGTACAGAAACAAGAGAGCCTGTGACAATGAAAAGGAAAACCAAAGAGCTTCCCATCAGTGAGTAAAAAATGCAAATCCTGAAAAGCCACCAGACCAGTTCTTTTTCCTAGAGAAACGCCCTGCAACACCAATCATCAGGATCTGGGCTGGCCCACGAAGTCAAGCGAGTTTTACTGGCCTGATTTGTTATCTCCTTTAGGGCTGCATCCAGAGGCTAAACTTTGATATTCAAAGCAGGAGGCTTTCAGCACAGCTATGAGACCTGGCACTAGTGAATAGCACTGCCAGAATTGCCACTGCTCTTCCAGTGCTGGGGCAGAGATGAGGAGCAACCCCTCCTGTCACAACATGTGACAATGGCACAGCAGGGCTGTGAAAGGCCATGGTTACACGCGTATGGCATCCAGATATTCTTCTCTACAGCATTACCAGTATCTTCACAAATACAATCCAGCTACTGCAAAGGGTATATTCTTAGTTTTGACTAATTTTCACAAGGACTGCTCTAATGATGATGGGAAGATGAGTTTTCCCTGTCTGCAAATGGAAATTTTATCCTCAAATGTGTATTCCCAGATGCTTTTCAGCTCTTTGATGCTGAATCAATGACACAGCAAGACAGACCTGTTTTGGCTGTCAAGAGACCATTCTCTCTCTCAAGATAACATTCAGTCTCCCATGTGGGAGACAGCACTCACCACAGAGCTCTGCTGCTGTGGCTGCCCTTGTCCTCCTTCTGCAGGCCTCTCCTCACTCTGATCTCCCCCTGTGGCTGATGTCCCTTCTTCCTGACCCCTCCTGCCCTCTGAACCCTTTTTCTGCCTATTTTGCTGTTTCCCTCTCTTTTCACCAACAAAGATGTTCTACAGCATCCTTGGAGAACTGGAAAAAGAAGAACACATCCTTTGATACTGGAAGAGCTCTCTTGTTACGCTTCCCCTGCTGTCCTCTCCCAGTTCAGCAAATTCTTCTCTCTTTGCCATTTGTCCCTGTCTACCTGCCAAAGAACCACTGTAAAATATTTTTGGTTTTATATAAATCTTTTAAGTTCTATGACATATTTTTGCATCCAGGATGTCAATGTTGCTTCTCTCAGAGTCCAAGAAATACCTGTGACACTTATGCACAGTAACTGACTTCTTCCTGGACAAATCTCTGGTGACATCTTGCCAAGCAAACTGCTGCTTAGTGTGGGTAATGGAGTCACATTTCAGCCTATAAAGTCCAGGAATCCCACACTTTTCTATGGGCTCCCTCCTGGCCCCATGGCTGGATCTTTGTGAGGGTCTCCTGGCACACAGATATTTCTGCAAGGCCAGGTAACTGCAAAGTGCTGCTTCCTGTCACTACACAGACAGATACAAAATACCTGAAAAATTACTGCAAATCAGTGAGCTACTGTAATTTACTACATGATTTAATGGAGATAACAGTGCACTTCAAAGAACTCGCACCAAATTCCTGAGGTGCCATTCCAATGACTGCTGGCTTTGAGCAAGGCCTTGCCAGGCTGGGCTGCACAGCACAACCTTCAAGCACTGTCCTCAGGGGCCTCAGGGCCTCAGGGTGAGCCAAGGACCATTCAGATTCTTCCAGATCTCATGGAGGTCCCTCACATCTCCTTAGCCTTCAGGAGGAGCAGAAAATCACCATTTTGGGAGGTGCCACTAAACGTCTTTGGATTTTTGCAGTGCAGAGGTGTCAGATGGCTTGAGCAAAGTGGGCTTGAAGAGCATCGCTGGGTGCCAGGTTCCCCAGGATGATCTGAGAGCCCCACGCCAGGAGGAAAAGCCACACAGCTGACAACCACTTCAGGTGTGGGGTGTACACCCTAGATGGGCACACAAGTTAAGCCTTTAAAACCTGGGTGATGTGAGAAGAGTAAGAACTGAACAGCCTTGCCAAGGATGAGGCTTCCAAAAGAGGAGGGACTCGGGCTGGTTTTGCCAAGACATGGTCCCTTAGTGTGCAGATGTTTTCTGAAAAGTTACTGTTTGTGTTTGCAAAAAAAAAAAAAAAATCACCATCACAACAACCACTGTTTTCAGGTGGTGTTTGCAAACTCTGTGAGAGCAACAGTTCCAAAAGCAGGCAGGGGAGAGAACAAGCCAGGCACTGGGTACACACTTTCCCTCCCTTCCCCAGTCGACAGAGAGATTTCTCAAAGCTGTCACTGAGAGCTGAGCTACTCAGTGCTGGGGAGCAGGTCACACTTTACATCTCAATGACCTCTAAATGACTTTCACTGCTTTACACTTTAATTTCCCGAGACACAGATTTAGAGGTGAGTTATTTGTTATTTTGTGTCAAGACAATGGAATGTCGCTCCACAGCCAAATCCTGATTTCCTTTCCCAGATATCAATCACTTCACACTTACCCTCTACCAGGAAAAAAAAAAAAGGCAAACAAAACACCAACAAAAACAATTACTAATTGAAATCCACATGAATAAATATCGGAGGAATTGCAGGGAGGGGCTTTTAAAGTCCAGGCTCACATATCTTTGTTCCGCAAGGGCAGATCAGCTGCCCACCCCCAACCCCTTTACACCCACTAACACCTGCAAGGGCTCCACAACCAGCCAGAGCAAGAAAAAGTAAATATTAGCCAGGCAGCCCTCCAGTGCTTTTCAGGAGATGTTAGGAATGTAAATGGTTGCCATAGGCCCGGCCAAAGTCCCACTGAGGGAGTGGTAGATGCTGTGGAAGTGTGTAGGAACAGAGCAAATGTGCAGCAACATTTCTGTTCTCTCTAAGCTTTCCACCTGCAATATTGGAGGCTGGAACTCAAGGCAGGTTTTCCCAGGATTCTGTCACATTTTTTGAATCGATGGGACTCATGTTCTCATCTAATGAGTCTTTTGCTTTATACAACCACAGAACACAACCCCGTGAGTCTTGCTCAATAACATCACTTGCACCCAAGTGAAAATGTTCCTTTAGAAAGGGAAATACTGACTTGATTTAAAGATTTCAAGGGACAAGAAGAACTGTGGGCAGGTATATTAACTCTAATCAGAATCTGTCAAAGTTCATTTTCTATATAGCAAATCTGTGGTCTTACCTAGAGGAGGACTTTCATTGATGATCCTCTGGATTTGGGTGGAAGAGGATGAATTTGACCTCAGCAAGGATGTGAGTGTCTGAATCATGAGCCAGAAAGCCAGGAAATGACTCATAAATGGAACTATTTTTTCTGAGATTACCTTTTCTCATGGCATTTTAAAAATTGAATTCTGAGCATGTGGGAAATTACGTCTTTTGCATTCAGACACGAAGAGCATATTTTATGTGTTTGACTAGAACAACA
Source organism: Pycnonotus jocosus (assembly GCA_013400435.1). Taxonomy (NCBI): domain Eukaryota; kingdom Metazoa; phylum Chordata; class Aves; order Passeriformes; family Pycnonotidae; genus Pycnonotus; species Pycnonotus jocosus. The sequence continues at coordinate 320,114 of VWYP01009352.1, forward strand.
TTCTGAACTTTAAATGTAAAATGCAGAATGCATTCAGTAATGAAAAATCTAATTACTTTCCTTCCTCTAACTGCTTGTAATTTTAATAGCTAGGGATTTTTTTAAATGGCCATGCCCAGTAGCACCAAAAATACATAGTACAGATAAGTGAAACAAATGCATAGCTACAAATTTCTCATACTCTCATATTGTACATGAGCCTCCAGCACTACCTACCACACCTTCCACCAGTATACAAGCCTATCCTACCAAAAAGCACAATAATCTGTTGATACAGTAACTTCTGTTCTTGTAAGGAAGTTGTGAAAAAACTGTCATAACCTGCTTCTGGCTAACCACCTTGGTTTTCCAGTCAAATTTCCTTACCCTCTTGACCTGAGAAGTAAATGAAACTTGAATACTTCTCAGGATGCTGCTTAAAAATTTTGGTTGTGGCTAGAAAAGAAAGTGACTTTTACACCTGAAATGTTTTTCTTGTAAAGCTGAAGAAACCCTGCTAACTTTCTCAGGCCCCCCAGTTACGTGGATAAGTACAGTTAAGTCCTCAAAAACTTGAGCTAAAGAATTGACTGTGGTTTTGTGTCCTGTGAGCTTCCCTGTGCATAAGCCATGGCAGAACTTTTGATCCCATGAAAATGCCGTAGAAGGAAAGGCATCCAGCACAAATTGATGATCTGGTGAGGTGTACCATCTGCGCTCTGCTGGAAGTTAGCACCATCCACCACCTACCTCCTCCTTGCTGTAACACCACTGACCTCTAGACCCTGCTGTACATTCTGCTATCAAACAATTTACAGTGAGATGAGTGATATGGAAATGATAAAATTGGAAGAAATATGGTTAAATCTTAAGTAAGAATATGTGGTTTCTTTCAAGAGGAAGCACTACATTGTAATGCACTTTCTGCCTTGCACGCTTAAGAGAGCCTTTTAAAAGATATACTGGCATTTCTTAGAAATATGAATTTAGGTTTTGAAATGCCACAAAATTCTATTTATTTCTGGAAAAATATGCCCAGAGAAGTAGGTTGCTCCTAATTGAATAACATTTTCAGTATTTCCATTACCTCCCCACCTCCACAGTTTGCGTGACATGGCAATTACTGTTCTGCATTTTTCTTTATCAGACAATGCCAAGCAATGCTGGAGCAGGTCTGTGTCAATCACAAATGCTGTAAACACAGCAAGTCAATCTGAGCCAGCAAAATCCAAACTCTGGCAGTGCCCACATCTGATCAACAGTGGCATTACCATAATCTTCAACAACTGCATTGTTTATCTAGAAAATCTCCCTCAATCCCTTAACAAATTAGTCTGGAAGCCACCACGAGGATTAACTTCAAAAATTTTCCCTCAGATCACAGTTACATCTGCTCAGATGTCACCAGTGATAGACATTTGCATAAGTCATACCCAATCATTACTGCTAATTGCTTTTCAGTTATTTGACTTCTGTTGGGGGTCTGTCTTTTCCAACCAAGTTACAAAACTCAGCACTCAGTTGGGCAATCCTGCTCTGGTGTGAAAGGTGCTCCCCAGCACAAGGAGTAATACCAAATACCTATCTAAGAATTTAATTGCCAACCACTTTTCCTGACCATTCAGATTAAGAAGCAAATGATACTGGGTGGTGTCCTGGATACTGTGGGGGCAGTGTCCTTCACCCAGGGTCCAATGACTAAAGTTATGCCTAGCTGGTGGCAGCTATGTGGCTTTTCTCCAAGGAGCTGGCAATCCCTATTCAGCTGCAGGCATGTGCCTGCCTCATAAATCACCCGCAGTGCTGGCAGCCTCCTTGGCAGGAGCAGCAGGGAGACCAAGAGCTGAGCAAACAAGGTGTTTGTGCTGGAATGCTCACACAAAAGGTGGGAGTGGGGTGGCACAGGGAAGCCTGTGCTGAGCTACTGTGTGATGCTGCCTGTTGGCCCTGGGGCAACAGAGTCCTGGGAACCCAGAACTTCTAACAAGGATTGGTTCTCTTTACAAGGAAGAAAGCAGTAACCAGTGCCATCCTTGTCTTTTGGCACAACTGTCACAGTCTGAGTTTCCCTACAATGTTGTAGAGAAAGGCACTCTGCCTTTTTTTTCCCAAGGCAAAGTAGCAAAATCAATTGTCAGTCCTGGATATGGAATATATTTCCACAACAGGCAAATCTGCCATAATCAGAGAAGGTCTATGTTTTCAGAAGGAAATGAGACAACCTATCTGTCAGCTCCAAAGGCACCACGTGTGCCAGAGGCAGCAGGATCTGTGCATGTCTCTGCAGCAGACCATCAGAGGTTGCTGCACTCATCCCACCCTATTCAAAACAAATTGCTACATTAACCTCTCCAACACAGACCTGCACCACTCCCACTGCCTGTGACTGCCCCCTGCCACTTGTGTTTATGCCCTTGGGTTAAAAGGCACATCCTGCCTGCCCATGGCAGGGCATTGCAAGTGGCCACCAAGCTTCAGTTGCTCATGACTACAACAACACACAGCCCTGTAGATCTTGATTTTTGGGGTATGACTGTGTCACCTCCTCCTTGGTGATGAGTGGCTGCATGAAACTTGGTCTCAGCTGGCTCCTGGATGGGTGAACAGGAGAACAGGAGTGGACCCAAGTTTTTAAAAGAAAAGCTTTGTGTACACATCCTCAAGCTGTTCAGCAGTGCTCTGCCTCTGGCCACTGTTAGGCAGTTGTGTGACACAAGCTCCCAGAATCAAAACAGAGGCTCTAGTAAAACAAATGCAGTGATGAATGTCAGAGATTTGCTATAAAGATAATCCTGAAGAGAATTATACCAACAAGTGGTAGACATAACACGTGCAAGAGTATAAGAAATACAGGGGTTGTACAGGACTGTACTTTACAACTGGTTGATTTTTCTGCTTAATTTAGAAAATGGGGGGACACGTCCTCAGCTCCCCAGAAATGCAAAAACTCAGCAAACCCCAAACCCAATAACCTTCCCTGTATATATCCAAGCTTGCCAGGTAAACACTGTCCTTTTTTTATTGCAAGATTTTCCCTTATAGAGGAATTACAGAAAGTCTTTATCTGGTAAGCCTCACACAGCTGCTCCCTCTCTTTCCCCACAAAGGGATGGGAGAGAGAATCAGAAGGATAAAAGTGAGAAAAATTGTGGGTTGAGATAAAGACAGTTTGATAGGTAAAGCAAAGGCTGTGCATACATGCAAAGCAAAACAAGGAATTCATTCACCGCTTCCCTGGTGTTCAGCCATCCTCAGGAAAGCAGGGCTCTGTCACACGTAACGGTGACTTGGGAAGACAAATGTCATTACTGTGAACATCCCCCCATTCCTTCTTCTTCCCTTTAATCATATGGCATGGGGTTCCCCTCTCGTCAGCTGTCCTGGTTGTCCCCTCCCAGCTCCTTGTGCACCACCAGCCTCCTCACTGGTGGGGCAGTCTGAGGAGTACAAAACTCCTTGACTCTGTGTGAGCCCTGCTCAGCAACAACTCAAATGTCCCTGCATTACCACCACTGCTTTCAGCAGAAATACAAAACACAGCCCATGTTAGCCACTGTGAAGGAAGTTAACTTTACCCCAGCCAAACCCAGTACACTTGGGCATGACAAAAATTGCACATGGAGATGAAGAGTGTACATAGAGTGAAGGTGGGTGGTTCAGAACAGACTGGCAGATGCTTTTTGTTTTAACATTAGGAGCATTGACAGATACTATCTTCAGGTATGCTCTTAATTTATGCCTCTTCAGACACCTATATTCACAGAACTGCCATATGATGTTCCTCTTTCTGACCATCACATTGCCTGACCAGCTACGGGAACAGCATCACACAAAACCCTGACCTGGCCTGGGATTGCTTTTTTTCTTCCTGACTTTTCCTCCATGACCCTGCCCTTCCTTCCATTTATCCTAAGTCCCTACAAATGCAATCTGTTTCTCCGCTGTGAGCAGCTTCATTCCAAGTCTACCTGAGCTGGCAGCAGTTCCAAGTCCACAATATCAGCTACCCACAGCTTCATCTGGATCACAGCAAGGCACACAAGCTCTGTCCAACAGTGCTGCAAAGTCACCACTTGGCATGAACAAATGGGGCTCACTGAGATGTCCCAGATATGGAGGTGGTGGGTTTTGCCCAGAGGCTACCTCTGGCATCAACAGCCAGTCTGTGGACACTACTAGTAATCCACAGTATGGAGGATTTGTGGATGCAGACATCAGAAAATAAGCTCTGCTACAGCACATGGGCATGTAAAATAACCCTTCAGGCTCAGCTTTGGCCGAGGAGCCCTCAGGTGAGGGAGGGAGCTGCTTTCCCGCCCACTCGCTGAGCAAGCACAAGGGGAGAGCTGCAGTACCCATCCCAGTATGGAAAATAAAATACAGTGCAGGACTTGGCACCAAAACACGGGGTGCTCTGGCACCTATAAACAGCTCTCAGCCAGAGGATGAGGGATGAAACCTCCATAAGATGGGAAGGTACTAGCAAATTCTAGTGCATGAGTGGGCTGAGAGCTAAATCTCTACAGTATTAACTCAGTCTTCAGTGATATTCATGCTGCAGCTTGCCCCAGACGAAGGATAGTTAACTCAAGAGTTAACTCTTGCCTCAGATGAAGGCCAGTTAACTCATCACTTACCACAGGCAGGAAATTTCTGAATTCATACATGAGTTTAATTGAGAGCAATGCACCTCCTGTTCTTTGAATTCACAACACACCAAAGATCAAGCCTAAGCAGCCCTCACTTCTTTCAAGTTTATCTCTAACTGAAGAATTTGCCTTTTTTCTCTGGCAGTTGTCTTCAGGCTAAGTGCAGGTCTGGGTTCTGCTGGGTGGGAAGCACAGAGGGATGAGAATCAGCAGGTCCCTACTAACTGTAATCATTCTAAAGGGGTGGGCTACTCCCAAGACAGCCAAGTATCTGAAACAAAAACCATGGCACGTCTCCGTGGAAGATATTCAAGAAGAGAGAGAAAGAACAGCAGCTCACTAATGATTATCAGATATGAGAAGAAACATCATCCCAGTTACAGAAAAAGAGTAATATTTGTCCCGAACAGCTCATCCTAGGAGACTGTAGGCTCAAGAGACCAGTACAGTGGAGACACTCTCCTAGGCACCCATCATTTCACACCTCCTGACCATGGAAGTGGATTCCACCACAGACACTGCCTAACAGCACACAGAAGCTGTTACTTTTGTGAATCATTCAGTGAGTCATTCAGGGCTTTGTTCATCCTATCCCCCAGAATTACTGCACTGCACATCAGACACTCACTGATAGCTTGTTTCTATATGTTTTTCTCAGGTTTTCTGTCATTGGGGTAAAATTATCCTGTGCTCCCTTAAAGAGATGCAGAAGAACCTTCTGCCTACAGAACAGTAGCATCCTTAAACAACTTAGATGCCATATTTGTATAAGTAACACATAATATACAGAGCATATAAATACAAATATACAGGTACATGCCCTCTATAATTAAAGGAACATGTCCATACTCAAAATATTTTTATGTTGTGCCAAATGATGAATTCTACCCTGAGGTAATGAGTCAGGTAAAACATTAACATAAGTTTGATGGTATATCTCAAATTCTGAACAAAACTGTGTTTCTATCAGAAGTTTTGTGAGAGTGGCTTGAACTTTGCACTTAGTTAAAAACCCCACTCACTACTGGGTTCAGTAAAATCTGCTGTTCCCAGTACTACCTACAATCATACATGATCCTGTATATGCAATGCATGCCAGACAATTCATGTGATGTCATTGCTATTGAGCATCATTACCATCAAACATAGATTTCCTCCTATTCCAAACAAGTATCAGCATGGCTAAACCTGGTCAGTGTCCCTGCTGGCAGGCTTAAGAGAGCCAAAGGCTGAGGACCAAACTCCATCAGAGGCTGACTATATCCTCATCACCTGGAAAGGAAGTATAGTACCAAGGCAAATAGGGCAGCTGACATTGCTGCTGCCCCTTACACCAACTACTCTATGGACAAGCAGCAGGCTGTTTGTACTATTTTTTAACCAGTTTTATTTACCAGGATGAAATCTTCCCCCTCCTTCCACTTTTCCTTCCAAAATAATTTTTAAAATTCCATTTCTTCTAAATTTCTTATCAATATATATACCTCTTGAGAAAGCAGGTCATCCATGGGTTACCTTTAATTCAATACCTCCCATTGATTTTAATGGCTGCAAGATCAGGACCTCACTAAATAATGTGTTTGATCTATCAGAGTCAGCCAGTGGCCTTCCTCCCTGTCTTCCCCCACTGTCAGCAAACATCTATAATGGCAAGTAACAGGTAAACTGATACTTTGCTACTGGGAAGGTAAAAGACTTCTAATATATAACTGAAACTAGATAATGGTTATAAAACACTCCTAGTTCACTTCTGCTGTCTTATAACTTCTAATTCCTCCCCTTTGGTGTCTTCCCTTCCAGAAATTCAATACAGAGCCAGCACTTAGTACAAGTTCCATGTGCTCCCCTCAGGCACTTCTAGTGAAACCAAGTGTGTCAGCTGGTTTCCTCCAATGCAGGAGCATCCATTGCCATCACTACACAGCAAATGAAATGACATTGCTTCCCTTCTTCTGATACAATCTGTTTCCTTACTGCAATGTTTTACAGTAATGGCACATAGCAGGATTGGTAAGAAAGCATCAAATAATTGAACTGACAGAGAATTGGTTTGATGCCTTTCTGCAAACACAGTGAAGCAAAGCCAGCTCTGGACTTCTCTTCTACTGATGAGGCTCCGGTGTTTGGCCCCAAATGGCAGAGGACCTTCATGATATGCAGTTAATTCTAAGCCATCATTTTTCAACAACACTAAAGCTAAATATTACCAAGCACCTCACTTTTGAGCTAAGTACAGAAAATACTTTACAGGAGTGGAGTCGCTTCTACACTTGCTTCTTGTTTCATCATGGTTATTAGCAAACTGACTTTGTGCAAGGTGACTTTGCACATTGCCAGGATCTGTCTGTTAAGAAAATAGCTGCTGCTGAAGTTTTTTAATGCAAGAAAGACAAATCAATAAATTGGATCTCTATGGATATCTGCAATGATGATTATGCATTTCCTACAGACAGCATTGATAAGAGATGTCTAAAAGGGAGCAAAGACCAGAAGCTCGCCAGGCAAACAGAAGAATGGAAAAAGGGGCAAGGAGCACCAAAGAGATGCTGGTGGAGGTAGCCCCTGTGGCCCTGCTGCCAGGAAAAGACAGAGGCAGAGAGGAAGAAGGGGAGTCCAGAAGGGCCTGAGGATCAAACATGAGCTGGAGACAGAGAGGAGGGAGACAGCTCAGGGAGCTCTGCATGCTCAGAAAGGTTGTGCAGTGTCTGAGCAGAACAAAGGGGCTGTGTAGCCTTGGGATGATGAACTGACACTGCAGTAGGATTTTGGAAAGAGTGGAAGGATGCAGTACCTGCAAACTAACGTGTGTGCGTAATTTAAGGAAACTCTTAAGTTTTGGTACTCTGTCATTCAAACATCTCAGCTGTGTCAAGTTTAGACACAGCATCCCATTTATCTTGGCACAACTCAAATCCTGAAATTATCCCTGTCTTTTCAACCTCCTCACAGGAACTTTACTCCCAGCTTTGTTAAAACATGAAGTAGCCAAGAAACTGTTGTACAAACAAATACCAGCTGGGTTGAAGGCTTAACCCTGGGGCAGGGTGCAGGGGCAGCCTGGTGGGCAGTGCTGCAGAGCTGCCTCCAGCTGTCACTGCCCTGCAGCACCCACTCCCTCTTTCACTGCTGGAGACTGGTGCAACGTGCAGTTCTCAGATATGCTGGGAAATCCTGAGAGCACACTGAATAAGTACTGGTGAGCATATCCTACTTGTGCCATTTACTCAATATTGTGAGCTCCCCCCTGCAGCCCAGATTTTACCATCCTGCAATAAATGCTGCTAAGGGGAAGGTGATGACCTCAGTCTCTCACATGGACAGCAAAGGGCACACTGCTGCTCTCCACACAGTGACCCTGCTTTTCATCACTTTCATGTCATGCAAGTGGCAAAGGCCGTAGAATCAGCAGTGTTTCCTGGTGTGTCCCTCTGCTCTCCCTCTCTGCCCTGAATTTTGTCCTGTTCAGTGGAGACTGGCTCATTTCACTTCAAAAAACTGGGGCAGAAGAAGAAAATGATGACAGGGCACACGTGTTAACAATGAGAAAACACCAGCTGCTAACATGGCTCACCTACCAGTCTGCTTTGAACCACAGCAAGCCCTGAAAATGAGTCAGGGGTTTATTTTTAACATCTGTGTCAGATCTCCTTGCCTTTTAAAGAGCGTTCCCCTGCTGCTCGTGCCCCTTATCTGCTCACTGGCACTTCAGTGAGCTGGTCCAGCAGCTCTCCCTGCAGCTGTGCCCAGGAGTCTGAAAGCTGGGGTGTCCCTCCCCTGCCTCAGCAAGAGCTGTTCACTCTGCCAGAGTAATCCTCTAAGAAATATGCACGCATGGAAACAGAGGAAGAGTTCCACAGTGTCCACAAATGTGTGCATGGCAACACACCAAGTTTCACTTCTATTTCTCTAAGTTCCAGATAGCAGAGAGTATATTAAGTATATTAAGCACAAAACTTAAGTTTTAATTTAAAAAAAAAAATTACAAAATACTAATAGAAAGCTTTTCATTACCTCGATAAAATATCCTTAGGCTAGGAGATCCTATCTAGGAATCAAAATAAAAATTTAATCCTCCCATTCAAACTGCCACACAAACTGTGATGAAAGGATGCAGCACTGGGAAATAAAGAACTTGCCGATCATATTAATCCTTCATCTTCCATTCAGCTTCCTACACCAGTATCCTGTTTCCTTTTTAACAGCCAACACTGCTTCTCTATTTCCTTATGTGATCCCTCAAAAAGCTATCACGTTAGATTTAAAAGCAACGCTTCTTAGTCACTAAATGAACTCTAATTTTTGTTACAGTTTGTAGAAGATCTCTGACATCTACCTGTAAATAGTGACACTGTACACTGTAACAGCCTGCTTTCTGGTTCATCATGAAACGGCTGCTCTGCAAAGAGAGCCTGCAATCATTTAAGTTCAGTCAGACTGACCCTGTGACCAAGTGGCAGTGACCAAGGGGGCAGCTGAGGGACAGGGACCCCACAGACCACCTCTGAGTGCCATGGACTGCATGTGGTGACAACTTTTGCATTTCTCTTCATTAGTAAGACAGTGCTTTATTATGGAAAGGTGTGAACCATTTAATAATCGTATTTTCCAAACCAGAGAAGCTAGTGCTAGCTAAACTTGTCATTTGACAAGAAAAGAGCTATAGGAAAGAATTTTCTTTGTTTCAGAAAATTCTACACTAAAGGTTGGTAGTTATTACACTGAAGGCTCCTGCACAGTACAAATTTTTACCAAGATACAAGTGAATCAGTTGGTTTAGATACACTGACACCTGCAATAGCTTAAAAAACTGAAAATGAAAATAGTTCCAAGTACCTGAAGGTTTTCCTAGCAGTACTTCTGAAAAAAGTGTCCTAATCTAGTTTTGCCTTCCTGGGTGAAAACTCGAAAGTCCTATGAGAGAATTTTTGTCCCAGGCAAGGTAAGCAAGACCAATACCAATTGTGCAAAGCTGTACCAACGTGCCTGGTTAAACAAATGAAATTCAGGTCACCTGCATATGTCAGGTCAGAGCTAGATGACCCACTCCTCCATTGCTGTATAAATAGTAGGGTTATCACCAACACAATGAGTCTTACCTTATTGTAGTACTGCACCTGAACCGAGTGCCACTGCCCATCACTGACCCCTCCCACAATGAACGGTGCCACTGTAGTGGTTGTCTCCCCTGCAAAAACAGGGAGAAGGGAAAATAAGTCAAAATAAATCACTGCAAGAAACACAGAGAGACTCTTGCTGGGCAAGGACGCAGCCACCTTGCTTCATCAGGGAGGTATTTGGGTTTGTCCTGCAAGAAAATAAATATCCCCAGTTTCATGGAGTTACTCTGGTGCACAAAAACCAGCTTCTGGCCCATTTGGGTGAATTATGTTGTTTTTCATCATGCTTCTGCCAAGCATGGTAGCAGATGCATTGGGTAGATAGAGCTGTTGCTGAAGTGATCAACTGAGGGAGAAATGTACATGAATTTTTCTGCATTTTTGCCAAAAGAACCCTTTGAGGTTTTTTTAGTATGGTGAGTATTGTGATGGGATATGCTGTCAGGGAAGGGAAACAACTCCCTGTTAGAGCTGAGAAAGCGAAATCCAAAAGTACTCTAGTATAAAAGCCATGGTAACCTTGGGCTTAGCACAATTTTACCAGTAATTAATGAAATTATTGGCAGCCTTTCAGTGTTTAAATTTGAAAGCAAGACTTTACCATTGTAATTGGAAAGTTGAAGCCTTTAAGCCAGGACTGAGTCAGCAGACCCAGCTCAGTAACCAGGCATATCTGTTTTGAGGTAGCAGCAAAATAAACATTCATGTTCAAAGTACATAATAGGCCTGGCACAGAGAAGGGATTGCTCGCTTTACTTTTTTCTTTTTTTTTTTTTTAAGTTGGAAAATTCTACATAATAAACCACAGGAAAATTAACACTCCCTGTAAACTAACAAAGCTCATAGTATTGTTGAGCTTAAAATGTACTTTCAAATCTCTATTTGCAAAAAATACCTAAGTCAAGTATTATTCTTGTGTCTCCTATTCTGCTTTAACTCCCATCCCATATATTTCTGTTATTTAAACAATACGTATTTCAGCTTAGCATGTATGACATCCTGCTGTGATGTTTTTATCATTTAGTGATAAAATCTATACAAATAATTAGGCTTTTTATTCATCTATCTGCAAAGTGAGTGCAAAAGGAAGTGTCTGCAAAAGGAAGATCACTGTTCTGCAATCCTTTTGCTCTGCTTTCTGTGAAAATGTTGTTGTGACACGTAACACAGTGAGATCAGGTGTCCAAAACTTGTACTGTTCGTTAAAAGCCACTTAAAACTATAAAACATAAACCATTCTCCTCCCAAAGAAAATACCATTTGTAATATGCAGGACCAGACCTGCTCTCAGGTGCAGCAGTGCAAATCTAAATTTAGTTTCATGTATCTTAAAGGAACTCCTTCACATTTAAATGCATATAAGTGCAAGCAGAATTTAATTTTTTTCCCATTCATCCTCAGGGTGCCTTCCAAACAATTTGATTCAAGTTTAGACAGGTCAAGCAAAGCTACAGAAGAAAGCACATCTCTCTGCAGCATGTTATTTCCTTACACTAATCCATTCAGAAACCTTCCTTAAAATCTAATTTGGAGAACTTTGAGGCAATAAAGGGGAAATGTAACTGGATATCTTCAACCCAAAGGGCCCACAAATGCAGTTAAGCATCCCTGGTAAATCAGTGGGGTCACACAGGATTTACCATGGGTCTGAGGGCAGCAGCAACCACTGGTGATGAGTGTGCAACACCAATGTGGGCTGTGCTTCTGCTTCTATGGCTTTACTGCTTGAAATGTCTCTCTCTCCACAAAAATAAAACATGAGTTGACTTGATCTCACGTGTCTATCCTGAATATGGATAATGGGAAATAGTAGGATTATTTCATGAATTACGTGCCCAATACAGAGGCACAAACATCTCACTTTACCTACACATAAATCCATTTACAGGACAACACCCCTTTCCAGGTATTTGTTTTAGTCTTGATAGAAAAATACCTTAAATGTGTGACAACCAGAGTTTGTCTGCACTACTGAGATTTCATAAAGTCATCAAAGCCTTGCCACCGAAAGCACAGATCAGCTTATGGGCATATATCCTGCCTGAACTTTGCTTGTCAGCCCTCCCCTCTCTCCTCTCCTACAAGCACCAGAAGACAATGGCTTAGTCCTAGTGCAGAAAGCAAGCACATGCCAAAGCTGCATCTTGCTGTTTCCTGTAGCAATGAACATGCAGTTCTCGTAAATTCATTGTTGTTAATGGCTTCTTCTAAGACAAGGTGCTTCTCCAGTGCAGAAATGCACTCTCTCTAGAATTAGAGACAGCACTGCTGTCAGTGAATCCCTAGTGAATGGCAGGCAAGTTTCACTTCTGCTTGCTTTTCCTTTGCAAGCATAGATTTTTCAGATAACATTTGTGCACCTACATTCCTCTGATGGTGTAGTGTAAAAATGCATAAACACACAACATTTATCACAGTATGATAAAATGAAGTCTCATTTAAGCAAACATTGGCTTGGAGGCCAACATTCAAGCTAGTGCCAATCTTTTATAGCAGTCATAAACTCTGGCTTTTATAACTGATATGTTGACAAGCTCCTGCCTATGACAGTGAGTGTAATCACCACAGACCGCTACAATCTGGAGCACACCCGGCATCAGTTGTTTACTGTGAATTGGCAGCCAGTAAATTAATGAGGCAGCAAATAGCCATATAAAGTCACTGAAGTGCATTTCCAAATGGCTTGAGAGGATCTCCAGACCTGAAGCAGAAACGCTCGGCTCAAGTGGAACCTCACCTGCAGAGAAGGTGAGCTGGATCTGCTCCTCGATGATCTCCAAGGCAATGAAGTCGTGCTTCTCGTTGAAACGCCCATTGTAGAGGAGGAGAGCATTCCTCTCCCTGGTTGCAAACCTGGAACACACAGGCATGCAGCTAGTTTGTGCTTAACAACTTGTGGATTAAAGACTGGTCAAGTCACCCAGAAGAAAGATGGCATTGTTTTTAGCAGATAAACAAGCCTTTGAATCAATCTTCAGACAGAAAATTGTAAAACTGAGGAGCCAACCTCAGGATAAATCTACTCTTTCACAAACAAGGCCAGCAGATGGAAATTACAGAAATCTAGTCTGCAGAGATCTGCTGACCCTCACGAGGGCTAAAATTAGGCAGGCAGGCACAAGATGCAACAGCAGTATCTGACACTCGCCAAACAGGAGCACTCACTGCACTCTGCAAACAGTCTGACAGCTAGAAAGCATTTTCACATCAAAGGAGGCATCCTTGCTGCCTGCTTGCTGTCTAACTGCTACAGGGTCCTAGGACAGTCATCAACTGATTAAAAAGGCCTGATCAGGAGGTAAGGGGCAAGAAAGATAAGAGTTAACTTTAATAATGCCATGTAGAAAATCAGAGTTAGTCAATCAACAGGTCAGTCAATTGGAGGAAGGAAAATAAACACTTAAATGATTTCACTAGATCAGCACCAACGGGTGCATTTGGGTTTTACTTTTCTTGTCCTATTAATATGGGATGTATCTTGCAGAAAAAAGGGCAACCCCACTTTTAAAAAAGCCCTGTGTTTGTTTTTTTTTTTTTTTGTCAGTGCAGAACATTTTTTTTCAAATATATGCTTGTTGTGAGTATTTTACAATTTTTAATTGTATTCTCTCATCTCTGCAGAGTTTCACACAGCTTTCATCTACTCAGAAATGCAAAAAAATTATTACATTTCACATAAACATTTTTTACAAAGATTAATATTATATAAATAGAGAAAAAGAGAGAAACCATGGGAATTTCTTGCATTTCTCAATGGCAATTTAGTCTGATTTTGTATCTTGAACTTCAGGAAATATGCCTGATTTAAATTAACCCACTTTTCCTACAAATGACTGAAATACTGAACACAGCTAATGAAAACTGTCTTCCAAGAAGTGACTCTTGTGCCTGTCATATCACATCTAACAGCAAGACTCTCATGTGATGCAACAAAACCTGCATTTTGGAGAATGAGAATGAAGCAGTATTTTAGAATACCATGTTTGATATTTGAAAGAAAAAGTTTCAGAGACAAAGAATATTTTTTACCCGAAGTTATTTGTCAGACACATGTATATTGTGCATCACACTTTCGGAATTTGAGCTACATGGAAATGGGAAATTTTATTACTATTTTTAATGCTTTTGAAGGATAATGAAGTGTTCTGGTTCAAAACACAGAGGTCAAAATTTGATATTTCTTGTAAAATTCACATTTCAAAGAATATGCATTACAGTCCATCAAGATATTAACTAATGTTTTGATTACTTTAAGTAATTTTTGATATACATATTTGTTTCTAGTTTTGTTTATCATAGTATAATATTATACAAGTAAAAGGCAAACTAAATTAATTACAACAATACCATTGAAATATATTAATATTATAAAAACACGGATTTAGTTTTCACTTTTCATCATCAAACATTTCATCCAAAGGAACACAGTTCCTGTAAAACACTTCCCAAGACTATTTCTGCATGGATAACTGCTTCATCCAAATATTTTCATTACATCTATCCAGAATATATATGAGCAAAGGAAAAGGGAATAATACTAGTGGTGATTCTTCAGTGGGCAGGAAGATTTAGCAATAAAAGGAAGCTTAGTTCTGTTTGAATATATTTTCTCATATTCTTACAGTTTCCTACTATAATTTAGAAGCATAAAACCATTATTCATTAAACTATTACATTATTAAGCCATTTTGTATATTTCTTTACTCTATCTGTGCTCAGTTCCATTCTTTGCCACTAGTCAAAAGCAACTTTTGTATTATACTCATTGTTGAAAGCACTACTGCTTTTGAATTTTTCTGGTTATCACCTACCAGCTGGGGGAAAAATATACTGTTTTTTAATAAAAAGGATATGTTTAATTTCATGACACAGGAAACAAAAGATTCTCTTTCTTGCAGAATTTTGCATAAATAATGAGAAAACCTCTCCATGAACAGTGTCTCTTGGAGTGAAGGAGTAGTAAGTGTTGGAATTAAGGAAGGATGATGCGTAATATTGGGAGCAGAAGCACATGCATGGTCAGTAACCTAAATACTGTACAAAACATTTTAATTATGAGACTGGACAATGCAAATATTTTGCCCTTTGCTAGGAGTGGGTCATGAGACACTTGAGGCCGAGGGAAGCTGGACACCCTGGGATTTATGAATGCTCACAAATCACAAAATACGTAATGACAAATCATCATCATAAGCAGTCAAACTGCTGATTCTTGCTAATCCTCACAAAATGTTTTCCTCCTCCACTGAAGGATAATAAAAGCCAAAGAAATAGCTAGTGTAAATAAAAATGAACTTCAGCTATGAAAAACTAAATGTATTGCCATTCCAGACAGTGTGGGATGAACCTCATAATGGCCTAGAATTCTTGCAGTCACACTGAGTAGACTAAGTAGTGTTTAGCTCGTGACTAAATAAGCCACCGTGGTTTTAAAGATGGTGGAGAAACCCTGGTGTAAGGACTACCTTTGTACAGTACTTTGCTATTTCTCAATAACACCTACACAGGACATTTGAGTCATTTTAACTTGAAGCACCCTAAATGTCAAAGCTCTCTTTCCAAAAGCCTGAAAAATGACACTTCATGGCTGAGGGGACAAGTCAGGGGTAGCACAGGCAATTCATGCTGGCAGCCAGCCCAGACCACTCCTTTGTTTGCTCTCACTGTGAGTCTGACAAATCCAACAGAGTCTTTTGCTCCTCAGTTCTTCTGTGTACTTAGACCTGATGCTCTAAAACAATCTGCACAGACACAACTCTCCCTTGCCTTGGCTTGTGTGCAAACCACATCTGTGCTTTCTGATTTAATCAAAATTTCAAGATTCCATAAAATTTTGACTTTAGCATCAAGGCAGATGAAAGATAAACCAGCAGAAATCATAAAATGATAGAATGGTTTGGAAGGGACCATAAAGATTATCCAGTTCCTACCCTGTACCAAGGGCAGGGACACCTTCCACTAGACCAGGTTGCTCCAAGTCCCATCCAGCCTGGCCTTGAACATTTACAAGGATGGGGCATTACTTACTTGTATAAACACAAGCAGTACATGGGGAGCCTCTCTGGGATCTTAGTTCAGGAAAGTAAGCTATGGTAAAGGACAGTACTGAAAAACATGTTGTACAAAAGTGACCTGGCTCCTGACAGATATGAAACACCACCAGGTAATGGCTGGGTGTTGGAGAGGACATAAGCCTGAAGCCTGTCTGACCTCCCCCAGCACTTTCTCTGGGCAGATACACAAACAGGTCTGCCCTTGCAGCTGCTGTTGTACCTATCAAAAAATCCCCAGCTCTGCTCTTTGGGGCCAGGACTACACATTTTGTGTTATTTACTCACAGTCAGCTGTGAGAGAAAGCTGAAAGTCAGTCCTAGTCAATCCAAGACTAAACCATGGGAAAGCTGCAAGCCCACTCCCTCCTCAGAGAAGAGGCATTTGTGCACCTGGAGCTCTGGCTCCACACCAGGCAAGCCCTATGCCTGACCCAAGAAGTCTTCTCCAGAAGAGGGATTTTTCCCAAGTGAGGGAGAGCCCTTGCTCATGACTGTAGCTGCTATCATTGCTCCTCCTTGCCTACCTGGGTACCCTTCAGGGGAGAAGTGAGAGCCCAGAAGAAGAATGCTCAACCTGGGGATATTGGGGCAGACAGGATGGAGGTAAGATTACTTGTGCCTGGGAGCTGGGATGCAACCAGAAGCAGGACTAGGGTGTGAAGGCCAGAAGGAGCTAAGTGAGGAGCTGGATCTGTTGGGGTTGTCCCAAGCCCAGGGTTGGGGACCACTGGAAAGAACCTGAGAAGGACCAGACTGTGCTCAGCCATGGCCTAACATGCCAAAGTCCTCACACAGTGGGGAAACAGGAGATGGAAAGCGTGCTCCCAAAGAACACAAATGGATTGGTTCTGAAGCTGGGCTGAAGGTCAGGAAGCCAAATACCCAGCTTGTAAAAGTGTCAAACCCAACATCCACCCTGGCCCTTCTGTGGCTGAAGGCTGCTGATGGGTGGCCAGAGTGGTCCTGGCATCCCTTCTCCCTGCTCCATCACCCTGTGTTACAACAGGGAAGATCACGAACCAGCAATTCAGAAACATCCACAGCAGGGCAGAAAACCAAATGCTCTCAAATAACATGCCTATGTCCTGCTCACAGGAGTCACCGTCAGAAACCCCTGCAGTGACCTTCAGGGACAGGTCTTTGGTGGGATCAGTACGTGACAAACAGTCCCAAGCCCAAGCGAGAAGCCATCAGCCCCAGAACCCTTCCCCGCTGGCACTTACATGAGGGAGACGGTGAAGTGGAAGCGCTGCCGCAGCCCCTTGAAGGTGATGAAGGACTGAGGGGGGAAGCTCCTGGTGGTCATCTCGCAGTAGGGCCGCTCATACTCGCCCGGGGGACACTCACACTTGAAGCCCCCGATGAGCAGGTTGACGCAGGTTCCTCCGTTCTTACACACGCCCGGAGCACAGCGCCCCGAGCGCGCGTTCACCTCGCAGTACTCTCCTGCAAGGGGAGAAGCAGACATCAGGGAAGGTGACACCTCACCCCAGCACCAAGCTGGGACACAGCTACCCAAGTGGTTCTGCTACAGGTTAAGCTGCTTCCAAACTTCTACACCTGATCCCCTAAGCAACTGAGGTAAGGATGCTGCATCTTCTTCAAGTCTGAATTTTCGGGGAAGTGAGGAATATGATTCATTGAGCAATCCTCTCACAAATATCCAACAACATTGGCCTATGGTTTTCAGATTCCTTGGCTGCTTCCAAACTGGGTGATAAATACAGAGCTGGTGACAGACAGATCTAGACAGGAGGAGGCAAAACCCCTGCACATTCCCTTCAACCAAATTGTTTGGGCGTTTCGCTATAGTTGGAAACTGTAAAGCAGATAAATGATTGCACTTTGTCTTTAATGGAATTTAGCTTTGCTGCTCATGGTTTCAGCAGGACATGGCTGAGCTCATGACAAAGCTCTCAAAATGTCTACAGGAAGAATAAGCAGGATACAGATGACATTGGGATTGCTTCCGCCTTTTCCCACACAGGCATCCTGCAGGTATGACCATTTTCTGAACCCTTTGGAGCAGGGCACATCAACTCTCCACAGAAGTTATGGATTCTGTGTCCCACTTCCTAAAGCTGGTGCACCTCTAAATACTTTGTTTTTATTCATCCCCAAAGCATGTAGTAAGATGTGTTAAATACAATACTAAAGAATGTGGTGTCTTGCTTTGTATATATGCTGTGGGTTTTTGTCCTGTGCTTGCTCAAAATTTGAGAATTAATCCCAATTTTAAAAAAGTAATGTACAGAAGATACTAATTTTAAAAAATCTGCTGCACTTGGGGCAAAAGCAGCTGCTGAATTATTCATTGTACAGAAAGCCAAACCCTCTGTGTGAGTTAATGACTTAACATTAGTGTTTTGACTGTGTCTTCCTATGATACAAAGCATGTTCACAACCCACATGCAGAACTGTTCAGAGAAACTGGAGGTGGCATATTCAGTTGAATTTAACCCAGTAACAGGGTCTGACAAACAAATGTAGAGCAATACTACTCAACACAGCCAGCTGAAGGAATACATTTCTAACAGTTCAGTGTTTGCATGATCACTTGCCACCAGACGATACAATTACATTGGGACAGGCTCTTTACAGTGGTGCTCAGCAACAGGACAACGGGCAACAGGCACAGACTGAAAAGCAGGAAGTTTCATCTGAGAATGAGGAAAAACTTCTGTCCTTTGAGGATGACAGAGCACTGGAATGGGCTGCCCAGGGAGGCTGTGGAGTCTCTTTCTCTGGAGATATTTGAAACCCATTCAGACGTGATCGTGTGCCAATTGCTGTAGGTGAACCTGCTTTAGCAGGAGTTTGGAGGAGCAGAGACCCCTTCCAACCCAGACCATTCTGTGATTGATTCAAGCACAGTTAAAACCTTGAAAACACATTCTTTCAGGAAAGTAAAAGCAGCAGGAGCTGTGGGCAGTGACTCATTAACAAAGACAAATTTAAATGGAAAATTTTGTTCCATTTGCTGCCCCACAGCCCTGTTCCCACAGGTTCCCACACCAAAGCTGCCCACACTGGGAGGCAGGCTGAAGCCATCAGTACTGCTGCACTCAGACCTGGATCTGCACCTCCTTTCTGTGCCAGGCTGTAAACTGCCAAGATTTGCAGCTGGTTTAGCCACTGCCCCAAGGACACTGATCTCTGAGATAAGGTGTGGTGGGTAGCTTTGTGGTTTAGGCTCCCCAGCTTTGCAGCCTTTTTCTTCTTGCATCAACATCACTTGCCTTTCAGACAGGTATGGCTTAAGCTGGCAAAATGCAGGAGCAAACACACAACTGCTATGATCAGGAGCCAGGCCTGGATGCACACCCCATCCAGGTGGGGCCAGCTCTGGAGGATGGACCTGCTCTGTGCACTGCTCTGAACTAATAACCCACAGAGCCTCGAGTCCAGCCTGTGCTGAGAGCTTTTTCCCTTCTGCACTGATGTTCCTATATTCTCACTTAACCATTTTAAGCAAAATGCTGTGAAAATCACTTGATAAATATCTTCCTGTTTCCATTTATCAGCTCTACATATCAAGATCATATGAATACAATTTTTAAATGCTTTATAATGTGTTTCTTTTGGAAAAAAATGTATAGATCATCCAAGACATCCCTCAGTATACTGGATATGGTGCACACACACATCAGATGTTTCAAGAGGACTCTACAGCAAGCACCTGTTGATGATCCATTGCATAAGCACAGCCCTTATAAACCTATCTTGTGTACCAAAACTCTAAAAAAATGGAAAACCAAAATTCCTATAGAAAAATAAAACAGAGGTTTGTTGCTTTAAAAAAAGTAGTAGGATATTTTGAGAAAAAACTCTCTGACTCAGAGAAGAATGTAATCTTCAAGGCTTTCTGGGAACAGAATGATGTATTTCGTAAAAGCAAATAACACGAAAGCTTGAATACACAGAGAGAAAAGGGTGAGCTAAAAGGAGAGATTCCTGGCATTGCATGCAGCATGCTGTGGAAATGCCATGGCAATACAGAGGTGAAATATAAAAGCCTAAGCTGGAAGTTATTGATGGTTCAGTATTAATTCTGTGATATAACAAGAATGTATAGATCATTTGTTTAGATACCTATACAGGCAGAAAACTAATTAAGAGAAAATCTTACAGAAAAGTTCTATTGTATTGTGTTTATTACTGCTTTCCATTAAGATGTGTAAAGAAGTAAATTAAAAGAATATACTTCAAGATTTTTTGTCCTATATTCATTCAGCAGTAGATCATTGATGTCCCAGTTACTAAAATTATTCTAAATTCTCTTAAGTCTGTAATGTAAATGAGAACTGTATTTGATGCATATTCTTTGATGTTAAATTTTCATATTTTATGTGTATTTACTAAAATATATTAAAATAGTGGTTTTGAAATCTCAACAGTAAATCCAAGGTGTCATTGTGCTTCGAGGCAGAAAGGCTGCCAAAAACCCATTTGTTTTTTACACTTAAAATCCTTAATTACCCTTTTATCCAAAAGTGCCTGGAATTATTTAGAAAAAGAGCATTTTTGCCTTTTGGAGTAGCCATCTGGGCAAGAATTTGAAGCACTACTTTGATCAGGACTGACAACAGAAGGCATCTTTGTGTCACCCTTGGGTTTGTCACTTTCAAGGGCAGCCACCTACTCTTGGACACAGCACTGTACCACAGCTCTGCCCTGCAGGAGTTTTGAGGCACAGCCTAAAAGCCATCCTCAGAATTTGAACCAAAGCCTGCATGGACTTGAAGGAAGGGCTGGTTGCTGGTTGGAGCTGGAGTCAGAAGGCCCTAAGGGAAGAAGAGCTCCTTGAGGAGCAGAAAAGGAAGGGAACTGCATGTGCCAGCCTTTGGGAATGAAAAGTGCCTGTGTGCCTGCTTGCAGCTGAAGGTCGGGGTCTGGGACATGCCATTGAAAGGGTGGGTGGCCTTACAGTCTGGTAGGAAAAAATAGTACCGAAGAGGGAGAGCTGCTGTGCAGAGAGGGTCTAGGGTGATAAAAGCACAGCCCAAATAGCTCTCACACACAGCCTGAGGTCAGTCTGTGATGCTGGCAGTGGCGGCATGGCTCAGCCTCTCACCCAGCCTGTGAAACTCCTTTGCTCCTCACAGCATTTCCTTGACTAATATAGTTTCATTTTTCACACTGGCTTGCATTTTAGGAATCATTGAACAAACTAGTTACATATCACAGCTCTGTGAAATCCAAGCAGGGGATGTGAAGCTCAGCACCTCCAGCTGCTAAAGCTAAAGCATGCACCCTCAGATAACACGGGCTGCCTGTTATCTGCCAGCAGATTCCTGGACTTTGAAAAAATTCTGCTTTTGCCAGAAAATTATTTACTGTGACATGACAGTAGCTGATCTTATAAGCTTCCAATTAATATTGATGACTCCTAAAGCCATGAGTCCTGTGGCTTTCCTGCAACCCTTTATGTAGTGCTTCCTGTTTTTAAAGCCCTTGGGATCAAAATGTCATAGTTGCTTTCAACACTGCATCCTACTCACAAACATCCTATCTTTAATACATATCTATCCTCCTTGATTTTAGGACTAATGTTACAAATATGTTAATCATAAAGTTTCTGTTATTAAGTTTATGTAAGTGAGGACACAACAATAGCAGGTGCAAAATAACAAGAACAGGCAAATGAGGAGAGCTAGTTTCAGTCTTCCTCCGACCTATTCCAAATAAAGTAATGAAAGTTTAACTAGTAAACAATAAATGGTGATGAAAAAAGTGAAAAGAAAAAAAAAATAAGCGGTCTTAAAACTGAGACAATAATCTCACAATTGGAAATGCTTGCGAGCTGAACATTGTGGGTTTCAAGCAACACACTTATGTGCATCAATGAGCTGGTCTTTGCAGAAATCTGACTGTGGTTTTGCTGATGAGTTGTTAGACCTTACAACAACGATGTATAATGTTTGAAAGCTTGCTGGAAACAAGATGATGGCATTCAAATACATAAAGTATTCTTCACACCAGTTTACAGCAGTGTATTTCACCAATACACCGGTAGGGACTAGTCCTCACAATCTTTTACTATTCTCTGATTGTATTCAGCTGAAACAGTATGTTAAATATATAATTACATGAAGCAGCAGATTTGCACTGATGTGTTTTTTTCTTCAGTTCCCCTGGACACATTAATTTTTTACTCACTGTGATTGTTTGAACTGATTCTTTTCTCCTTTCCTCATCCTGCCACTTGCTCTAGACACATATTAATTTTCTCTATGTTTATAGTTGCTTTGCCAGAATAAAAAGAACTTTGAGAAGCTGATTTAAGCAGCCCACTTAAAATTATATACTTTAAAGTGGAAAGGAGAATCCAGAAGAATTAAGGCACAAGGAGAAACAACAAGAAATACAACTTAAGTCTTCAAACAATTCTCACTGACTGCCCTAATAAAGAATCAACTACATTAAAAATGTATTTGCTGTCTTGCACATTATGGGAAATCAAGCCTCCTTTTCCTCTAGTAATTAAAGCACTACTAACCTTACATGACAATTGGCACCAAAGCAATCAGTGCACCAAGTAATAAGAAGGTTGTTAAAAACAAATTAGCTGCAGAATCAGCTTGGAAATCTCTACTGGGACAAGAGATAAAGAGGTTGGGATCTTGCGCTTTAGGGGTGGTTTCACCATAGTTCAGACTGAGTGGGAGTTACCATAGTCCCCTCCTTTCCCCAGGCATGCTGCAGTTTCCTCCCCCTCCCTTGTGCAGACATTCATGTAATCCTGCAGTTGACTGATTTGTAGAGCTAAGATGGCAAAACACCATTCATTTCTTTATTGAAGAGTCAGTGATCTTCAGATTAAGGCCCTTCTAGACTGATGGGATGAATAGCACAGCAAGCATATGGGAAGGAGGCAGGACCAGGCACCCAGGAATAAGAATGAAGGAATGGTCTTAGAAAGGTTTAACTGTTATGGAAATACAGCTTCAAGCCATTTTAGGCGGCTCATGTGTGAGTCTAGTGGCTCAATGCTTGCCTAAGGTGGACTGGATCAACATCTCCAGTAGATACCCACCTCTCTCCACAGATTGTACATGGATGTACTGCTGGAATATTTGCCTAAAACACAGGTGCAATTTAAATAATACTGGATTTTATCCATAAATTAAATTCATTACCTCACTGGCTCTGTGGTGCACGAGTCTACCCTCAGAACCTCCTGGGAGGTCAGCCTTACCTCCTACCAAATTGGCAGCAAATGCCAATTACCAATGAAACGTGACACAAACAAACACACAAACAAACAAACATCTACTGGGTTTATGAGAGATGTTAGAGAGCAGCTACCCAGAAACATTAGCCAACTCATTCTGAATGGAGAAGCTGGATCAAATAGAAGTTAGAAGCCACTGGTGTACTAGTGATAGAGATTAATTAGGGGACAGTTAAATTGATGTACCATTTTACATGAGTGACTCAGAAGTGTTATTTGAGTAACAGATGTAAAATCTGGGTTCCTTATAAATCAAGGGTCAAATCCCTACTGCCACTTCAGGAAGGCCATGCAGACTACTCACCACTGACATTGATGGTCATGACTTTGTGAGGTTTCTAAATGACACTGCTACTAAATACTTAAACTTGAAAACATATTTTGTCTTTTTTTTTTTCTCATTTGTTTATGTTTTTAGAACTGGGACTGATCTAGGCTAATTAAAATTATCCCAAATCCTCTTATAGGGAGAAACGCCAGCTTAAGGTCTATTTTAGAGTTTCCCTCCTTTCTTTTGCTTTCTGCTTCCTTTGCTGCTTTCTGACTTATAAAGTCATATTATGAGAAACACGTTAAAGTAAAATAATACATGAATACCTACACAGACATACTCCACACATACACACTAACCTGCTGACTTGCAGTGACAGCTGTCTCACAGAATTTCAGTTGTTAACCATTCCAGATTTAATATTATGTATTTACAAGAGAGTAACCTGACCTTGTAACACTAAGCAAAGTAACAGCAAAAACATTCCTGTCACACTATGTCTATAGCTTGCCAAGTAGTTCTCTGAGGTGATATGTAGAAATGATTCTATAATAAGATACTCCGGAAATCACCATCTTATCTCTGGATCTGCTTTAGTTTTTCCGTGGGCATAAGCACTAAGCCCTGAGCTGGTGGGAAGAAAGTGTTTAGACTTACTACTGCTCTTTTGGATACAAATATATATATCTTATACCTCTCCTTTACCATCACCCTTCTCCCTTCCCTATGATTCTCCCATAAAGTTCCCCCTAGGCATCCCTAATAACTCATAATTCAGATTTTCAAAAGTCATAAGACCCAGCTAAATAAGGGTCCTAAGATTTTTAATCATGAGATGCTTTAAAATAATGAACATGAGAGACTTTTTGTTTTCTTTTATTTGCCTCTGAAGCTTTGGGTGTCATCTGCTGGCCCTAAGGTACGTGAGAGCTCTTGGCAGTCTAATTCCAGCCCAAACTGCCTGTTCTGAGGGAGCTTCCATTCCTACTCACACCTCAACAGGATGATGCTACTTGAGCCTTCCCAGTTCCTCTTCCCACCAGGGTCCTCAAGGAAAGCATCTGCACCCTGGCTGCTCTGAAGTCCTGCAAGCTTCTGGGAGGAGAAGGACTACCACCATGAAAATATCCCATGGGCCAAACAGGCAGGGGAGAGGCCAGGACCCCATTCTACTTGCTGATCCTTCCGCACTGGAAACCAAGCTAAACTGTATTTTACAAAAGCAAAAGCAGCAAAAGCAGGTCTTCATCTCTCAAGCTGCTTCAGGCTGTGCCCACTGATGCAATGCACATGCAGAGCAGCCACTGCAACAGTGCCTGGCCCTGTGACAGCCCCAAGCCAGGCCCAGGATCCTGGAGCAGCATCAGCCTGAGCAAAGATGCTCCATTTTCCCTCAACTCCTCCCCTTCCCTGGTCACAAAACAAAGCAAAACAAAAGACACCCTGCAGAGAAGGATGGATGGATAAATTGATGATTTGGATTGTTTTGTGTTTTTGCATTTAAATGAGAAGAAATAATTGGGGGAGGTGGGAGGGAGAAGAAACAATACTTAGGAGGATTTGTAATATTTGGGGCACATCTGTTGGAGAAATGAATTAGTCTGTGGATTCCAGAAATTATGAGCATATTCTCAAGATAATATATGCTCAATGCTGCATGATGGCTGAACCTCATTCTCCTATGCAATTTCCACCACTGCCAGCAAGAACAGAGCATAGACAAAAGTCACAACTGAATAACTGTGTTCTCTTCCTTGTGTATTTGTTGATTCCCAGGCATTATGTTTCCACTCTATCTACACCGGGCAAGTCACCTTTCACCTTCCAGCCATGAGGCCAGAATGATGTGAGCACCAGAAGTGCAACCAAGATTTATCACAAGTACTGTGATTTCTTTTTCATGAGAGCACCATGGTGAGCAAGGAGCCAGATGCCACAGTAAAATATTCTCCATTTAAGAAAACACCCAATTCTGAAGCCCACCTTATGGTCTGACAAGGAAAAGAGGTAACTCACAATTTTACAGCCCATAGATTGGTGCAAATACTTCCAAAAAAAGCCCCAGATGGTTGTTTTGCAGAGATGGGGCACATGCTCAATGGAAAACTCATGAAGAGACATCTCTGTGTCAAACCTGGGCACTGGTGTCCTGCAGTGGGCCAGTGGGCAGGAGTGCACATAATGTGTCTGATTTCCCCCCGCTGCCTGCTCCCACAGCACCAGACATAATCGCCCTCAGGCTTCTGAGGAAATGCTGGGGAAAAGCACTTTTTTGAATGCTTTAGATGTGGTAGAGGAGAAAACCCCATAGAATCACAGGATCATTTTGGTTGGAAAAGGTCTTTAGCCATCCAAGCCTTTAGCCTGCCACACTTAACAAATTTTGCCCTATGGGCTCCAATGGGTAATTTCTTAACATCTTGCAATGGTTGCTATGCTCTCTAAATTATTGAACCATTTATTGTAATGCACAGGGCCTTGCAAGGTGTTATCTTCTTCTGCATTTGACCTGTATGGTAAAGCTTTAGAGACCTTTTAGGTTCTGTCTCTCTCACAGAGCTAAACACAGTACAAATCTACACACAAGAAAAAAGAAATGAACAAAAATTTCCAGTTATGTTGAACACTGTGGCAGGTTTACATGTAAGACAATTCATCATAATGCAAATTGCAGTGATTTGGTGTAAGATATGGTGATGAAGCAGTGCCTTTCAATAAAAGCCTAAGCTTTATCTCTGGATGTATTATCAGGGGGATAACATTATTATAGATGTCAAAGATAAACCTCAAACTAGATTATGCCATTGTGTCTGCAATTTGCATTATTACTTGGAATAAATCTCTTCCTAAAAATCCCACCTTAAAACTGGTGAAGAAGCTGGAGGTGTAAGAACAAAGCATCCCTTTGCATAACACATTCATTTACAGAGGAATATCTCTCCTCCATTTATTTTTAAGAGGCACCATCACCCTCTACCTTTACTATTTATCCATCTGGTATTATATTTAGTTTTCTCAGCTCTCTGTTCCCCTTGATTCCTCTCCAGGAGTGTTACTCGAGGAGGGCCACATGGAGGGAACCAAAGGCTAGCGTAGCCACCATGGTTGGCAGGACAGATTCCCTTTGGGACAACCTTTGCAGGCTGATCCATATTTGCATCTCTGCACGCCTGCAGGCACTTCAGCATGGGAACCACCTGCCAGACCTGGTTCTCACCTCCTTCCATGGGCAGCAGTGAGATGGAAGAAGGGGACAGACTCACTGTGCTTCTGCTCAAATGACAAGAAAGATTATTTCATCACACAAAGTTGCGATTTTTCCTGGCCACCAAATGCCACCACCAGGACCACTAACTCCACAAGGCTGCTGTTCCACAGGTTGTTTTGGCCTCACACTGGGCTTTGCAAAATACATTAAACTATTTATGTGAATGAGGAAAGCAAGCAAGGTGTGGTGGCAGTGGCAGGGGTGTGTGCAATAACATCTTTTATCAACAGGAACTCAGGAGCTGGAAAAGCAGACACACTTTCAGGCACCATCAGGCTTCCTGCTGACTTTCAGCCTGGTTTCCCTAAGCTGCTTTCCACAGAGATCACCAAAGGGTTGCCACTCCCAGTTCCTAAATTGGTGGGCAAGAGCAAAACTCTAGCACTTGTTTTTGATCGAGTTAGCATCTCAAAGTTCAAAAAGGCAACGCAACTGCAAATAACTGTCCTCAGAAAGAAGAAGAAAAATGAAGGCTAAAGAATATGCAGAAAAGAAGATCAGTGTCTCCCTTTCAAGGGCAAACATTGCTCTCTCTTGTCTTTAGGAGAGTTTTGCCCTTATTTCACTAAGATCCCACTTAATTTTCTCCATGTAACTGTTACAGACATGATGATTTAGCTCATAGGAGACAAAACACAGAAGAAGACATCTCCTCTTGTCTCCAGCAGCCCGCTGGGACTGACTGCACCAGCTAACTCCACACATCTAAAGGAAGGCTGGTGAGAGCCCGCAATTTGTGTTTTCCATAAATTAGAATTTTTCACAGGAAAATCTCATTCTCCCATTTTCTGTGTAATCCAATGCTATGGTAAATATCATGGCAATTTAGAACCAGGCAGACCTCAAACCAAGTCATGCCCCTTAACATCCCAGGTGGTCCCAGAAGCTCTGGTGGAAAGAAGCGTAATGGCCAATTAGTGAGGATAACTGAAGATAAGCCATAAAATATTAATAACACAACAGAAAACCATGCTTAAAGTCAACCTACTAATGTAAGTACGTGTTAGGAAGCTAGGAGTTCAGAGCTCTTTATTTTATATGGGAAGTATCAGCTTAAAAGAAAGGTATACTTAAAAGCACTAACTGTCTACTGTGAATCATAGTTCAGTGGTTTAGCATCATGGGATAGGTACCACTGGCAAAACAATCTGATGCTCATCAAATTCTCATTGTTACACACAGAAAGAAAATTCTGAAAAAAACCCAATCAAAAATGCCCCTTTGCTTGTCAAATTAAAAGGATTAGTGTTAAAAAAATAATCCTGTAATCTTATGTTTTGGTAGCCTCAAAAATATTTGGTACACGGTGCAGAAACACAAACTGTAAACAAAAAGCAACTTAATCAGGGAAACAGACTTTTTCTTAATGATTCATGAAAAAGGGATTGTAATGTCACACACATCTTGCACAGAAAAATCTCAAAATCCATGTATTTTTGAACCTACAGAACAGATGGAAATTCAAAAGTTACTTTCTTAAAAAGTATTTTAAAATGGACTCATAAAAAATTAATCCAGACAGCTTTCACAGCTTGTACTTAACTCTGCTTACAACAGTCCAGTGAATTAAGATTCAGCTTTTTTGTTAAACACCATTCAATTTTAAAGTAAGCTTAAATGATTACCATCTTATTAGAGTTAATTCACTTCATTGTGTCAATTAGAATGTGTTTAATTATTAATATAGGGCATTAATCTTCATATCTTCATCTTTTTTACAATATGCACATCAGTTGTGCTGACCCTTTGAAGCTGGCCTATCTAATTAAAACATGTTTTTTAATTACACTACATGAAAATGTAAAAGGTCTCATATGCTTCTCTATGGAGAATTTGAGAGACAGCCTGAAGTAAAGTATCTTCGTCTTGATTTTTAGGAACTGAGAATTCATTCTGGTGACTGCTCTGGAAGCCGCGTTTCGGGGGCACTGTACAGTGCGGGTCGCAGAACAAAACCCGCCCCGGGAGGAGCAGGGCTGGGATGCAGGCACTGAACCATGATGCGCTAAACAAAGGAGCATTTGCAACAACAATGAAGTTGTGGTTCCCACCACGCTCTGCACAACTGTAATTATCTTGATGTTCAAGGCCAAGTGCCTCAGTCTGGTGCTCAACTGTCGAAACTTTCAATCATCATAACACAAAGAACAGAGACACAAGAAACTGTTTTGTGCTTTTTTTGCTTCCTAACAGGATATCATCCTGATACTCTCATCTCTGCACCAACCATCCTTACTGCCACTTTCCCATTGTTTATCCACTGATGAGAACAAAAATGTCTAATTTGGGAATTATAAATATATATACAGAAGTCCAACATGTTTTTCATAATTCAGTCCTCCTGCTTCCCAGTTTTGTTTCCCAGTTTTTTATTTGCAGACAGGAGAAAAGGAGTCCCATTACCCTGATCCTTGAAAGCTAAATCTCTT
The DNA here is from genome assembly GCA_013400435.1 of Pycnonotus jocosus. Lineage (NCBI taxonomy): Eukaryota > Metazoa > Chordata > Aves > Passeriformes > Pycnonotidae > Pycnonotus > Pycnonotus jocosus. Next base: position 349,114 of record VWYP01009352.1, read on the forward strand.
TTCTGTTTTCAAAGATCTAGAATATTTCACTTCAGACGTCCCGGAATTTTTTTTTGTCTTCACCTCTGATCTGCTGTAAACACTGTGAGGGGATTTTCAGAACATAAGGTATACTGGAAAAAAATACTATCTTGTAAATTATTTTATCTTCTGCACAAATAACTTATTGGCAAGTTTTTGGGGTTTTCTTCTCCTTTCTCTGCCCCTTTATTCTTATCTGATTTGTTTTCGGTGACAAAAAACCACTACCACTTAAGGGATAGTCTAACATATAGGTTGTTTTGATATTTAGCAAGTGTATGTTTGGGTAATGAGAATGAACTTGTGCAGCTTAAAATTTTATCTAGCTAATCTTTTTGAAATTAAATAATGGGGAAAAAACCCCCCAAATCTTACAGTACATAAAGTTCAACTTGGCTAAATAAATAAAAAACACAGTTGTAAACTATGGTCACAGAGAAGTTTGCTGTTGTTTAATAAACTACTATTTAAAATATCTTAATGAAAACAAACCTCCATGTGTGTAATTTCTGTCAGACCAATGATCTGCAATGCACATATATATATGTTCACAATTATGAAAGTGTGTGGGAATTAACTACATCACTGAGGAGGGGTTTTACATGTACTTATAAAATTATAATGTCAAATACCTCCATTTTGATTAATTCTGCTTCATTTTCCACGTTTTTTATTTCAGTTTTACCAATGATGATAAGAAAATGCACTATAACAAAGGTTTTCAGAAAGCCTGGGAGAACTGTGACTCCCATTTAGGAGTGGTAACAGAAATACCATCAATATAAACCCAGGAAAACAATTCAAGAAAATGCTCAAAATTGACTGAGCAATATCATACACAATGAAATACAATGAAAGGGATTTCACATGCACTAGAATAGAGGGAATCCTAAATTTGCAGCAGTCTGCTGTTAACCAGGATGCCAATAGGAAACCTGAGGTGCTCACTGTGTATCTTTGTCATTGGACACCACTGATAAGCTCATACCTGTAGCACATTTCCTTGGCAAGGGGTGGGAACAGAGGTCAGGTGCCAGAGGCAGGCAGGTACCCACACCAGGTTAGCTGCTTGCCTTGCTCACACGAAGCCAGACATCTGACAGCAAACAGGAACTTAGCTGGGCATGGGCTCAGGGTCACATGTGTTATTTTCACAATAGGTGTTTAATGAAATTTGACTTGAAAAAAAGAGGCTAAACTAATGTTAGCCACGGTAGAGGGGTTGGACTCACTATCTTCAGAGTTCCCTTCCAACCCCAAACATCCTGAGGTTATACCTGGCCATCAGGGCTAGATACTAAACACCTGCATTGTAGGAGAGCTGGAGTAGCACTTGTTCCACAGCTGCAACCTTGTCCCACCACAGTCTGTGCTTGCAGACCTCTCATGTCCACAAGCCGTGACTTTGTCCTGTACAGCCCACAACCCAAAACCTGCCTTCTCTCCATATTCCACCGTGATCTCACAGACACCAAGGGCATTAAGGGCCAGCAAGTGTAAAAATGTAACTGTGAGAATAGCATCATCCTGAAACAGGTTACTGCCCAAGTTAACTGCTTACTGAATTTTAGCTACGTGCTACTTTTACCTTTTTGTTTGTTTGTTTGTTATCAAAATCTAGGGAGAAAGTGTAAAATGATCAGTGATAGACTCTTCAGCTGACAAATGAGGGGAGTGGCTAAATGAAGGGAAGAAGAAGCCAGCCTCACAGCTGTCTTAGGGGGAAGCAAAAGAAGATAAGCAGTAATCAGTAAGTAGGATTTCCTAGACACTGAACTGTTTGGAAGAGCTGAATTCATAAGTATATTGGAGATTATTACTGAGGTAGCTCCTGAAGCCAGAGCTAAGGGATTACCTTGGTGTGTAATCTGCTACTTGCTTCTACAAAGCACCCATTGTGCCTCCACTGCAGGAGCACCCAGGAAGAACATGAGTCCTGTCAAATAATTCTAAAACTAATTAAAAAGCCAAACACAACATTAAGTCTGTAGCTAGCTTTCCACATGACAGCAGGGACTTTGAGCGGTGCAAATATTTCCATGGGCAAGGAAGATAAGACACAAGACTCCAGATGAGGCATCTGAACACCCAGCAGCTGCAGCAGGTCACCTGAATCAAAGACCATCCCACAGGCAGCACCTTGGGGTGAGGGCAAAGAGTGTTTGGGCATGACTGAGAAAACTGTGGAACTTTAAACAGTAGCTAGTTTATGCACATCAGAATGAGGGTAATGCGATAAAACTCTTTGCCTGGGTTTAAGAAAAAGCATAGCAGATTGCTGTGAAGGCTGCAGGCCATGTACAGCATTGGAGAACTGAACTGTCAACAAATACACCACAGTAATCCAATTAGTAAAGGCTTTTTGCATCCTGACAAGTGAGCGTAGGTTGAAGATTAGCTGAAGGACATATCCTCCAGATAAAAACCCAGTTAGAGAAATGGTGGGCCAGTGAGTCCTGTGAATCTGATATAAACTCCAGATTTGCAACATCCATCTCCTGTGACTTGGTGACAGACATGGACAGGGATATAATCAACAGAAATATGACAATAATAGACTTCAGAATTTGACTGAAATTGTTTACTGTTTTTATTGTTTCACTTATCTTCTGGAGGAAACAGTCATGCAGTTGTTATATCTGGGCCACAGCCTCAGTGCAGGATCACTTGGATCCAGCCAAGGTGTGCAGACCCCATCCCTGCACTCATAACAGCAAACCTTGCCACAAAAAGAAGCAAGGACCTGTTTTAACATGCACAGTAAATCTCAGAGTTAAACACACCAGGTGAGTGGGTGTGCAGACTTTGGTTGAGAATCTGTGTCAGGAAGGAAATGTCTTTCACAGGGATGCCCCCAGGTTTCCAGCCATGGGCAGCCCAGGGATGGCCCTTCCTCAGTTGCTCTTGACTTGGTTTGATGCAGCCCAGGACACAATTGGCTTTCTGGGCTGTAAGAGCACATTGCCAGCTCATATCCAGCCTCGCTTCCTCCAGCAAGATGGATGAACTTCTCTGAGCCCTTCCTGGCAGGGCTGCTCTCCATCTGTTCATCCCCCAGACTGTGTTGATACCAGGGGTGCTCCAACCCAGGTGCAGGACCTTGTTCTTGGTCTTCTTAAACCTCATGAAATTCCCATGGGCCCATTTCTCGAGCTTGTCCAGGTCCTTCCAGATGGCATCCCCTCCTTCAGGTGTGTCAATTGCCAGTCAGCTTGGTGTCATCTGAGAAATTTTGCAGTGTGCTCAATCCCTTTGTCTACATCTCTGATGAAGATAATAAATAACAATAATGATAGCCTTTTCCAGCTTTTACACCAGTCATGCCCTGAGAAGTGTTTGGAGGATTTCAGCTCTGCTGTAAGCACTTGGGGGCTGGGAGGAAGCAGGGGTACCTGGCTGTATACAGCTGCTGCCAGTGTGGGGGCATAGCTTGCCATGTCTACACCAGTAGAGATGCCTGCTTATGCACTAAAGGAAGAAAAGGGGTGATGAAACAGAGAAAGTTGAAGATGGATGGAAAAAACTGTGTTGTGACATCAGGGAGTACGAATTGTAAGGATGGATCTTATAAGCAAACAATTATTTATCTTTCCATCAGATGTGAAAAAAGCTGCAGAGAGTCAGGTCCACAGCATTCAAAGGGAAGTGGTGATGCTGTTATGAAGACCTAGTTTCACTACAAGCATCAAAATAATGGCATGGCATACCACTGCTGAAAAGAAAAAAAAATTTAGAAAAATGTCTAAACCTTCAACACTGTCCAGACCTTGGGATGCAATCACCCTCCACAAACTTTTTCACACTCTTGCCATACAGAAACTGCAAGGTAAGGCAACCAGGTATTCTACTCGAGGCACTGAGAAACAATGAAAGTTAGTCAGCATTCCTCTTCAATTTTTCCTGAAGGCAAAATCAGCAGAAAAACTTCATAAAAACCCATTAAGAGTTCAAATTCTGGAAATACTGCAGATCATCCAGCATTCTAATAACTGTAATTGTATTTAAAGCCTTAAAATTGACTATATGTTTTTTAGAGTATTAGATCTTGCCCAAGTTTTTACCTCTTTAGTATGTAAAACCACCTGTAATCCAGTAGCACAACTCTGAAGACATAGACTAAAAGATACTGTTAAGGCAGCAATGATACAAACCATTTCAGTATCTTCATTGTGTTCCCTTAATATTTGAATTAACTATCAGAGAGATGACCCATGAAGCTGTCACATGGCAAGGACAATGTCCCTACATTCATGGCAGTGTTTGTCAATAACAGAATTTCTTGTTTGGTGTTTCGTATTAAAGAAAAACTTGGTCACAGCTGCTTGAAAGTGTTGTTAAAGTCCCACAGGCCTGTAAGGATAACCTTTGTTCATACTTGCTGTCACAAAATCACAGCCTTTCATAAGCTAAACAAGGAGTTAAAGATGCAGTGAGGAAGGAATCAAATTTAGATTTGCTGTACAGGATTTGGCTGTTACACACCTATGATCCCACCAAGTTGCAGAAGTGCAACTGAGCGTGGAATTTCAGACCTTCTTGCACAAGATAAAACACTCAATTTGACTACTGTGACTGCCTGAAAGCTGAAATTCCCTGAAATAAATCTCTGGCCTGAAAAAGGAGAATCTGGTATCAGAGCAAATTGAGAAATTACAATCTGAAGAATGGATATAAGTAAAGATAAAGCAGAAGATATTCTCACATTTACTTTTATGTTCTATGTTTGCAAGAGCCAAACACTGAGAACCTTCTAAGCAATATGATTAGGAACTTCTGGCAGGATGCTGAGAAGCCAGCTATAATTACCTTCTCATGACACAAAGTTTGAATTCATAACAGGCACATTAGATGCCATGATTCCTCATGTCAATATGGTATCACAAATACAAACTAGGAGGGAAAAAAGCATAACACAAAAAAAGATCTCTAATTGCTGTATTTGATTACTAGAATGATTTACAACCACATAAGATTTCTCCTCTCTCTGAAGTGAAATCCAAGGAGAGATGCAAAGGATATAGGGAATTCCCTGATGGCCTTTTTCCCCTACAAACTGGTCCTTGCTAGGGGTTGCATAGCAAAGGAGGCAGAGAGAATGTGATAATGCTAAGGAGAACTGTGGGAACATCAAATATCTTCTTTATTTCAGGAGTTGGTGGGGTTTATTTCCATTAGAGCACTTTTGTTCTGTGTCAGTTAAATTTTGCTTTTTGGGAACATGACCATAGAGGAGAGCAGTCCTGGTGGCTGCTGAGCAGGAGGACCATGAGAATAGCACTGGAGGAGGCACCCACCCATGGCAGGACAGGAACAGTGGGAATTCACACCAAAAGGGTGCTGACTTATGGCCACAGTGCTGTGCTCTGTAGGAGGCACCAGGATGGGGCTGGAAGAACAGCTCATGCAGAAACTGCTGTGGCATCCACGCCTCCAAAACTGGTGTGGATGACATGATGTATTTGAATTTCAGGGGGTTGCCCCCTAGGGAGTACAGACAATTCCAACTGTGTCTAAGTCTTCACCTACAGCTCATCTCAGCTGCTTCTGCAGCACTCAAAGATATATGAAACTGGAAAAATTATACAGGCTTTATATAGTGTTTAATAAATTTGTTTGCTTAACTGAAATTACATCCTTCAACCTTTAGTCATGCACACAGCTCTCTGCCATCAATGGCACAACTATTAGTGTGTACATTGCTCACTTCTCTACATTAATTTGTATATAAAGAGGTTGTAAGTGGAAAAAAAAAAAGGGGGGGGGGATTAAAAATATAGGTACTTCCTCACTCACCTCCTTACATCACAGGAAGTTAAGTTATTTCCAAATCACCCCAGCCTAGCCAGTAATCAGGTTTCAGAAATACCTTGTAGAAGCTCAATTTACCTTTGCACCCGTAACAGAAGACTCCTGAAGACAGAGAAACTTTCATCATGTGTAAATGACTAACAATTACATCAAACCAAATGGAGGGCTTCAAAGCAGGGTGGAAAAATGGAGGGAAATTCCATCCTATTAAGATAGGACATAATTGTCTTGTACAGGAAATAACCACTATATTTTTAGCAGGTGACCAGTCAGATAGAATCAGTGCAGGGTTATGATTGTGTGGTGATTTCTCATCAAATTGCAGTCTATCTCCCCAGAGAGATGACAGATCTTAGTATTTTCTTGTAATTATTTTTCTATGTAGGCTTGTAATTGGGAAATGGAAACATGAAAGCTCCCAGAGCAGGCTGCATTTCATAGATTATTACCATTCACATTTCATCTTTATAATTAATTCAAAGATTTGTAAGTACCTCATACTGGTATGTTACTACACCAAGTTAGTACCATGATAGAATTTCAGTAGTACCTGAATCTTCCAACCTTCAGACTTAGCAATTCTTTGCTCATTCCAATTTATGGCCACTGCATTCCTTGAGCCAACACACACTGCCGCCATTGAAACTGACCTATGCTATTTACACACCAAATAGATAGAAAATCTGGATTGCTGTAAACAATAAATTCACATCCAAGCTGAAAACACAATATTATGATCAACACATATAAACTGAACTTGCAAATGGATATGAATATATTTAAAGAAAGTATTAAAATAATAGGTAAAATAACAGTACTTAAAAGAGATTGGGACAAAATTCAATAATGCATCTTCATGAAATATTTCTGGTAATAGATTACTTGATAACATTTTCGACCTTGCTCTATAAGGAGGATGAAAATCAACGAACTAATGGCCACCAAATGTGGGTAGATGTTTGGGGTTGATGAACAAAACACTGTTACGCACCATGGAACCTAAAGGCATCAAAGTAACTTCAACCACAGAACAGATACTGACTTTCTACTGCATTCATCCAGTAATAAAACAGAAATATTCAACAATATTTGTATCAATTTTTGGGATCAGGTATTCCAGAGCCCTCTTCATCATGGTTGGAAGTGTTTTCCCTGGCCAATCTGAATGTGATTAAACTGTCCTTGCAAAGAAGAAAGTGTTTCACTCAAATGTAGTTAACTCTCAAACCTAAAGATAGCAAAGCTATAAACAGTGCTCACTGCTTAACTTCTGACCACTTTAATATCCTGGCAGCAGAACAGTTAATTTTTAACTCAACAACTATGCACTGAAAATAGACTTACAGATCAAATCTTTCTTTGTATATGAATAATATGGTGCTTCTCTTCTAAATATGTACTGTGTTTGTTCTGACTGCAGCATGAAGTATTAAACATGTTCATCAATAATTAATATAAGCTTATTATCTTTCATTTTAAAAGTACATTTAGCCTTTTTTTCTGAAGAATTCTAGCAAACGATTCTAAAAATGTGATGGAATGCATGTCATTCCAAAACTAAGACATGAATGCATTAACTTCATTTTTATGCATAACTTGGGTTAATGAATCTTGCTACTTCTAAGCATTCCTATTTACAGTACAATAGTATTCAAACATTTTTAATGAAATCTACTGATCATAAAATCCATTTTGTGATGTCTAATTCTGTGTGTATTGTGCACTTATGGATAGTGTACTTTAAAATGTAGTTCACTGTGGAAGTCATTCATGAAAAGCTTGGCAAGAAAGTAATTTAACAAACACCAAATATCCCAACTATCTCACAGTTCTGTTCAGGATTTCTCCCATCAGGCAAAAAATTTGTCCCCATCTTCTTAGGTCCTGCTGCCCCTAGCTCTGCATAGATTGGAGGGAGTATCTCCTATCCCCCATGCTGGGAAAAGCCCAGTTCCTTTGCTGCCACATCCCTGCTCACTAGCTCCTGGTTCCTTCCACAGTCACATTTTAGATGACAGCCCTGAGGCAAAAGCCAGAGACTGTGAAGGAAAACCCTTCTACCTGGAGGGCTGGATCCACATAAACTAGATTTTTTTTACATCAGACTTTAAATAATTTATGTTTTCAATCTTTTATAATTTCAGCAGTGAGAGACAGCATTGGGAACCAGCCCCCTCTGCTTCACCCCTTGTTTGCAGAGGTCACAGCAGACATTGCTGAGCTGTCAGTGTAAATTACAGCTGGCAGCACGTCAGTGCAGAATGCTTAAATGCATGTGCAATTTCAAATACATAAATAATCCCACTGACTTTACTGAAGCACCAGAAAACATTCACCTAATATTCTTTCGTAACTTCTCAGGAGTGTTTGAGAAGCAGCACTTTGATCTTTATTAGCTGTCAAATCCGTGATGAGGCAAAGTACGTTCCTCAGCGGGCTATGGAGACAGGCCTGGAAGCAGCTACATCCTCATGGAGTTTTATCGGAACATTTACAAACCAGAGCTGACTTGGAGTATTTCCCTTAAGTGTGTATTATTGCAGCTTCTTGGGAACAAGAACAATCCTATTGCTCTGTGCTGGCTGATGGCCAAGGGCTGAGGAGCTCCTACCAAGGCTGTGCACCCACACTATGCGAAGGGGCCTGGAATGGGTTTACATGCAAACCCATGAACCAGTAGAAGTGTCCCACCCTTTTCCTTCCAGACAGAAGAAATGTGTTTGCATAAAGCATTTTGAGCAGAAATTCGCACTGTGAAAATCTCTTCAGCAGCTGACAGACTCCCTGCATGACCTGGAGCAAAGCATGGTTCCTACCTTGGTGCACACACAAAGATATGGGACTCACCCTAAGTGACACCCACGGACCTTCTCCTGACGAGAAGGCAGTGCCAGGAGTTTTCCTCCCTTTGACTAAGAATGCCAGCAATTTCAGTTTGACAGAGAGCTGGCTGATGGTCCAACATATACATCACGGGTCAAAGATAAGATAAACACATACCGGTGTAGTCCTCGTAGCACTCGCAAGTGTATCCCCCCTCTCGGCTCCGGCAGAGCCCGTTGCTCCCGCAGGGGCTGGAGTAGCACAGGTCGATTTCCGTCTCACAGTAGTCCCCGGTGAAGCCCGGGGGGCAGCGGCACCGCAGCCCGTTGATGGGGTGGATGGGGCGGAACAGCACCGTGTTGGAGCTGATGAACGGGGCCGAGCTGTCGAACTTGAGCACAGACACACACTTCATGTAGTTCTCGCAGGGCTCGCGCAGGCAGATGTTGTCGTCGAAAGGCAGCACCCTCTGCGTGGAAATCATGGTCAGCAGCGTCCTGTTGAGGTAGATCTGCTCCTGCAGGTCCTCAGAGGGGAAGAACTTGTTTCGAATGCCACCGGGGAGCAAGGCTGAGAAGGTCACGTTCAGGATGTTGGAGCTGACATCCGTGTCATTCTGGATGTTGAAAACAAAGATGCCGTCCTTGGCAGTGGAGAGCACAGTTGCCACCCCCTCCACAAAGAGGGACAGGAGGGGAGAAAGGAACCTCTCCTGGGACATGTTCTCCAGGCGCACCGTGATGCTGTTGGTGAGCATGTCGTCTGTGATGATGGTGACACGGAGGGTGCAGACTGCAGTGACACTGTGAATACCATCTGAAGGGAAGAGAGAAAAATAATAGCCATGTCAGAGAGCAGGCTTCAACCTACAGACAAGGAGGCTCCCACAGTCTCCTGAAAATGAAACAGACCTGCAAGACAGTCAGTTCAGGGCATCAGGATGAGAGAGGAAAATGTATCCACATTCTGCAGTTATTACCATTGCCTTTTCTCAGGAAAACAAAATAAAATTTCTTAAAAATTGTAACTCAAAGGACTCAAGACATCTCAAAGAGGCCAGAACACCTGGAGAAGATCCCAGGTAAATAACTAGCAAGGGTTAATGTGGAAGCAGTCTGAGGGCCCTATGATGGCCAAGAGAAACCAAGAGAAAGGGGACTCTCATATGACAGGGACTGCTAGTCTACAACTGGTGCTGGGAAGCTGTTGCTTTTCACAGCACAATAACAAAATTATCTTCTTCAGGTGTGGTCTCAGGCTTAAGTAACCAGAACTCTGTACAGACAGAGAACTGGGACCAGAGCCTCAGATATATGCCATCTAAGGAAACAAGTCTTCACATTTGAGTGCTGGAACTTCTTCATTTCTCACATGTAACTTCTTAAAAATATTTTAGAATATGAGAAAAAATTTAAATAAAATATGCCTGTAGTGAAAAGCAGACATTTAAAAACTCTTCCATTTTATCCTTCCTTTAAGGCATTTCTGATACTGCTGTGGCTGTTCTGCAATAAAACCCATAATTACAAAAATATAGCACTAATACCTGACACTGGACTGAGAGATGCCACTGTAAAATTTCAGTACACCCTGAGGCTTACAGTAGTGCTGTGAATGTACAAACTCTAGATTATTCTGTCATTATGGAAAATAATTATGACACAGTGATTGCTAAATTTAATCCAACCTCAATGCAAGTACGGAATGGGAAGTTGCATCATCACTGAAATCAAATCACTTACTTTAAATCTGTCTCCTTACTAACATTAGGGACTCATTAAAATACAGATTGCATTACAGAAAATATGATTAGCATTAGAGCAGCATCTAGAAATCCCAGATGAGATCAAGAGCAGCTTCTGACAGGAAATGTTCCTTCTGAAAGATATCATGGTGTAAACAAACAACCTTAAATGGGCACGAGCTCATCTCATGAGAGAGATGAATTGGTTTGAGTGGCCAACATGACTCCCAGAGTGGGGTTAAGAACTGAGCCCAGTTTCCTGAGGCCACAGCTCGGTGTCACAGCCTTGGTCTGAAGAATCCCAGTGATAATAATTACACAAGTAAACTGCTATTAAGCCTGATTTCTATTAAACCACAAGATACGTGCAGAAACAGATTTTCAAGCACATTAGTGTAAAATTGCATCAGGAACTGCATTTAAATCAACCAGTGTGAGATCAAAATTCTAACAGCATAGACTGCTAAATGTCATTTTGCTAAGATTTGTTATCTCAAAGTGTAACTTTATGGTCTATTATGGTCATGCAGAAATAGAACAGAAAAAAATCAGTATTATTTTTTTCCCACTCACTGTCACCATTTAATCTCAAGTGTGGTTTTGTTTTAAAAAGAAATGTATTGTTGGAAAATTTTTCCTCCAGTTTTATAGCAGTTATACAGTAAATCACAGCAGCTTAATTAACAAAATGGCTTTTGACTCCCTCCTCCTATCAGGTTGTCTGTAAAAGCTCAGCTGTTGACTTTTCCTCACTGAAGCAGCTTTTATGCAAATAGAAAAATCTCTTCTTCTGTGTCCTACTTTAAATACTGCCTGGCTAAAACTAATCAGCCAGGACGGGTCATTGTCTGGAGTGTTCTGTTTGACTTCTCCCAGGTAACAAGTGACAAGAGGAAATGGCCCCAGGTTGCTCCAGGGGAGGCTTAGATTAAGTATGAGGAAGAATTTCTCCACCAAAAGCGTGCTCAGGCATTGGAACAGGCAGCCCAGGGAAGTGGTGGAGTCACCATTCCTGGAGGTGTTTAAAAGATGTATAGATGTGGCCCTTAGGGACATGGTTAAAGGGTGAGCTTGGCAAGGCTGGGTTTATGGTTGGGCTTGATCTTAAAGCTTCTTTATAAAATAAACAATTCTATGATTCTATGTGCCCATCACAGAAGCTCACATACCAGCTTTCATTTTCTCCCGAGTTCACAAAAATCTTTATCTTCTCTCCCTTAGATTCATTCTAGAAATGTGTAGTTTCAGCTTCCATCAAGACCCAAAGCAACCTTTACAATGACTAGTAGCCCAAATCCTCATTGCACACTCCTCCTACATGGTCTGTGGATCTCTGGCCACCAGACAATACAGGATACCAGTATTTTCATAAATGACATCCTCAGACTAGTTTACCCATGTCTATCATTTGCACAGCTCATTCCCCATGAAAACTATTCATGTTTTTTTTTTCTAAAGCAATTGACATTTGCCTGTTTGTCCCATAGGGTGCCTGAACTATTTTGCTATTTGTTGCACAATATGCTACAGAAGTTCTCTCATACCAGCCAGAATGCTGGACAATGGGTCCTTTTTTAAAGAAAACACTATGATCTATAGCCCATGGTATGTATAGTAAGAAGACAAAATACGATCCACTGTCTGACAATGCAGTAGAGTCTACAAACTGTCATAATCAATATCAACTGTCACAATACCCAAGAGCTTCCCAGCATTCACAACAAGCTATTCTGACACAGTTAATAAATCACTGGAAAAAGCCTGGTGTCAGATACCACACAGCCTCCTTGTTCCATGGGCAGCACAAAAGAAAACTGGGCACAGACATATAGCTGCAAAATGAAGTTGTGTTTTAAAAGCCAACTCAGCTTTGTGCAACCCTGTTGCAGAGCATTAAAATAAAAAGAGAGTAAAAAAGGAGCAGAGCATGTGTACTATAGGCAACAAAAGAATGGCACAGCTATAGAGCTGGCTGGACAAGCGCCTCTTTCATATCACCAGTTAGGCTGAGAGCAGCATCACAGGATCTGATCATCTATTCATTCAGAAACTCAAGGAAAGTTGAAACAATCTGTGGTTTTATGAGACCAAATTAGTATCTATTCTACTTTCAACAGACAACATTCGCTTTGAGGTTGGGAACAAGAACAATAAAAAAAGTAGATTTTTTTTGCCTTTTTTGGGAAATTACTTAAGCCATAAATATCCAGTAATGTATGTGTTTTGAGATTTACAACTGAAATACTCCATGAATGTTTAAAATGTTTTCTGCCAAAATGCCAGAGAATTATCATTAGGAAGTACTATTTTGTGGAGTGGCAATACTTCGTGGCCTTCAGTGTTTGAGATGCCCACCATATGCAGCCACCAATCTGCTGAAAGGGCTCAAATCATCTGAGTTTCCAAAGGTCTTATGACACAGCTAGAAGAAGTCCCTATCATGTTGTGGCAGGTGCAAGATGGTTTCAGTCAGGGGTGTGAAACAACCTTCAAGTTCCTACACTGGAAAATTCTGGCTACACTTTACTCTTTGGAGCAGATCTTGGAACAGATGAGTGCACACATTCCCCAGGCTTAGCTGTCACCATTTCTCACAGCCATCATGTGGGGGCTTTAGCAAACCAGCTGGATGCAGAAGTCTTCCTGAAGGAGCTCCAAACACTCAGATCACGCTAGCAGACAGGATGTGCAGGCATCCTGCAAAGAGTGATTTGAGCAGACAGCCTGGATCTTGGCAGCCCAAGCCACCCGGATAGCCTGAGGAAAGGGAAACACAGGGCAGACCAAAGGAAAAAAAAAAAAAGATCCAACCAATAGTTTTGTTGGCTTGGCTCCTAATTCCATGTACCAATGGCTTTTGTCACTTTGTCCTTGAGTTTCTCTTCCATAAAATAGGGATAATAGCACTTAACATGTACACTGTGAAGTAGGTGGTACAGATGATGAAATGGTGAGACACTGGAGTAACAAAAACAATACAAATGTCTTTAAGAAATCATAAAAGGTCCTTCTAAGAGCTGTTGCAGCCAAGTTAATAAAAAACAAGGTGGAAAGATTAAAATAAGAGTCTTAAGGTCTCACAGACCTGTGAACAAACAAAGAATTCCGAACAGCCTGGTGCCTACACCAAAAACATGTTCATTACAAATGTGGTGCCTGCACACTGAATTTTTATTCTAGCAATATTATTCTATGTATAATTTCCACAAAAGTGTTTTCTAGAAGGTGGAAATCAAAGCAGACTGGTGTCTTTTGAGTCATTGTCATTGCTGAAGAGACTTAAAATTAGAATTACTCATCTTCATCCTTTGTCAAATTAATGAAAAGATCTAATAGCAAACACATACCCTGATGCATTACAAAGTAAAGAGAAGACAAGAAAGGCTGATGAAAGCTTGACACTCTCTAAAATACATTAATAACTAGAAAATTGACAAAATAGGCATTGTTTCATTATTATCTTTACTTTACAATAAACCTTATCAAATCTGATACCTTAATCTCAGCTTTCTATCTTCTGACAGTCCATAAACCAAAGAATTTTATTATCTAGAAATGTAAACACAGCAAAGTTTAACTGAAATGCATATTTGGCAATGGCAGCACCTAGCCAGAAAGGTTCTTTTGTTTCTTTTTTAAGTTTGCAGAAATAAAATAATTAGCACTTTTTTTAGCTTGTTACATGCAAAGGTCTTAGTACCAATTTTGAAAGCTGCATACTTTATACAAATATTTTAGCATCAGAGCTTTCCTTCACAGATATACCACCCCAAACCCATTCTAATTTCACTTTATAACACACCTGGAAACAGTAGATGTCAGTCTTTACAACAGCCATGCAAAATCCTTGGCTAGCAATCCACAGGTTCAAACAATCTCTTGCTCTTCCCAAATCCTAAGAAGCAGCCATGGCCATGGGCAGGAGCTATTGCTTGGTAACAGGTCTTGGAATGATCATCAGCAGATGCCCATTGTTTCCAGCCATGTCTGTACATATGGGAATTAATACACACCCAGTCCAGCACTAAACCTGGAATTACTGATGAGGATGCTGTGCTTTTAACATCCTCTCCACTGCTTGGGTGGCAGTGGCACATCAGTAGCACCAGGTCACAGAAATTAATACTGCAGGCAATACTTGGGTGGCTGAACAGGGCTGGCACCCAAACCACACTTCCCACTGAGCAAACAGCAGTAAAAAAATCAGCAGATGTCAATGAAAGTGAGACTGAGTGCACAGTCCTGCACTGAGCTTCAGTGTGCCTCAGAGAATCTGCCAGCATTGCAGGGCTGACTACTTTCCCTGCATTTTGCTTCCACCACCATGGAAGCAGATTTAAAATGCATAAAATATCAGTGTGCAAATATCATCCCTTCCAAACCATTGCTGTAGGCACTACAAAGCTTCACTTCCATGAGTAGAAATAAGAAGTCTATGAACATCCATAAGATAAACTCCTTAAAGTGTCTTTCTTCTGTGTTACAGAAAAGTTCAAGAGCTTATAATGCAAAGAAAATACGCTGAAAGAAAATAAACTGCACAGAAAATGGCAGGTGGAAACATAAGTAAGATTCCTGAAACACCAGGAAAACATGACCAGAAAGGAAAAGGAAAATGGGCATAATCTACAATTTACAGATACTCCATCTCAGGGTTTTCCCAGTTAGCAAGCAGCCTCACTGAGGAAGTTTTTCAAGACAGAAAGTGTGTATGACCCCAGTTTTAGTGTTCCCTCAGGGCCCCTGGAAAAGGAAGCAGGGGATGGTTTTGGTCTTAGCTTTCCAAAAGACAAGAGCAATGTCCAGTGGCAAATATCCTCTCTGTGTCCCTAAAGAGTCTCTGTTTTGTAGCAGGCACAGCTCAAACTGCAAAGGCCTCTTTTGCTAGAGAAAAGTGATCTTAAATGGTACAGTAACATAAAAGTAACATCCATGAAAAAAACACTCCATCACTTGTTTTGTAAAAACACAAACATATTGTGTATAATATCCTATTATTTCTTAGACAGGCACTAATGAATTCTGTCAAAGCCTCCCTTTCCTTGGAATGGGAAACACTGCTGATGAGCAATTCTGTCATTATGTCACATTGGATGCGGCTACATGGAGATGACCGTCCTTGGCCACATGAAGATTATGTTATTGATTTTGTCCCTTTGTTTAAGGCTGCCAGTCAGCGCCCTGCATTTAGGAGCACTGACTGCCAACACAAGTTGTGGGCTTCAGAAACAATATATAAAAATAACTATTTATTATCCACACAATGCCAAAGGTTCATGCTGGAACTACTCCTCTGAAGAATGTTAAAGCCCAGGTCTGCTCCCAAACGCGTTATGCCAACAGGAAGATTCTCATTGACTTCAGTGGGCTTTGCTCCCTGCCAAAATTTGGCCTGGAGCCTAATTCCCAGAGTCATTGCCAGTGCACTCACACAGAACTTCACTCCCAACCAAAGCTTAAACAAGAACAGTGCCCAGGAAATGGCTCTGAAAAATCAGAAAGGCAAGAGCAGAAAGCAAAACATGAGGGTTGAGCAGGACAAGCATGTGGACAATATAAACCTGCCACATGGACTGCACCTCCTGAGTTGTAAAGGTGGTAAGAGTTTTCCTAAAATCAGGTGTCTGAATGTGTACCTCAACATCTTTCAATTTCCAAGAAGGATGAGCAGCTGCAGCCACCCCTCAGCAGATGCTCTGTTTTGAAAACATTGGCCAGTGTTGCCCAGCATCATTTGGAGGAAAGAAGGTTTCACAGGAAGAGGGAAGACAAAGATGTGTTTTACCTGGTGTTATGGGGGTATTTTAGATTACAGAGTGAGGTAAAACAGGAGGCAGTTGAGGTACATGGTGTAGGCAGTCCTGACTGAGCTGCAAGGAAGGGGAAAGTCCTGGGTAAGACACGTCTTTAGGGGAAAAGAAGGCATCTGGGATTAACTACAGCAAGACTGGCAAACTGATCGAAGACAAGCACTGGCAGAGTGAGTGCCAGTGTGTGACTGCCAGTGTGTGACTAGCTCTCCTTAAACCAGCATTAACCACATTACCTCCAGCATCTTTCCGCCGCCATTGCGGCTACTCAGAGCACCCCAGAGGTCTGTCACAGGCCACCCAGGCCATGGGGTATGCACCTGGGTCATGGCTGTGCCAAGCTGTGTCTTGTCACTGCACTGCCCCGTGCCACATCCCACACTTGTGAAATGCCCCACTTGTGAAATGATGTCAGGGGCATTGCAAGCAACAGATCCCAAGAAGTGTGTTCAGACAATTCCAGGCAAAGCCACCTCTTCTGTTCACAAGCTGCAGGCACTCTTAATTTCAAGTCAAACCTTAATGTACTTCTTTTTGCAAAGAAAATGAATATCTAGGACACCTGGGGAAAGTGGGCAGTGGCACTTGGGGCTCTCACCCCATAGTTCCGTTGGCAGCAGCCATAGCTGTACCAAGCTAAATCAAACAGCTAAAAATACTCAACTTGTGGGAGGATAAATTGTGCATAAAGCAACTGTGAATTCCCGACGTGCATAAGAGAAAAAAACAAACCGATTTTGGCATCATTATCTTTAATGTAGTCTGTGCTGTTCAGGATTATTTACTTTGTACACAATAGTGAAAAGAAAAAGAGCATATTTCAGTCTGCAGCTTGAACAGGGAATTAAGAACAAATTGATGCCAACTGGATTGCTCAACAATGCTCAACATTGCTGTTCCGCAACCAGCACCTGCAAGCTGAGAATTTTGAAATGTTAATTGGGTTGATAACACTAGTCTGGGGGAACATTTCCGGAGGGTAGGAGGTAAAGCAAGTTGGATCTGCTTGCAGGAATAAGCACCCTTGAATTCTAACTGCAGCAAGGCTGATGATACACCTAATTTCCTTGAACACCCTCCCACAGAATCACTTCTTGCTCTTTAGGTACCTGGTGCTCATGGGCTATAACTTCTGTAAGGGATGAGATGCAGGCAGGGGATGTGACAGGGATGCAGGAGCAACAGGTTGAACAAGGAAACAAGTCCTTGAGGACAAGCAGAAAGCAAATGTAGAAGGGATTTGGGATACTTATAGGGAAGTATGATATGTGGGAAGATACCATAAGCATGCTAACAACTAGCCCCTTACAGGCTATTTAACTAAAGAGGAGATTTTCCTTCTAGCTAAAATGCAAAGCAATTTTCCTTCTGGGCTCTGCACACCTTCCTGCACCTCAGCTGGTTTTCCTTGTTAGCAAGGACTGGCCAGACTCCCCTGCCTGGCTGCGCTCGGCAACAGGGCCGGCTCCCACCTGTGCATCCTGCCATGCTCTGGGCCCTACCAGCCCCTGTGGGGTGCACAGCCCAGGAGCCCTGCCCTGCCCTGCTCTGCTCTGGCCAAACCCGCCCCTGTGGGGTGCACAGCCCAGGAGCCCTGCCCTGCCCTGCTCTGCTCTGGCCAAACCCGCCCCTGTGGGGTGCACAGCCCAGGAGCCCTGCCCTGCCCTGCTCTGCTCTGGCCAAACCCGCCCCTGTGGGGTGCACAGCCCAGGAGCCCTGCCCTGCCCTGCTCTGCTCTGGCCAAACCCGCCCCTGTGGGGTGCACAGCCCAGGAGCCCTGCCCTGCCCTGCTCTGCTCTGGCCAAACCCGCCCCTGTGGGGTGCACAGCCCAGGAGCCCTGCCCTGCCCTGCTCTGGGCCCTGCCAGCCCCTGTGGGGTGCACAGGCACAGACCCTTCCCTGCTCTGGGCCCTGCAAACCCCTGTGGGGTGCACAGCCCAGGAGCCCTGCCCTGCTGTGGGCCCTGCCAGCCCCTATGGGGTGCACAGACACAGAGCCCTGCCCTGCTCTGGGCAAACCAGCCCCTGTGGGGTGCACAGCCACAGAGCCCTGCCCTGCTCTGGGTCCTGCCAGCCCCTGTGGGGTGCACAGACACAGAGCCCTGCCCTGCTTTGGCCCTGCCAGCCCCTGTGGGGTGCACAGCCCAGGAGCCCACCCTGCTGCTTCTCCACAGCCAGCTGCCAGCCACAATGCAGATTCCAGACTCTTGCTGAAGACAAGGATTTCCATTTAATGCTAATGTCCATGGAAACTGTGCATCTTATAGCACTCATCTGACCTGTTCAGCTGAAAAACTCCACTCCAGATTGCTACACCAGATAAATTCATAGACTGACTTGCTGGGGGCTCCAGCACCTCCCATAAGCTTGATCTTGTTTTATATATAACCAAAACTATTGCCTAATTACTGCAATAATTTTCTCTGAACTTTAAATGAAGAGGGGTTTAATATCATCCACATTTTCATTCTAATTAAATGCAGAGCTAAATGTTGTTAGCCAAAAGATAGTTTCCCAGCAAACTCGCATGGCTTGCAGCCTCATGTCGCAGTGTGCTGCAGTGGTGGCTGCAGCAGCTTGGGTGGCAGAGATGCCAGCCAGCACTGGGGTGAATGAAGCCCAGGCACAGGGAGCACTGTTGTCCACTCACCCCACAGCCAAAGGGCTTTTCCTGGGCCTCCAACTCCTCAGCTGTAAGCAGTGGTATACAGGAGTCAAAATTCCATGAAAGCAGTGGACAAACAAATGCAGTCATGGGATGCTCCAGCATTAAATCTCCATTCAGGCCATGGTCCAAGTAAATGAAGCATTTTATACAGAGGACATAAGAGCAGTGTGTTTACCCTGTGATGTTTTACGTCACTTACCCCACTTCAAAAGGGACAGCCCCTGTGTGGGGTGCCTGGTTGTGCTGCTGGGGGGACATAAAAGCCTCCCTTCTCCTCATAGCCACACATCCCCTGCAAACACTTTTACTCACTGTGTCTGATTAAAGCAAGAACCTCCCCAAGCAAGTCAGAGCTCTATTAAAATCTCCTTGTTTGCAGTTTCAAAGCAGGAATGGATGAAAACTGTTTCGAGGATGGCAAGGGTGAGGTGGGAAGAATTGGAGTGCGGACCTGGGATTTTCAAAACTGGGAGCAGTGATAAGGAAATTGCTTCTCTGCCTCACTGTTTGCACTTGTACTGCATATTAGTAACCTCAAAGGTACCCTTTCAAAACAGCATCAGCAAAATGAAATCCATCAGGTTTATTTTTCTAAAGGTCTCCATATTCCCATGCTGCTTTTGCCTGGAGATTGCTCTGCTCCTTGCTGTGACCCTCAGTGAAATCATGGGGACACTTCCTGCTGGATGGGATTCAGGTTTGCTATCTTGAGTGGAAAAAGAAGAAGGGAACAATGAAAGAAAGACAACAGTTCTGTTTTTCTGATGTCATTTCTGTTTACAGACAAGCTTTCAAAACAGTCATGTATCAACTGAAAGTTATTGATATATGGGGTGATGCACACTTGCCCAGCTCTCTGAAGCAGGAAAACCACCAGAAATATTCAGCTGTAGCAGCTCAACAGGTTGATGACTATGCTTGTGCATTATGGAGGCCCAGCTTGGGGAAATAAGAGGGTTCTGAGGCATATGAGCACTTTTTGTTTTTGGTTTTCTGTGGTTTCTGTCATCCTAAGGCATCTGCCAATTAATACAAGGTAAAAACAGAGGGCTATCTCTCTGGGACAGGGCAAGCAATAATGGCTACATGTCAGATTCCACATGCACTGGGCACAGGAAAACTTGGTTCAGCTACTCCTTCTGCCCCAGGAGACCCACACTCAAACATGAGAGACTCACATAAACAAGGTAACTCAGGCTGCTTCAGTTCTCAAATTTTTTGATGGGAGCAATGATGGGGCATGGATGTCCCACCTGTAGCATACAAGTCCAAGAGAAAAGGTTTCAGAGCCTTTATATCCCTACTTTTTCTNTCAGACTCAAACATGAGGGACCCACATAAACAAG
Organism: Pycnonotus jocosus; assembly: GCA_013400435.1. NCBI lineage: Eukaryota > Metazoa > Chordata > Aves > Passeriformes > Pycnonotidae > Pycnonotus > Pycnonotus jocosus. Next base: position 369,333 of record VWYP01009352.1, read on the forward strand.
GTAACTCTCTCAGGCTGCTTCAGTTCTCAAATTTTTTGATGGGAGCAATGATGGGGCATGGATGTCCCACCTGTAGCATACATGTCCAAGAGAAAAGGTTTCAGAGCCTTTATATCCCTACTTTTTCTCCCTTCTTCTCTCAAGCTAAATTAATGTTTAAGAATTTTTAATAAGAAGTAGATCAAATTCAAGAGAAGAGATGGGGTCCATCATGGTCCATCTGCTGGAATCTGACAAAAAATACACCCATCTCCCACAGTCTGAAAAATTTAGACTCTCAGCTAGCTTAATTCCATTAAAAATCCCCAGAAAGAAAATATTAAACAAAATATCACGCTTTCCTTTATTTTTGGTTTCAAAGGGAATAGATTTTCCTTTCTCTTACTAGATTTTCAGCTGACCAGTTTATCTGGTCTTTTCTGTTAACTGAGGTCTGCTTACTTAAGCAGAGTAAGAAGCAAATAAGAAAATCAGAAACTTGAGGAAATAAATTTAAGCAAATAAGAAATGTAAATTAAAAAAAATTGCTTGCATCATGTGATCAAAGAAGTAAGAACACAAAGACAAAATAAACAGGCAAAACTACTCTTCCCAAACTTTCACAGTTTTGGGAAAGACTCCCCAGGCACTGGGAATATTTATAGGGAAAATGCTGTGTACTTTGTCTGGACTCTCTGTTGATAGGCGACCTACACAATCTTCTAAAAATGTAATGCAAAAACAACCTCCTTTTGATTAACTAACCACCTACACATCACTGGCCACTGGCAATGAGATCATGGTGGGTTTGGCTGCGTGGTCAATTGAGATTATTCTTGGATCCCTGCCGTTAAAACTAGAGTGCTGGACAAGAATCAAAAGAGACAAAGCACTTGTTTCCTGTTTCTATAGTACGGAACCTGCAGTGGGTATTTTACTCCCCAAAACTTTTCCAAAGACAAAAGCAGCCGCCCGTACAAAATGTGGAGAATGCAAGAGCTTGACTTCTATCGCTGCACGTCATCTGGAGAAGCTGATGCAGAGAGAGGGCAGATCAAGTTATGACAGATGAGAGTGGGTAACACAGTGACTGGGAGCCACTGGTGAAACACAGAAACTACACTGATCTCCAGAAATGATACCGTAATCTCAAATGCCTATCTAAGGATTCCTATTCAGCTGAACTGTAGAAATGAAGTCATAACTACATGATTCACTTTTTCAAGAATCAGATAAAATTTTCTACCAGTCACTTTGTAAGACACAGATCTGGAGAAAAATTTTACATTCTAGGACTTATATAAGACTATCCAACAAATTCCATAAGGAAAATATTTTCTTTAAAAGAGTTTACTATAATGGATAAACAGAGAAAAAAATTGTGCTCTTGATACATGCTTGATCTTAGCAGAGCATCAGCAGGGCATCACCAGGAATGTGCCAGGCTGGGCTCTGCCAAGCAGTCACATGTTTCTGGCTAAGGGCAGGATGACTGTGTCTTTCCCTTCTGGGTGGTGGTTCTTTCCTTCCTATTCTGCCAAATTTGCAGACAATCCAGGCGTGTTGTATTTGGTGAGATCAGGGTATTCAGCAGCAAACAGAGCCTTACTACAAGAGCATGGCAAGACCCAGCAGGCATGTGCCCACCACAAAGCAGGGCAGGATGACTCCCTGTGACACCTGCATCATGGACAGCACAAAGTTTTTCCAGTTCAGTGAGAATTAATTCACCATTTCCAGGCATCCCATTGAAACTAAGGCTCCCACCAGATCACTGGACATCTTAACATCTGTAGAAAAGCTTTCTCTTTCAACCCAAGCAGAACTTCCAGGTGTAGAAGAGAACATGCAGAGTGAAAGCTGGATATATGTTGATCTTAATGATGCCATGGAAGCAGCACTTTTCAGCTAGCATGGAATCAACAACCCATGGGGGAAAAAAAAAAAGTTTCATTGTACATTGAGTTTTCCCAGGGCTGTTTGTATATTTTATAAGAATACAAGATACATAAAGAATTTATGTATCTCCTTCATTATAGTACCAGTAGATTTCTATTAATATCTTTAAAGGCATTATTTTTCATTATTTTAGTTATGTTTTATGAAAATATATAAGATACTGAGCATATGTAAAATATACTCAAAACCTGTCACCATTAATGTTGAGCCTTAAAATGTAAATCACTCTGGTAAAACATGAAAATCTTAATTCTAGGAATCCCTACCCCTATAATTCCACTGATCTCAGCGTGGCCTGAGCATTACAGGACTGCTGGACATAAAGCCTTCAGCCTGAGCTCTGAGACTACTTTGGTACAACATCAAGAATGTGCAGCTTCCTGAGAAACCAGTGAGTCACAAGGATGAAATTTCACCAAGCATTAGCAGAGGTTCATCATATCACCTTTCTATAAAACATACCAAACCCCTGTGTCCTCCATTTGTATGCATGCAATATGAGATAAATGCTATCCCCAAGAGAATATAAATACTAGTTTTATTTTAAAAATATACTTTTAAAAATTTAGTAGTACACATTGTGAAAAGCAGCCCTCTGTAAATCAGGATTTTTCCATGCAAGGACCTTATCTGAATTCCTCCAGGATGCTTCATACTGTGGAGTCACTTCCCAAGAGCTCAGACAATTGCTGAAATTTAACTAGTAGAAAGCATTTGTGTTTCAGTGTCCAGAGCACGTGTTTTCACCACCTGAGCTCTGAAGTCAACTGGACAGACAGTACATGAGCTTTTTGGACCATGGCTTTGAGTCCAGAATTCATTCTCTATATATACTTATAAAATTAGGCTTATGCTATGGCTTAATTCAATGACAAAGTTCTCAGAAGAAAAATGTATTTTAGCTATTTTAAAATTTCCTCATTTTCAAAAACCTCTTTAGTCCTGTTTATATTTAGTCTGATATTTCTCTATTCAGCCAGTGCTGAGCATCACTATGAAAGAGCTTCCAAAATACTGAAAAAACACTCAGTTTTAAAACCTGCAGTCATTGTACTTCATGAATAACCCCAAAAACATCCCATATGGGAAGACTCCCTCCTTCTCTCCACAGGGTCTACCAGAAACTCCTTCTGCTTCCCAGCCTGCAGAAAACCTGCTGATCCCTGAGGTGGGGTCCTGAGACAGCCAAATCCCACCCATAGTGGTCCACAGCTGCAGGATCTCACAGCACTGGCTGGTTGAAGCACGAATTTCCTTGAGTGTCTCACAGGCGAGCTCATGCAAAAGGGAACTACAGCTTCAGTATTTGCATGCAAAGAACTGTTTCTCTCTGGATGTGACAGCTGGTAATGGGGAGGAAGGCAAAGCAGCTGTAACCCAGATCAGGATGTTTATAGGGCTGCTAGTGTGCCCATGCAGCACAGGAAGCAGCAGCTCAACACAGGCCAATATTAGTGGAAAGAAAAGCAAAATTCACATAAAGGTGTTCCAGGCAAGGGATGGCTTCAGCAACGCTCCAGGTCAGAGAGAGCACAGGCAGGAGGCTGGGTGGAGGTAGCCTGGTGATCAGTGGCAATGCCCAGCTGTCACCCAGCTCAGCTCCACAATTTGTCACACAGATGTCATTCTTCGTGCCAGAAAACTCAGAGGAAGATGCACATGGAAGTATCATGACAGGACACTGCAATGTCTGGAGAAAGCATCAAGTGGATAAACATCATTACCAGAAATCTTCCAAAACTGTACAAGTTCTTGATCTCCAGCTCAGGCTGATTCCCCCGACTGCTAACAAGAAATGGATGTAGCTCTTCCTCCACTATCCCTAGAAGAACAGAGAATTGTCCCAGAGACACTGGCTTTTACTCCTCTATTTTTTTTTCTTTTTTGTGTTCCCAGGAAAAAACAAACTGCTGCATTTGTAACTACAAGGACATGGATGTTCTACTCTGGGCAGTGATGCAGAAGCAAACCGCAACAGTGCATCTCCTGGTGGAAAACTGTTCATGGGCATGAAGCCCATGGAGTGAGGTGGGTTTGGCCAGACTCAAGCTTTCATGATCTCTAACTTTGTTACATTAAAATTTAAAAGTGCTTCCCCAGTTGAAAAGCATATCTTCTATTTTGGTTCCATTAAAAAAAGAGATCAATCATCTAATTAAGGATGGATGTAAAATTAAAGAAAAAAAAATAGGATGGATAGATGCATAATTAAAAGAAAAAACAAATAAACAAAAAATCCCTTGAAAATTTCAAAGAATGTTCAAGCTCAGAATAAGATATTCCAGCCCTGAAAAAATTACCAATTTGTCTTTGTGTCCTTTTCAGAGACCTGTTTAGCAATGACGACATTTCACAGTCTCCTCTTACAGAAATCCAACGCCATGGTCCTGCTTCAGGACTGCTGCTGGCTCTATGTTTAGTGGATAAACCCTTTCACATTTGTCATTGAAAGAGGCTCTTGTGAACAGGAAGCTGTGCTGTGACACCAGGCTCCTGTGCTCTTTAAAACAGCTCAAGCTCTGTCAATGACCTCTCTCAACTTGCTTTCTCAGTTGGCTCAAGACATCCCCTACATGTTGTTTCTCCAGCAGTAACCTGAGGCTTCAGAAAATGCTGTAACAGATGGTCAAAGTTAAGTCAGTGCCCAGAAAAAGGAAACAATTTAATGTTAACTACCTAATGCACCTTTTTATCTTCAGATGTTTACACTCATAATCAGAATTTAGGGGGTTTTTGTAGAGAGACACTACTTGAGGCCAATAGATATTATATTAAAATTTCTTAAAATACAGTATCATTTAATATCTGCTGCATTTTACTGACTGAGTCATCTGGACAGCACAGGATACTCTGGAGATCATGGAAGTACAGAGAGGCTCCTTAGGTCTTTGAGTGCATCTTGTACCTCTCTTTCACAACTGTTTTTATTTGCCAATCAAGTAATGATATTTCTGTAATTATTTCCAAGTACTGAGCTCACTTGGTGCATGCTGTGCACTGCTGTGCAAGGCATGGGATATGAATAATTATACTGTCCTAGAAAATACCAAACCAAAATCCCAAGACACCAGCAGAAGCTGAGAAATGTCAAAAGAAATAATGTGGCAACAACAAGGTCATATGAGCACAAAACAGGCTATCTCTCTATCATCACTTACCACTGTAAAATAAATTGGGTGCTTCCCTCTCCTCTTTCCAAGCACAAAGTAACACACTTAGAAGTACTGAGCTCAAGACAGTCTCTACCCAAAGCAGCAAAGTAACTGCTCTGCTCTGGAACACCTTTGGTGTACTGGAGTTATTCTGGGTTTGTATACAGGCACCAGGAAGCAGAAACTGGCCAAATCACTTAAAAAAGACTGAACTGCTTGAGATAAAGACCTGGGAATCCACCTCTTAATACGCCATTGCTCTAATTTCTCTTCTTAAAGCATTTGCACCAGTAATCAGAGGTGATCACTGAGCTCCATCCTGCACCTTTAATTAAAGTCTGTTTCTGAAAGCCCTGTCTAGAGAGACTAATCCCTCTCTACTTGGCTGCTAGACTTGCACAGCAGGGCAAAGAGGCAGATGCATGTTTGAGGAGGTGAGCAGGTCCCAGTTTGGCATCTCAAAATGTCACAAAACATCTACTGATACTCAAGCCAGCTACTTCAAATGCAAATTGCCAACAGTCAGTAAAGAAGTGGGCAGAGAAGCACATGCAGGGGAAAACCATGAATGTAGATATGAAAATTAGTCATTCAAGGGTAACTACATATTAGTTTTTGTTTGGTACTCCCAGCGTGGGCTCAGGTCCTGTCAGCCCTTGCCTGAAGCTGATGCTTCTGTTGGAGCAGATGCAGAGAGCTTGCAAAGAAAACTGTAGGAAATCCTCCCTCCGAGCTCAAAGGAGACAGGAAAGAAAGGAGAGCTGTCACACCAACAAAAGTAAATATAGTCCTCAAAGCAGTAGTGCGGTGGCTCATAGGATCCTCATGAGCTAAGGAATAACATCAGAAAACTACTGTTCTGCTGTAGGCATGGCATATCAAAATTTCCACGTCATTAAGGTCACTCTGCAGCCTTTACTTGTGATACATTGCAACTTACCCTCTGCTCTGTCAGCACAGCAGGGCTGATCTTCCAGCAACAGATTTACCCTACAATTCATGTCCTCTCACTGTCTGTTCCTTGTTTCACCTTCCAGAGTGAAAACAAAATCCTCCCTCTGTTTCTAACTATAAACTTCTCTCTTCTGAAGCACCGATGGGAAACTGCCCTGCTGTGACAGCAGGTGACAGCAGGTGCGAGTGGCTGCAGCCACTGATGCCTCCTTCACATGGTAATGTGGATAAGGGAAGGTCTCAGCTGCAAACGTAGGTGCAAATGTACAGAGACAAATGGCCTTGCCCTTCTACCATCCCTCACCCTGGCAAACTTTTACCATCTCTTTTTTCAGCCCCCAGGGCTGCCTGTTCCATGTTCCTACACCTGGCTCTGGGTCTCAGCAGGCTGCTAAAATGCAACAAGATAACAGTAACAAAGCAAAGGTATCTCTTGCAGAAAAGGATTTATGGTCCCGAGGCATATGTTTGTGGAGAATTTACTGTGTGGGCTTAGAGACTGCTCAGACTGACTGAGCCGCAGCTCCTGGAGAGACAGTGCATGAGAGGGACACACGTAACCCAAAACTCCACTAACTCACAGTCAAGGAGCAAACATGAGCCAAAGCCTGGAGACAGAGAGATGACCTAAGTGACCGTGACTGGTATTTCACAGTGAAGAGCCAAAACCTGCAGTCTGTGACAAAGAGGATGGGATGTGATGTTACCTTCTGGGAGTTTAGGATGGGATTAATGCAATAAACATATGGAGGGTAGATCAGCTCAAGAATACCAGGGAATTTTCTGAGTCAGTATTTTCAAGTGAAAACTAATGAGAAGGGCAGCAGGGAAGTCAGTGCTTAATAGGATCATGTTAGAAATGTGTGACTAGAAAAGCCATGAAGAAGGCCCCTCTGCAACCGCAGTACCCACTGCAGGTCAGCAGAGATTGCACAGCAGCCAAGGGATGCAGGAGTGCCTCAGAAACCAACCTGCAGTGGCAGGGCTCACGGTGCTCTCTTCAATGAAAGGTTAGTACTAAGATTAAATGGTCTTAACCAAAGAGGGTGCTAACCTCCCTGTGTTCACAACTGAGAGTTCAGAAGAGCTTCAAGATAAGTGCAAAACACCAGAGGAGGCACTTGGCTCAAAGGTCTCAGTACAGACTCCAGCACAGAGTGTAAAAAAAAATAAATTGTTTTTTCTTACTTCCTAAATATACATTCTCACTCCTCAATTGTACACCACAATACACATTACAAGAAGCCAAGCTACACATGGCACACTGATGGCTGATGTTTGCCTCCACTGCTGACAGGCCTCCAGTGTGTAAACATCTTCCTAACACAGGCATACCTCTCAGGTCTGTGTAATCTGGGTTTTTTGCAAGCCTGGGGAAATGCCTGAATATGTTACTCTGCAAAGCCAACTCTCTGTTCCTTTCTGTGGCTTAAAGAAATCCTGAAAAGTCAAAATACTAATTTAAAAAGTGAAATATAAGTGCTTGATGACAGTGCTTGATGTACACACACACAGTGTAGAGGGTATGGGAAAGAAGTGAGCTATGCAAAAATGTTAATAAATGATGCAATTTGTGACCTAGGCAACATCCCCAAAGAGAGAACAATGATTCTTGGACTAGCAATGGAGAGAAAGAATGGAGGCAGAGGGGTGGATGATGCAGTGCTAGATGTTGCTAACAAAAAACCCATATGGCAATGAAGAAAATAAGGAGGTAAAACATTATGGGAGGAATAAATGAGACAAACCCCAAAGCGGCTATAAGAGGAAACCAAAGTTGGACATCAGGAACAGACCACAGTACAATATAAACTTGCTTGGCTTTTCACACCTTGTGAAGAGGTAGGGCATTTTAACACACTATGCATTTCCACACATGCTAGATTCTGCTGGCAGATCTATAGAACAGCTCTGTGATACAGAAACAGTAGAATCTACCTACAAGAAAAGAGACTTCAGAGGACTTAAGGACTAAAGGAATAACTAGCTGGTAATGCAACATGTGGCAGCTTAGCAGTAGTAATGAACAATTACAGTAGTCAGTAGAGTTAAAATTGAGTTGCCAAATAAAAGTAAATTGTTAATTCTAGGAATGTTTCCATCCGCAGGATTCAGACATGACAGAAGCAAACTTAATGCAACATGAACTTCTGTGGTTGCACTTTTAATATAGACTAGTCACTGATAAAAATGATACATTATAAAAGTGGAATATCTTTAGAGTGTTTTTTCTGGAATCACAAAAGTAACTTCCAGTCCACCTGGACTTGAGAGATGGTCACAGAGTGTTGGGTTCACAACCACTACTGTGCCAATCTAACTGGGAGCACCACACTGACTTACTTTAACTCTTACCTCCTTCCTCCCTAATTCCTCTCTCTTCCCCCTGCCGGCTGCGCAGCAGCATGTGAGCTTGGCTCCCGGCACTCCATGAAGTCATCCGGAGAACACACACTCACCATTTCAAGCCGGGACTGCTCGCTGAGCGCGGGATTTCCAGCCAAGCCAGATGCCTGCCCCGCAGCCAGGGCTGCTCATCCTCCGGCAGCTCCCCCCGCCCTGGCCCCTCCAGTACCACTTTGTTCAGCTCAATTAAACAGGCCCTTGTCAGTGTGCCTTGGGAAAGGACAAGCTTTCCCTTCCAGTGAATGACAGAGGTGGAAGCTCCTGCATTTATTATGTTCAGGGTGGTTTCAGAAGGACACCTCTATTTAGCCTGGTGACACCTTGACAGGCACCAAATGATATTTGGGGATTTTACAAGCAGGAAATACTTGGTTTCTCTTCTTGATACCTTTGTTACAAAAACTTACTAAATGGTTCACCTAAACGACCCCAGAAATACCAGAACTTCTAGTTAATCTATTGACATATTGATAAAAATAATAACAAATGATTTTTTAAAAAGTCAGTATTTACAGTACTTCTGAATCTTCCTTAAGGTCTCCTCTTGAACCACCTGATAAGACCTTCAGGTTTTAAACTCCATTTCACCAATAAAGGGTATTTTAAAATTATTTTAAATCAAATGCCAGCCATGCAGAAGGCTCCATCTGACAGGTGCCTCACGCTTGGCAAATGCACCGTGCTGTAATCCTCCTGCTGCAGCACAGCAGCACTGTCCTCATCTACTGTCCTCAGCCATGAGAAAACTTCTTCCATTCTCCCTCCACCTGGCATGCTCAGGAGCCTGTTCCTCTTGACACTATTGCCCCAGAGGAAAAAAAAATTACAAACATTGGCTTACTAGCTGGAAATGGTTTAAGTGTACTCCTCCTCCTTGCAAAGCTGAGAGTGAGGAGCTGAAAGGTGATGTGTGTGAGAGTTCCTTTGATAAGAAGCCAAGAAGTGACAGGAACAAGATAATCAGGCCTTCAAACCAGACATGCACATCTGGGGCAACTATCTCCAGCTTCCATCTGACAACAGAATAATCCTGCTAATAGGAGTCTTTCACACCAGGTTGAGTGCCTCAGAAAAAATTAAATGAGCTTAATTTCACTTCTCTCTGGCTCTCACTGGTGTCTAAAACACTGACTCATGCTGTCCAAGAAGGAGTGGGATTTTGCTACAAGGGGTTTTGTCATGGGTAAATTAAATCTCAGTTTGGTCACTCTGGGATCTTTTCCACTAAAACTCAATCTATAGTAATTTTGGGTGCAAAGAAAGTGGCCTCTCAGACACAATTGTGGAACTGCACATGAACCATGCAAAAAGCCAAGCCCTGCACACTCATCTCCAGCTTGCCATGGTGAGGGGGAGCAGGGCTGTCTCCTGCCATGCAGGGTAGGACTATTCTCAACACGCTGTGTGGTGCAGGGCACCACACACAGTGAGGATACCACCAAAGGCGTGGCACAACACTTCTTGCCCAGTGCTAAGTCCTGCAATGGGAGTGTCCAGCTGGGCCTCACACCATGCTCCTGCATGGTGGACTCTGTGGGAGTGGTGAGCTGTCTGACACAACAGCAGAGGTATATGAAACATCTGGCCCCAGCTCATACTGGCAGGGAAAGAGGGATCGGCCTCCAGAGCGCAGACTGGGTCGGTCGGGAAATGCGCTAACTCTGAAGGAATGAGCAGCTCGGCTCCTGGTGGTTGATGTCAGCTGCTCCTGACTTCTCTTGCCTCAGGTGAGTTGATTCATGTGTTTTATAGACATGAAATATGAAATATGAAAGATGCTATTGCTCCTTGAAGATTCTCACAAGATGCAGCTTCCAGTCTGGTCCTGGTTTTGCCTTCTTACCAATAGTGCTGAACCACAACTTTGCAACCCAAAACTACCAGGTTTTGAAAAGATCAGGTCGAGGTCATTCCTTGATTGACCCTTTTTTTCCTTCTCCTGAATCCAACTTACCACACCTCTGAGCACAAAAGATCATGGGCAAAAAATTGAAGGCAGACCAGGCTTCTGCTTTCAACTCTTTCCCTGATCTGGTTCTCCTTGCCTCCCCACCTTTGTTTTTTTCTCACCAGTCTGGTGTGGGTAATGAAGACAGAATATGCATTTTGCCTCCAGCAAACGTTTTTTTTTAGTTCAGATCAGCTGCCTCTGACCGGAGTAAATAATTCTGGTACAAGAATGAGATGCAGTGCACAGCAAACTGAAATAAGAAAAACTTGTTGGTAAATTTACTGGCTGCTTCAAGGACAGACTCTACCCTGACCCTTTGTTGCCTGCAGCAGCTCTGGTGCTTGACATACTGCTGCTCTCCCACAAAGAGCAAGACCATACATGCACCTACAGCTGCTCCAGAGGTTGATTTGGGGCTGACACACACAAATGTCTGTGCTGCTGGAGACAGCTAAAGTCCTCCACACTGACCTAGTGAAGGCAATAGCTCCACAGGAGGTCTGGCAGGACACTTTGTGCCTGGCTGGGACACTCCACCTAGCCCACACACCAGCTGAAATCACCAAGGTGCACTGCAGCCTCAGCAGAGGAAAGCCAGAATTTGGATGAAACCCATGAATACCAGCCTAGCAATTAACAACCCACAGCTCTCAGTACAAGAAAATCAACTACTGTGCCATTTGAAGTGTAGCACATGTACATACATGAAAATACTCAAAGGGAGCTTCAAAAGATAGGCTGAGGAGAGAGAGAGGAGGAGGAGCTGGAGATGCTGAGTGCTGCCCAGAATAGGAGCCTACAGCAGTTTTTGTCTCATTGCTTTTGCCAGTTGCCTTTCATAAACAATGTTTGGGAGAAAAAGCCTCCATAAATGTCAACAATTGCAGTTTATTAGATGGTCCATGACCTACTTGTAAACCAACTAAATTTCTTAATTACATTTGCCTTTAGATGGTAAGAACTCAAAAAATTGGTAGCTTTTGTGAAGCTACAGGAGAGCAAATTACCAGCTTCCGGCACCTTCCTAACAGCTCAGCAACTCCTGGCACAAGCTCATTCGAGGAGGAGTATGGAAAAAAGAAGACGTGTTTGAGAAAGAATGTCTATCATCTGTTATTGCTGTATTTCTCCAAAGCAGAGCAAACAGCCAAGCTCAGGTAAAGCTCAGGCACACAGAGCATGCCTTCTGAGGGCACTGAAGAGGGATAAAATCCTGCTGATTAACTTGTATAGACTAGCATTTAGAAGGTTTTAGCAATATTTTAAAACATGCTGGGAAAAGCACATCAATCTGTCTCCACTAGACTAATGCTGGTTAGCGCTGGGGTCTGCAGCCTTTCAAGGCTTGGCACCCAGGGGAGCTCTTCCTCCTTGCATTAGAGACTACCTTTGCCAAGAGAAATCAAGCAAGTTCCTGGAAAAGCTGCTTTTGCAAGGGGTGCATGACAGGCTGCACACCCAGTGATCAATAGTACCACCAGGCAAGCCACTGGCACCCTGCTCCTGATAAATTTTATTATTAGCCTATGTTTCTTATTCCTCATTTTATTCAATGCAGACTTACTCTACAGGACATAGAGAATTAGCACTGCTAGTCTTCTTAAAAGAAAAAATATTTAACAAAAAATTTAAAAATATTAATGAGCTGACCTTCTGGCCACAAATTAAAGTTTACCTTTACAAATTAAAGAATAATAAGACAAGCAAAATAATGCCTTTATGGAACATAGCAATTAAGCAATTTAAACAATAGAAAAATGCACTGGACATATTTCAACTGAAGATGGGAACAGCAATGTAACACCCTTTCCTGTATAAAGGTCATTTCATTTGCCACCCCAGTTTGTTTGGCTGATCATCATAATTCTACCACTTACTACAGCATGTAAAAAAGGATTTTAAAAGAGAAAACACTTGCAGGTTTTTCACCTAGTCCACAGTACGCAGTTAATTACTGTTAGGAGTTTCACTGCAGTCCTCCATTGCCACTCTCTCCAACATTCCCAATTCAATTTACAGTTACTTTATACTTCTAGATATCCTCAAATAATTTTTTTATTCCTAGAAAGATACACACATATGCACTAAAAACATCCATTAAAAGTTTGGGGATGAAAGGTTTACAAGATTTATTTTTTTTTTAACACGCTGAAAATCCCACTTGCTGCATTCTAAGCTTTCAGCATTTTAAAGGGTCTTGTTGCAACCTGTTTGCGGTTCAGCTCTGGTTGCTTGGGAAGCAGTAGCTACCGTGTACAAAATATAAGACTAGTGACTAACTAGCACAGGAGCAGGTATCTTCAGGGCAGGAGTGAGTTGTAGCCAAGCATCAGCCTTCAGAAACTGAGTCCCGCATCAGCGATCCATGCTAAGGACCTGTTAGAAGACCCAAATGGCATTACCCTCTACTCAAACCTGTTTTAAAAATGCACTGGTTTGGGAGGTGATTGATGTTCTGATTGTTCCCCCAAAGCTTTCCTCTTCCTCCTCCGTGCTCAGCTCTGTGGAGCTCATGGAGTTACCAGAGATGTGTTTGCAAACATGGACAGAAGAACAGCCAGAAGTCTCACTTCCATTATGCACAGGGTACTTTTACCAGCTTTATTTCCTTTTCTCTGCTCTATACATGGCAAATGGCCTCTACAGTAAAGCCTTTATTTGTGAAGGGTGGAGACATTTGTTTTTACAGTGCTTACAGAGACTATTTCAAAAACATTTCTTGCTTTCTGGCAGTTATGTTGTGTAAATAGAAAGAAAGGATTTGCCTATTGCTGCTTGACTTCAGCTGTTAGCAAGTAATCCACACCTTCACTAAGCCTTTTGTGAAGAAAATTATAAAAAAGTATTATTATCCAAACAACCACCTGATTACTATTTGAGTTCTTGTGTTCTACTAAGCTTGTGTTCACCCACCTAAGAGGCCCCTCAGAGAATAAAGGGATCAAGGGATTTTTTTAGGCAGGTAACACTCCAAACTAGCCACAGAAACTACTTGTCTCTCCTTTGAAAGGAAAAAGCAGAAAGTCATCAGCAGAGCCACTGCTGATATCCTTGCAGCTGCACCACGAGTGATCACACCTACTGAAATCCCCTTGCACAGCCCATCAACATGCTGCAGTCAGAAATGACACAGATTTTCGTGTATGTGTAAAGGGGTATCTATCAGGAGCTTCCCCTCCAGCCCTGGGTGCAGATGACACCCCAGTGCTTTGCAATGCTTCAGACTTGTCACCACATGCCATGAAATTATGTAAATTTGCTCAAAAGCAGAGCTCATATGATATTAGACCTCCATAGAAAGGACAGTTTTATTAGCAGCTCTTGAGTGGAGTGTTAGAAGACAGCTGAAGAATAAAACCACATAGATTCAGTGCACATTTCCAGGCAAGCTCACCCAGCTGTGAGCATGAGTACAGAGCTGTTGCAAAGCAAGAGAGCACTAGAGCTGGAGTAGAGCAGCTTCACACCATGCTTCATGCACTGTGGATGGAAGACTCAGGCCACCAAAACCCACTCAAATCTGTTCAAAGAAGAGCTGGTTGTTCTGTTGCAAGACAAAAGAAACTTGTCCCTTTTTATCTGTGTATTTGAAGTCTGCCCAGAAGCAAAACACTCTCCTCACCCCCGAAGATGCCAACCTGACATAACTCCATTGATTTTGCTGAGCCTTACAGGCTATTACTGAAGACGGAACTTGGCATCCCTGGTTCCACCAGTAAAGCTAACAGCTGAGTCTCAATCAAATGCTCAAACACTAATATATCTGCCCTAGGCATATGAGAATGATCTGGAACACTCATCCCAGCAAGACCCATCCCAAAATTCCCTTTACAGTTCAAATCAAGATTTGCATGTGGTCTAGCCTACTCAGTCTGGCGCCCTGTGAAGGCTGCACCCCCTGGTTCCCAGCCCTTGGCAGGCTGCAGGCTGCCAAATTCAGGTTTCATTGTCCCTGCATGCTACTCGTTCCTTTTGGCAATCCCTGTTCCTTTTGAAATGTATGTAGAATGAAATGTATGAAAAGAAGGGGAAAAACCTAGGGACAACGTGTCTCTAACATTTCCATTAACTGAGTTTATCTAACATATGCTTCTTTTCCTGATCCAGCCACAAAAGGAAAACACAGAAACATGCTCCTGCTCTTAAGACAGAGCACTGAGTGAATGCAACAGATTCCATGGCCCCCATTTATCCCTATTAAAAACCTGTTCTGTCACAAGGACAGTGAAAATTTTTGGAGGCCATAAATGTTTGCTTCATTAACCAGCCTTGGCCTGAGCTTCACAGGGAGCAATGGGCTGCTGGGATTGACTTAAGACTCTGCAGCCAATGCTTGTGTGTCCATGTGTACAGAAGAGGAAACAGCACTTGAGGAGAGGATGCCTCTTATCATACCACTATTTCCTCAGTATCTGTGTGCACTACCTGAACGCCCTGCTCACGTAGGTAAGTGATAAAAATGTCCCCAAACAGATGCAGCTTGCAGAACACCCCTTGTTTGTGTCAGGTCCTATTACTTGGTGTAGCATGAAAAATTGTATTACATACTGTAGACAGGAGGCTGGTCTATTCAGTAAAGATTTTTCAAATCTGAAAAATGAAAGCATTTTTCAAACTGTCTTTAATTGCCTGTAATATTTGCTGTATGAAGTGGTGAAACAGTACAGCAATGCTCCTACAGCTGTCCTATGCAAAGGCTGGAGGCAAAGGAATTCACATTGTGGAGACCCAAAATCAAAATGGCACAAGACACTTTGGTTCTTCACCGCAAACATTTTAGATGCAACGTATCAACTTTCTTCAAACCGCATCTTTGCTATCGCATCTTTAAATTCATATCAAAATCATCTAAACAAAAATAAACCATGAGCAGCCTGAATGACAGCTAAGTTGCACACCAACAGCCTTCAGTATCTCCATTTATTTCTACATGCAAATTTTGAGCCAATACACCTTAAAACCAAGTTTACAATTTTTCAGAATTATGTAAATACATAATTTGGAAGATGGCCATACTGAGGTCAACTGAGACAGAATTTACTACGTTTACTGACTAAGGACTGTTTACTCAGATCTACATATGATCCCCACACAGACACTTCCTATCACAGTCTTAGAAAAAATGCCAAAGTGAATGAAGAAGTGATGTAGCTGATCCAGAACCCTCTGACACCTGGAGTCTCTTAACTGCCAATTCTCCCAAATCTCTGCTGCAGCAGCTTCTCCTGGGTTAAAAAAGGATACTTCAGTCCTTTTATTTTTGTTTCCTTGTGGAGAGTCCATTATAGCAATTTCAGTAGCTGCCAAAATACAGAGGCTGGTTCTCTGCTCGGGACTGGTCTCCTTTGGTTTGGGGCTGAGTGCTGCCAGGCATGCTCCACAGAGGCCACTGAATAATGCCACTGAATTAATTGTTCTATTAAAATACAACACGCATAATCTGTTTAATTTTTAATTATTCAAGTACTAATTGTAAAACAACTGAAAGACCAATTATTTTCAATTACTTTGATACTCTAGGAACCCCTGAAAAAAAGGGACAATGAAGTGAAAATTGATTAGCAAGCAAAAAGAATAAAGTTTAGATTCTTTTGTTTGCTGCAAAGAGAAAATTGCAATTATGTGAATGCATTTTAATTTCTATCCATTTGCATAATAATTTAGATGTATTAAGTTATTTTTTTTTTCACTGAGTTTTATCATACTGTGCTATAAGTCTTTAATGGAACTGCAATGGAAAAAGTGATTGTCAAGATCAAAAATAAGAGAAGGAATTCAAACTGGCATGATATCAATAGAAGTCTTAATCCAGTTCCTAAGGAAAACAATAGGAGTTTTGGCATTCACTGTAATGGAAGCAGATCCGAGCCTAAGCGTCTGTGTTTTGGGACTTTGCACTATTTCCCCTAGCTTTCAACTTTAATGATACCATTCCACACATTCAATTTTTCCCTTGTGAATTCACACTTTCACAGGAAAATATCAGCATGTTTCACCTGTGGATTTGAGTTCTGGTGAGGAGCTGAAACATTAAGATCACAAGACAAATACTATTCCCACAGATGCCAACATGAAATAATCCCGGTGGTTCTGATGAGTTTTACACTACTCTGACTGTAAACAGACACATGTATGTATACTGAAAAAAGACAAATGCTTTCCCTTTCTTAGAGCAGGAAAGCTCAAACTTCTGAAATTGAATGTTTCTGGACTTGGGATTCCCCTAATTCCTTCATTTTAAGGAAGCTCCACTTTCAGACTTGAAGGTGAAGCATTTCCATCTGCAGAGACTGAATACAATAATTTTTCATGTATTGGAATTGGATTTTTTGTTTGCTGGGGGGTTTTCAGTGTTGAGGTTTTTTTAACTCAAAGAAACTTTGTTGAGTATTTTCCATCTATTTCAAATGCTGCTAAGTAATTATATGACAATACAAGCAATTTCTCACTCTACACTCTCCAATGCCTTTCAGAACCAAAAATTCTCAATATTTGACTATATATTACACAGATATACACACACATAGGTAAATATACATACATATGGACTGAGGACAAACACAATGAATGAGAGTCACATCTTTCAAGCAGAGAGTTTAATTCCTGTGTCCTTCACATGCTGGGAAACACAAGAAGTCGCCCAAGACACAGCATGTATTCTTCCCCTCCCACTCTCCCCTTTCACATATTTCCTCTCTTAGTAAAGCTGTAAATAGGAATCTTTAGGCCTTGAGAGACAGACATTTTGCCAGATCCAGGACACCAGGTATTTCTCACCCAGGAGGGCTGGGAGGGAACTCTGGGGCAGTCAGGAAAGGAAAAGTTTTCAATTGAAGTAAGAGTGCCCAACTCCAGCAGCTTCCCACAACAGACAGCCGAGAATTCTCCTTTGCCTCCCAACCCTCCAGTTCTCGCCCCCTTACCCTGCTTTGCTTCAGAACCAGTTTCTGACTCTGCCCATGGTCCCCAATTGAGGGAAGTCAGAATTTGACTTGTGTCTAAAAGAAAATGCATTTTATTTCTTTCAGAATATAAACCCAAAGGCCCTGGGACTTCACCTTCTCAAGGCTCAGTACATCCAGCTCTCTTCAGGGCCAGACTGCTGTTTCTCTCCTGATTCATGAAGCAGCAAAGGTTTTCGCTGTGTTATTCAATACCACTTTTGTGAACCAGAACAAAATACACTACTTGATTTCTTTAAAGAGGTTTTATCATGACCCAGGGCTGGAAACACTTCATGCATGTGTTTGTACAAAGTAGTCCATCACAAACTTCAAAAAACTGTCACCCAGAAAACTCTGTACCTAACAACAGATGAGTCTTCACAGCAGTGTTATCTCTAAAGCCAAAGTAGCAGTGGTAATTCAGGCAAAATTTTCAAATGCTAAGGGCCTGACATAATGTGCTTTTATATAGGCAAAGCCCTGCCTTTCTGTCTGGACAAAACTGCTGGGAAGGAGATGTGTCCAAGAAAACTTAGAAGCATGATGACTTTGTAGATGATTTTTTCAGAACTCATAAGTAAATTTAAACAATTTACTATGTATCTGATTTGCCAATGCTTTTTGAAAGAGAGTGAAATTGAGAGAGCACTTGACATATCCCTTTTACAACTACTGTATTTAAATTAGAGAATTTCTATGACATGATGTATGCTGTAGAATAAAAGCAAAGTTTAAATGCAAGGTTTCTGTTGTGAAAAACTTGAGCATATACGATCAGTTGTCAAGCAACTGATTTTGGATTTAATAAAAGGGGAATCTCAGTCAAATATGCTGTTTTCTTTCTCTCAGCAGCACAGAAAGGAAGTTCTTCATTCACCAAGACAGCCCATCAATAAAGTTAAATCCTAGGCTGGAGAAGACCATTGTTACGAATACAAAGATAAAGACCTCCCGGACTGAACAAAGTACCCAGCATTTTGACATATTAAGCTTTCACAGTCTTAATATTTTTCCTGAAAGTAAATCTTGCCTTCATACACTTTTCCCTATTATTGCATTATCAAAATTGTCATGCAAGTAAATAATGCCTATGGATTTAAACAGGAGTGCACCTTTCCAGTATGCAAGGCTTTCACTTTTCCTATTTTGGGCTTAAACAACTCCATGTAAAATGACTTTCTGAGCTTATACAGCCAGTAATTGTTTAAAGGCTTGTGTCCCTTTTCTGGTGGAACAATGATAAATCATCAGACATTAGCTCACACCTTTCTGCCTGATCACTCCCCAAAGCTAAGAATGCATGGAATTGTGTTCCCCCAAAACGCCCAACAATGCCAAGAATGCATTGCTCCTGCCCTAAGGTTTATAAAAGCAGCATAAAAATAAAAAACCCAGAGGGCTAATATTTAAACAGTGAATGGTGACCAAAGGAGATAGTTACATTTCCCCAGGTGCCACAGCTAAGAAATTGTTACATGGCTCTAACTGTATAACACATCCCATGTGTGGCTACTTCAGTTCTTAAATAACTATCTATGTATCTGACACAGAAAAATTATAAATCTCCTTATTAAACATGTTTCTGTTAATCTACTCCTCTGGTCCTAAAAACCTTCACACCCCTTAGGAATCTCACTGCAAGGCCTAAACTGTGAGGAGCTAGAACCCACACCTCACATCCACCCTAGTACGAGTTTCTTCTCAGAGTCGCTCTGCATTGGCCTCTGGTCTTGGTCTAAGTGGACAAATATGATGAAGTAAGAAAGGCTCATATGATCAAGCTGGTACTTGAAGCAGCATAAGCCAAGCTCTTTTACAGCCATATTTTTCAAAGCAGAAAGGTGGTCACTAGGATGAGAATTCAAGCAGTGCTTTTCCTCCAAGCAGCTCCCGCTGGCACGGCAGGAGCAACGGGCACCTACTTGAAGAGCTGCCCCGAGCTGCCCCAGGCCATCCATCTGCCAGAGCAATGTGTTCTGCAAGAACTTTCATAGCTTTCACTCATCATCTTCACGTGAAAACACTTACTCATCAAAACAGAAAAATACATTGATGAAAGTTCTCTATTAATAATTGAAAGCGGTACATGGTGCACCATTAAAAGCTTTATATAACTTCCTTTATTATGTTGTTCAAATAATTCTCTTTCAATAGATGCAAGTTTTAAAAGGGAATTTATAGATTAATACTTTCTCTGTTTAACAGAGAGGGATTCCTGCTGTGAAGGAGGACACATCCTTATCTTTCCATTGTCTTCTACTTCTCAATATTTCAATGCTGCCTGACACAGAATCCTCACCCAACACTTTGGAGAAGGCAAAAATAATGAAACAATAGATCTGTTTCCATCATTTAGGAACACGAACCACACAGAATATTTTTGTGGTACAAGGAATGAATCTTGTTCATGACAGCTGTGCTGTGCAGAAGGTACAGTAGACTTGGTGTCTGTTGTATTCCAGCAACCTTACATTCAAATTTGGCAATATATACTGTAAGGCAAACATACCAATATGGCATATGAATCCAATCACATCTGCAAGTCAGGCAGTACATCATCTGGGCAGATGTTATATAGTTAAGTAGGAGCACAGTTTTCTTCTGAATTTCTCTGAATACCAAGGTAAGACCCCAACGAAAATGCTATCCAAACAGGCATAGCCTCTATAGGCATTTACAGTACTGCAGATTTTTCAAGAATTAAACAAAAATACTGAGCTGGTATTTATGAATAAAGAGACCACAGATTATGAACATCCCTAGTCACACAAGTTTTTCAGACAATGAACAAAACGATGCACTGTGTAACCCTCAGGATGTGTGACTTGGGAAGCAAAGGCCACTCTAATGCTGGAGACCTAATGGCTGTCCCTGCCCTTCCTGGGCTCACATCCTGCCCCAGCATTTCCAGGCACCCTTTCCTCACCATGGCACATGCTATGAGGCTGGCTGCACGTGAAGAAGGCAAGACAGGCAACCCAGTTTAGTCTGCAAACCAGAAAGGACTCAATGAGGGAAGGAGGCAGATCCTGACTCCACACCCCATGAAACTAACTCCTAAATTATTTGAAGATAAATTGAGCACACACAAAGACCTCCTGCTCTCCTGGCTTCCAACCTCAAAATCATCAGATGAGAAGATGCCTCTTCAGAGTTGGAAGCTGAGAACCCAGTTCTAAAACTTTACAGAGACAAACAATAGAGAAATCTATGGGGCAGCAATACATCTTTCAAACTAAAATCTAAAACAATCGGGGAAGAACAACCAAAAAAATCAAGAAAACCCCATGAGCAGAGTGGATTCTTGTCTGCCTGATGATAATAAACCGTACAGCATATATCTCCTCCTTCGAGCTACCTGCAAACACAACACACTGACACAAGTTTTGTCATCAGAGATTCTTGCCGCTCCTGCTGAAAGAAAATCTGATAAAAGGTGCTTAGTGCATTATACGTAAACAGACTTGAAAGGAGAATTTTGCTAATAAAGTTTCTACTGATTAGTGTCCAGTTGAGATCCTCAAAAGTAAGGTGTGCTTTCAGACTGTTGCTCTCTCCCATTAGAGTGCCTACTCTGATTTTCTGCTACAAATCTCTTCAGATCCCAACATGCTAAAATATGGCACACATCAGACATTATTTACAGCAAAGGACTAGGTTAGTTAAATTATCAGTGTTAATTTAGAGGCATTTACTTGTTGAAGTAGTTGCACATTTAGTCCACAGGCTTACCGTGAGAATGTGACCAACATGAGTTGTTTAACTGGTCCCTCAGAACTCAGCAAACTGATCTTTATCTTGCTCTTCACCAAGTCAAAGGAAAAATTCCCATTCCTGGGAACGGCACAGGCTCCAGCCCATACCACAATTCTTCCAGAACTGTAGCCAACTTTTCCCATTACATTTTTACAGTGAGCTCCTGATGTTTAATTAGTACACTTGGTATTCAGATAAAAACCAGCTTTATCTACTTTCACTAAAGTTCAGGTATTAGATTTGGGGTCAATATTTCCTTTGACATCAATGAGAATCTCATATGAGGTAAGTAAATCACATGCTTACTCATGGTGTGCAGTAATGTACACCTGGTAATTGCCATACAACTGCTCCTGGAACAAAGCATTGCTTAATGCAAGCATGGCAGAATTAGGCCCCAGGACTCTATTAAAATGCGGCACAACTGTCAGAGCATGGCTTTCTCATAACAACACGTGATTTTAAAATGAAATTGCAGCAAGTTGGGAAATCATATATTAAAGCAATTAAACCTTTGCTCATTAAAATGTTTTGGTTTTTTTGACCCCCCCAAATGAAAAACTGATAGCCGTGAAATCACAGGGCTCCAGGTGTGAGGGCATTCAGAAAACCAGTAAGTGTGCTTGCTTGCAGGAATTTCATGCCATTAAAACCTGCTAATGCTGCCTCCATTACTGCTCTGGTTCAGAACCACTCTTGCCATCCTGACCATGCCATGTCTGCTTGATGGGCAAAGAGCAGCTTGGAAGGAGGATGAGATGCAGTCTTTGTGCAGGAGGCACACACAGCCCTTTGAGGCTGGACATTGACTTCTGCCAATGCAAATCTCCTGGGAACCTCAGCACCAATTTTACCAAGAAAGGACAGGAAAATGCAAACAAGTAGTCTACAGTTACCAAAACAGTTTTATAATATGAACTGTCCATACTTAAAATGAAAACAACATTTTAACTAAAAAAGGAAAAGGGAGGTGCTGAAAGGCCAATAATTCATATACTTCATTAATTTGTTGGCTGTGTGAAATCCAACAGACTAACTCAGCAAGTCAAAACTTCTTGTGCATGAGTCAGGATTTGATTCACAATCTGACTTTATAAGCCTGCTAATGCACTCATTACATTCTCACAGTCCTACTAAATCACTCTCCACTCACCATATTTGGGTTAAACATAAGAAGAAGGCAACATGTTGGTACCTTTTAATAATACCATAGTTTGTCATTCCCTTAAAAAGTGAGATTTTTAAACTATTTAAAAGAGAAATATATATAGATATTGGTACATTCCCAAATATATACAGAAAGAGAATTTATAAAGAAAAACACAGAGGAAACACAAGTCTGTACACTATTCAGAACTGGGCCATCTGCACTCCTTGGAAAACAGACTGAACTAAAGTTAGAGTAAAACAACAAACCAAATTCCCCTGTGAGCTATAGCTACAGTCTGTTGTCTTCTGTATTTGGGTACACAGAAGGATCCTGTTCCTAGATTGCCATCCACATCCAGTGGGAAAGTGAAAAGTCCCACGAGGGTGCACTAATTAACAAGAGCTATGTTGGCACTGGCAATATTAGTGGAAGCTCTGGAAGGAAGCTTAGGAGAGTACTGAGTGCATGGGAGAGATATTCTTGTTTTATTCTGACTGCAGTTAACTAATGCATGTCACCTACCCTGAGGGAAATTATAATCAGCGTAAGGCACCCATATTTTCTGTAAGGTCAGCTCAAAGGGCTCAGGTAGGAAAACTCTATTGATCTCAGCAAATTTGCAAGAGGATTATAAAAGTCCCTCACCTTCTTGATCCCATGACTTGGGTAACTGAAATGAATTGTTTGAGCCAAGTCAGAAAACACAACATACTTTCCACAGTGAAAACAACTGAAAACTCTCCTGACATAACTCATCCACTAAATCAGTTTTCACATAATTTCTGAAGAACAGGTTCCATATAAAAATGGAAAAGATCCATTCTAGATGGGGCAGACCTGACTTGTGGTTGCCATCTCTTCACACCATCCCTGAACTGTGTCCGAGAAGAGAAGCACTGATAACAGCTATCAACCACAGATTATTTGAATTATGCTCAGCCCAAGGAAATTGCATTCCAAAAAAGGACAAAATGCACTTCAAAAGGGAAAGGAGAAAGAGCTTGTATTTCAAGCAGACCTGCCTACTATACAGCCTGGGGATCCCACTCCAGATTCACTGTGTAGGCAAAGTCCCAGTGACTGCCAGCCCCATCCCTCTGCCTTCCTGGCCAGGCAGTGAAGGTCTTATCCTCTCCTTGAGGTATCTCCTGGTTAGAAGGTATATTCCATCCACACACCTTTGAAAAAGTAACTGTACCCTAAAAAAGGATTGTGTCTACTACATTTGTTTGCTTTCTTTTCCTTATGGCCACCACTGGAAATGTCACTTCAAGTGCATGTACCAAGAACAAACGATGCCTCTGATCTGTCCAACAACCTATGAGTAGTATAGCATAGCAAGCATAAAATAGAATTAAGAAACACAAAAGAACTCATTAATTCCCTTAAGTGATCACACAAAAACCCCATTAAATAAACAAAACTGTGAAGACCTCAAATACCTTTCCAACTGTAAATTGCAGTACAGAAGAGAACTTGGACATTCTGGAGATTAAAAGCTTGACCTGGAAAAGTCTAACTTCTCTCTATCCCAATGACTTTTGTAAGAGGTCGGTCCCCTTCAAATTGAGACCATTAATTTCCTACTGTTTCTGAGTACTCACATACTATCTGTGTTTGTAATTTAGAACTGGTGCAGGACTTCCTAAACACACTGCATTGGCCAAGAGAAAAGTCAGAGACAGGCCCAGCCCCAAGGTGTTTACATGCATTTGAGGTCCTTAATGAAGCTGCCAGACAGGGCAGAAAAGATTGACAGATGTTCCTGGTGGCACAGTGAGAACAGTTAATCCGACAGGGAGACAAATACCGAGACGTGGAAATCCACTGTACAATCAACCTCAGCACTTTAGGTACACAAATCTCTGCAAGCAAACAGCTCTTACCAAGAGAACGAGTCTTAAAAGAATAGATCTCCACTGAGAAAAATGTTACAAAATCCACAGGCAAGAAAAATCCACATGAAAAGAGGACAAACAACAGGGTCTAGATCGCTTATCAAAACCAGTCTTTCCTCCTAAAAATGAATTGAAAATGGTAACAAGGAGTTTGTTACAATGAAGTCTAGCACCACCTGGGAAAGGAAGTCAAACGATCTGGTCTTGCAAGCCTCTTCCTACCCAGGCAGTTAGAATGAAGTTAATGAAATTGCTCAAGGTAGACAAGATAGCTCACTCAGGCAAGAATTTGAGGTGATGTTGGTGCCTAAAGAGATATTTATGAGTGATGGAGTTTTCAGACCTGAAAATTATTATAATAAGCTTTGGTGTCTCTGCTCCATAGACAATTGACCTGTTTATACCTGAAAACTGTTTTACACTTGCAGCCAAATTACACATGTTCTAGTATTTTGGGCAGAAACAGCAAAGGTGGTTGACAGCCACGCTGCATCATGCCAAATATCCCTGCAAATTCATCCTCATTAGCACTGTTCTAAACCATGTAACTGCAGCAGTTTGTTTGCCAACAGTTTCCCAAACCAATTTATTCTGAGAGCCAAAACTGGAGAGTCTCCTTTCTGCAATGATGGGTAATGGCAGGAGTGGGTATAAGCTGGTGGTAATCTACAGGGAAACTGAAAAAGCTCCACCAAAAAGTGCAATTAAACCAGTATTTACCTCTCACAGCAGAAGGACCATTCACATGTAATTCAGGAAGTATATAAACAGTTTTAAGATACTTTTACTAGCAGATAAAAGCTTTTTCACAGTACAGATTTATTCTAATGTAGCCAAAGTAACTAACATAAAAAGTGATAGTGCCTAATATCTACTATTTTAATTTTGATGGTATAAAAACTTGGATGTTTTGGGTGCTTTTTCCACTAAAGTAATGAATAACTATTCTCAAGTTCCTAGTCCAAAGTGATGTGACATTATAGGGACTAGAGGGGTGCACACAGACATTGTAACATTAACAACACAACAGAAGAGCTGCTTTCTCAGAGTATTCAAGTGGAAAAGATAGGAGAATTCTGTCCTTACAAATGGGATATACCTTCAAAAATGACAAGAAAGGAGCAAAATATTTTCTGTAAAGTCAAACACCTCACAATGTAATTGCATCACTGCAATTTCACAAGCTCTAAGTTTCACACCCCAGACTACTCAAATCTCTTCAATACATTTAATGTCCCATGTCACACACGCTGGACAGGTGTTGGTCCCACTAGCAACCAAATTCTGCTCACCACCCCACTGGGAACAGACTCATGGAATCATCAGGACACTGTATGACTCTAGGCTTGTGGGAGCTGGTTGTAGTGACGTGACAGAATTCACTGTAATGTGAGCAAAAGTGAAGAGAAGCATTTTAGAACAAAACCATATACGACACACTATATGATGCAAGGAAACCAAAACGTGCTGCCAGCGGATAGGAGACAGGCTGTTTGGGAAAAGAAAAGGCTAATGGAATTCTTGGCTGCACTAAAAAAGAACCCTTTATGCCACAGTACAAGCCCCAGTGAAACTGTATCTGGCCTATCATCTCTGTTTGGGGCTGTGATCCTGCAGCACCACAGAGCCCTGCTGTACTCCCTGACTGCCTCCACCTGCACGCTTGCCTTGAGATGGCTCTCCTTGCAGCATCTCTCAGGATCTGAATGCAGCTCCCAAAGTGCTGCAAGGAGAGCATCTTCACAAGCTCGTATTGTTTGGTTCTGCTGAATCATACTCCCTTTGGGAACTTCCCACAATAGCAAAGAGGGAACTAAGAAAAAACTGGATGCAGGTTTAACTGCATTAATTCCCTTGGTTTCATTCCTGATGCCATCCAAGAGACCAGCTGTTCACCCTGTCCCTGAAACCTGGAGCCAACACAGCGTGCCACTGTCACCCCTTCCTGTCCTCTGACCAGGGGCAGGACCTCCACTGTTGGCTCCATCTGCCATCTTCACATTGTAAGGGCTGAGGATCTGCTCAGAGCCACCACACAGATTTTAAACTCAGGCAAGTGCCAATTTCTTGTATTTTCATTAACTGCACAAGTGTATTTTTCATTTAGGAACTGAAAGAATAGAGACAGGTAAGACCTGAACTCATACATATGGGAAGAAGGAAGGAACTTCTAAAATCCTAAGAAGAGCTTGGAATGTCTGAAGCACATGGGAGGGGGACAAGTCCCAGCAAGAGGGACACTCCCAGCACCTGCACCTCTTGCACTTCCCCTTCAGCCAGCACTGCACCAGCCCCTTCCCCTGTTAAACCCCTGCCTTGAATTAAACATTTTAAGCAATTCAAGTAAATAAAAATGTGAAACAGAATAGATACACATAGTCTATAGATACACACATCCCTGAAAAATAAAGTTATTAACATAATGTAACAGTGAACAAGTGAGAGAAAGTACAATGGTAAATGAAATTACATTATCATGACTCCAGTGCTCTGGCCCCTATTTCTGTTATTCAGTGACCCAGCAATTTGAAACAAATTAAGCAAAAAGTCCTGACTGAAAACACCCTTCTATAGGCAGGTGATCACAATCTTTCAGGCTAAAGCATGTTTATTGTCAAATCCTGGAGAAACTTAAAGTTCATCTGTAGTTCTGTTGCTGTGGCTACGCAGACAAAGTTTTGAGCTCCTTTTCTGCCAGTACAGCCTGTAGCTCAGGGCATTCAATGCATTAATTCTGCTGGGGCCAGATGAGTGATACCCTGGAGCAGATACGATCTGGCTGCTACCGATGAAAGACTCATTAAAATTTTCTTGCTGCGAACACACAAGTGCAAGAACAATTTTGAGTGACCTTATACCTCTGCAAATGGCCAACGGCCAAACTCCTACCACTGTGTACGACCCTTGTACCGGAGCTAGAGAAAACAAATTTAACAAGACCATAGCTGCAAGGGAATACGCCTGAAACTTTAAAATCTTCCCAACATTTCCCTCACTGTGAGGCACAGGGATTCGCTTTCACACAGAACAAGCCTCCGCTTCATCCACCTTGTATCAGATAACCTTTTACATCCCGGCTCCCGGAGTTTTGTCTTCTCCGGGAGCTGTGAAAATTCCTCCGGTGCAGTGGCTGCGGTCAAAGATCGCATTTACAAGCGGAGCGCGATGCTGCCGGTCACCACAGCAACGGGGCACCCCCGGCCGAGCCCCCGGCCCCTCCGGTTGATGAGTAACTCGGGGACAATGGCTGCACCCAGCGCTCCCGCAGGTCCCTAACGCGCCCCGCCGAAAGGGAAGGGGGAGGAAAGGAAAGGAAAGGCTGCAGCCTGAAACAAACCCCGGGGAAGGGGCGCCAGGGAAGGCTCCAAGCTCAAACAGCAGCTGGGGAGATACCCGTAGCTGCTGGGAGTAATCATAAAGGGAGTATTGAAGCAAATTTTGCCAAATGCCTTTATTATTCTTCCTAAAGGATTTTTGAATGAGTATTTACAGCACTTTCTCATATGGAGAAAACATGTAAGAATCATGAGTTGGATCCAGATTTTGGTCCTCCTTAACTTCAGAGCTTTCAAAAAGAAAGGGCAGACAAAAAATTGTTCAAAATGCTGTTCAACCATCAGTTCACCTGCAGCAATCCCTCTGCCAAGTGTAGTGCCAAGTCCAACTATGCTGAGCTGCTTGAAAAATCCATTACTAAACATGGTTCAATAATCCAATATTTCTGAAATATTTTAAATCAGCTGCATATGTGAAAAGAAGAAACTTTTCTATGAAAGCAGTAACTTGGCACCTGCTGCAGCATCCTAAGAGCAAGAGAAGGCAGACATGTGGCAAGCATGGCTGTGTGCTAAAATGACAAAATCTGTCTCTTATGAGCTTAGTGACCGTCCTGTGGATCTTCCTCACCTGATGAGACCCTGCAAACTTGCTCCAAGCTACTGCCTGACATCCCGACAAGGATGGACCACTGGGAAACTCGGGGTGGTGCACACATTCCCCTCCCGGCTGCTGCGGCAGCACAGGCACACGATGTTGACATGGCAGTGCAACAGGATCTGTGAGGTGAGAGAGCAGGGGCTGACAGCCTCTCTGTGTGCCTTTCAAGGGTTCCTGATCTCACCTGTCCTGGCTCTGTCCTGAGAACTGGCTGTGTTTAAAGTGAGCACTTTGGACAAGTTTCATCTGGGAGAAGCCCAGTTCCTGCACTCACATGGGACTGCATAAAGCACATCAAAGTGCACATTGCAGTGGGTAAGTGGAAATGATCAGCAGATCTGCTTCAAAAGCATACTTGTGATCTGAACTAAAAGGCTGACATAGATGCATCTATGGTGAGACAGATTTAAACTACACCGCAGCTTTCGGCTTTGCCCAACTCCCCAGACACTCTGATACAATACAAAAAAATAGCCCCCATTTCTCCCTCAGATGGATTTTCCCATACCCACAAACCCTGAAGTTACTATTCTGGAACTGATGAACTCTCACGCAGGGAATGAAAGTAAAATAAATGGCTCCCAGGTCCTGCTCCTTTCAAGTCGATTGCAGAAGTCCCTTTGACTTCAGAGACAACAATAAGAACAATAATAGGTTCTCATTAGGCCTCATTCCCAGCAGGGCTTTGGCTACTTCCAGAAATAACAAGATCTTCCTAAAGGTCTCTTTCTTTGTCTCTTTCTTTAATCCCAACAGGGCTGGAATTTGGGGTTAATTTTGTTGCAGGAGTAGGCATCGAAATCCAGTGCAGCTCACATCAACACCTCTCATTCTGCCACTGTCTCCAAAGAGCTCAGGATTAGACCTCTCTTGCTGGGTAGCCAGGTAAAAAAATAGGTTCCTAACAGATGGCTCTGGGCTAGCCACGAGTTTAGCTTTCATCTAATTAATATTCCTTGCATGTGCATGTGTTATGAAAGAATTGAAAGTAGGTGTATGGAATAAAGCAGATCCAGGGACTCCAACTAGTGAAAGATATAACTGCCAAGAGACTTCTACAACCTCACCCCAGCCCCTGCACATATTTTTTTTCCTGCCTTAATTATCTTCCAATCTTTTCCCAGATTATCCAGCATACATTTTGATTCATTTTATATAGTAAAGATCCCATACAAGAAACATGTGCCTCCTCATCTTATTTTAGTCTTATTGAGAAATAGAGCACAGATATAGCAATGATTCAAATAAATAATTACATCTCTCTATAAAAAATCTCCACCATACTGATTCAATATGGTATTTCTAGATGTTGCACAAAAATGGTTAGTTCATGTTCTCAACTCTATCTTTTGTATCTGCATAGTTCTGTCCAGAGCCAAACACACTGATGACACATCTGGATCTGCCTGCTCCAGAGGTAACAGTTTATTCCTGACCTTGTTTAGGTCTTTTCAGGCAAGAGACCAAACTTCTACAAGGAAGGATTTCCCAGGCTGTGCTTTTCAAGCCTGCTCAGAGCTGGTCATTCAGGGCTCAGCTGGAGTGTCCTCCTCGAATCTTTTCCTATTAATCTAGGGAACCAAGCTGTGATCCTGGTTTAGACCTAAAAACCCGGTACTTTGCAATAGCAAGAAATTGAAACTTAATTCCCATTGAGTCATTTCTTGTAAAAAGTAATTAAAAGAAGCATTGATACACAAACAGCACTCCAGAGTCCTATTGTTTTACAAGTGACAGAAATCTGCATTTAGACAATGAAATAGGCTCTTCAATTTAAAGGGTCCCTTACTTTAAAAAAGGACTACAAAGGTGCATCTTGCAGCCTACTTTTCCTGAGGAATGTCTATGAGGAGGTTTCAATCACTATGACAACCTCTTTTTAATGCCAATGATTTTCTAGCCCAGACAACTCTTTCTTGAGAAAGGGCATGTTTTAAGGCTCTGCCAAAACTGTGGTTAAAAGCCTTGCTGACAAGAGAATAATCTATGAGGTTACCATTTTGGAAAACATGAGTTTTCAAAAAGAATCAGGAATTTTACATTACAGCTGGCCAAAAGATTACTGCTGTGAAGGAAGAAAATAACAGAAAGAATAATAAGAAAAAAAAAAGGCGAGAACAACCTGCCATAAGCATAATTTGAGTAAAACATGGGTGTTCTGGGATCTAAAGGTTTTGGTACCTCATGAGTTTGTAAAATTATAAAGATGCATAGGGATAGATAAGGAGAAGATTATATACCTCTGCACATTTGCATTTTATTTCAATCCACAATAGGGATTTTTTAAGCATTTGTCAGTCTTTATCTGCCAAGTTTCTGCCATATCTCCATCAACAAAATCAAATGCAACCATTTCTTGCCACTCATATTTACACAGCATTTCTTGTACTATATTGCCATCTCTCTCTAGAATAAGCAAATAAAGGGCTTCCCTTTCATCAGTGATTTGATGTTATTCCATAAGAATTCCCTTTCATCAATAAGTTGATGTTTTTCCGTAGCAATTACCTCACCGGGAATCCGATAAAAGAGACTGTTCAATATTCACAGTGCAGTTCTCACCCGGTGCCAATTCAGAGGCACATTAACTCAGCCCCCCTGTGTGCTCTGCATTCCCGCGGGATGGTTTGTACCATGTGGCCACCCTGTTTTCCCTTTCAGTGAGGATTTGCACCCACCTAGGTTACAGCGAGCTCATTTTCTGCTCTGACTTCTGACCCGATACTACTTTCATAGGGAGATGAACAACCACAGGTCACAGGGCACAGCTAAAACAGTAAATCGCAGTGAGCCAGTGGCAGATGCTGGAGTGCAAAATGAGGATTCTGGAGACTCATCCCGTACAAATGGTCACGGTGCCCAGGGTTTGCACGCAGCCTGCTGCAGGGGTGGCGAGTCGGCAGGGGGAGAAACAGGCAGAGAGTGGTTTCGCAATCAGAGCCAGCACAAAAGCCTCAGCAGCTGTTGCTTTTGAATCTGAGGGATGCAAAGGCTGCACACACCCCCAACAAGCGCCGGCATCAGCAGCTGACAGCCCCAACAACGCGTTGCAGGAATTGTTCCCTTTTACCACAGTGGTGTTCTTCACACGTGTAGGTACACACACAAGAAAGAGGTCTTCAGTGTTATCCAATAACAATACTATGTTATACAATACACAATAGTTAAAAGAAAAGAGCTAATTTTGTGTTAGGCATGCCTGAGTAGAATACAGTGCTGCAGGGTAGCCTTTGACTTGCTAAGGGTACAACTGCTGTACTAAGCCTTCTCTTCTAGAAGCAGCATATACCTAAAAAGAAAAAAAGATGTTACAAAAAAACCTACAACAACTAAAGGAGTTGGGGAAACACCTCTGTTTCTGAAAGAATCCACACAAACCTGTGTATCTGTTCCTCTGACTCACCAGGCTCTGCTGCTTCAGAAAGCTGTGGAAAGGGTCAAAGTCTAACACAAGATACTGTCTCATGCTACTGCCACAATTTAGGTTTTAAAATGCTGGAACAAGAGTGGATCTCTCAGTATTTTTATCTCAAGAATAGCTGCAGTGATATGGTCAAATACAGGCACATAATAAACTTGAAAAATGTAGCAATATAAGTCTATTTATAGGCCTCCTAGAGGTCCAGTCACCAAATACCCAGTAATACTTGTGTCTGTCATGCTATCATCAGAGAAGAAAAAAAAAAAGCTCTGAAGTGTTAAGCCACAGGATCTGAGGATTTTTTCTAGAAAGCATTAATGAATGCCTATACATTTGGCTTGTTAAAATAAGGTTTGTCAGGAAAACTACACCAGTAAAGGGACAAGAAAGCAGACCTCACTTTCAAGACATGACATCCAGTTAAGGCTGTGTGTTCACAGCCCCCCAGACTAAGCAAAAAGGACCTCTGGGAGTGGGCAGGACATGCCAATGGGGTAAGATTGGCAATGCTTCTCTCCATGACAGCAACAAATTCCTTTTGAAAATGCAGCCTTTTGCTCTTTGGGCAAAGCAGAGCTGTGAGAGCATACAGTTAGCCCTGGGCTAGCTACAGCTTCTGTAGACAGATTACATTGTCTCTCAGCTAAGACAAGGGCTGGTCCTTGTTTAGTCCTCCAGGACAGATGCTGGGAGTAGCTTCAAACAGTGACAAAATCCTGCATCCATCAAAGTCAGCAGAGGCACAGGTGCAGAAAGTCAGGCTCAGCCTCCATAATCTGCTGACAGTGATGGCAAAAATCATCCCAGAAGGCAACACCTCCCAGGCTAAAGCTGAAGACATAGATCAATCAATCTAGGAAAGAGGTGAAAAGACAAGAGAAGCTGTGACTTTTGCTGACCACCAACCAGGTTATTTCTTCTGTTGAAATGTCTGTCAGGATACTTTGTCACAGAGCACCAAGATTCACCAGCAACCAGGAGTGCAGCTCTCCAGCTGGTCCTCTCAGCATCCCCAGGAACACATGAGAAAGCTGTAGTCACACACTCAGGGCAGCTGCTGGAAATGTGTGCCTTTGGTATGTGTGAGCAGTAGGGGAACTGATGGAAATCCCCCCAGTCCCCACTGCTCTGCTCTCCAACTGGCCTCTTACAGGCACCATTTACACATTTCCCACCACAAGGTACAAACAGTACAATAGTTTTCAACATCTTCCAGTTTCCTGGAGGGTGATCTCACCCTCTCAAGCAGCTGACAGTGAAGAACAACTCTTGATTCTGCTGCTGTCTCTGCTTCCCCTGTCTCCAAGGGTTTGGCAACCCAGGCAAATAGCTCCTGAAATGATCTAAAATCCAGATATTGCAGATACTGGAATCAAGGACATCAGTTACTCAGTGGAGGATGCTTTAAATGACAACATGAGAAAGAGGAGTTGTCCAGGCTCCAGACTGCTGTTCAATTTGATATGAAAAGGTTGGCCCAATGCACAGAAGACCCTCAGTTCCTCAAGGCAACTGATGACATTTCAGGCTTTTCTGCTCCAGAAGAATTACAGGACTGCAACATCTCAGATGCCTCAGAGTAATGGGTGCTGTACAGAGGAGGAATGTCCAATGGAGAGGACTCTCTCTCAGCAGCCTGGAGGGGTTGGAAACTGATGGCTGTGTTGGCCTGTTCCCCAGACCTCAGCCACACAAGGGTCCTTGCAGGTGTCTCCATCACAGCTCTGCACTGCTTAGGAAAAGACTCACAGCCTCATCCAGATTGCCCAGGCTTTAGGGAACTGCTCTGTTTCAGTGACATATCAATGAGGCAGGGCTCAGCCTCAGAGAGATGGATGTCCAGTCCAGCACTGATGACCCAAGTATCAACCAGCCATATGGAGTGGTCAGCCAGCAATATTTGGTCAAAACCAAGTTTTATGATTCAGGTAAAAACAGAGGTGGTCTATGAGACAACAGGAGCTTTGCAGTAAGTTTCCATTAAAGCTGGTAAGGCCCAAGTCACAGCACTGCCAGGTTCCCTCCTAGAGGCTTTTGGAGACACGGGTAACAATTTTAATATCCAAAATGCTGATGTAGGGGAAGGTAGCTAGGCTGTAACTCTGGAGCACAGAACTAGCCCTGCTTGGTTTAAACAAAATAGGCTTCCTTTGTGAGCCCTGCCTGAGGTGGTCAGCCCCTAACAAAAGACTACTGACAGTCCTCTGGCACGATCTCAAGCAATTCAAACTTTCTGCAGCTTTTGCAGTAACACAGTTCACTTAAAGCTGTCACAGGCAGGAACTTTCCAGTAATCCTCATGTTAGCTCTTATGCTGGGTTAATAATTCCCTGCTCAATCATCTGTGACCAAGACACAACCAACACAATTCCGGTTAAGTTTAAAAGTGGAATCAAAAGCATTTATGGAAAATTTTTAAAAATTAAATAAAGAAAATGCTATATCATTTGCACTTGTGTGCAAGGCAAAGCAAAGTTGCTGGCTTTTTTCATTTTGTTATAGTGATTTATAATCCAAAGTGGAACCAAGATCAAGCCCCTATGACCCAACAGCAAACATACTGTTTTTATGTCCTTTGAACAATGATGCTTAAGATTTTTTGCTTTTTATTTTTGTTCCTATTTTAATCAGTAAACAGAGACAAATTTAACAACTAAAAATAACATCCAATGTTGTTTCCAAGTGCTAAGGTCCCATTTTGGGTGAAGTTGTTCTCCAAAAACCTGGCGACGGGGGCCCCATGAAGACACTCTCCCACAGCACCATGAAGCTCCCAAAGCTCTGTACTCCATATGCCAAGCAGATAATATTCTCACTGCTTTGGTCTTCTTCAGAAATCTACAGAAATCTTCTCTCTTGAGCTGATTTTGACTTTATTAAAAAAATTCTGCGTGTTCTGATTTTAGCAGAAAGAGCTCTTGTAAAAAAAAGTAATGATCTGTCCACATGCACTCACCTTGGTCTTTCTACCACAAAAGGCTGAGCAAGGCAGTCTAAGAAAGCAAGCAGCCACATCTGCCCCACCTGAAAGCAAAATCCTGACCAGATAGACAGCATCGTTAAAGGAAAAAACAGGGATTTTCCCTTAGCGATTCAAAGGCAATTCATACAGCAATTAAAGTATCAAGTTCAGATGTGCTCACAACTCATGTGGTTATAAAAGCAAAAGTATCCAGATGCATAAACAAATAAATAAACAAACCATGAACAGAGTAAAATGGGGTTTAGCTGGAGAAATCATCTTCACAGTATATTACAAGACTAGGAGCACTCCTCATAGGATGGAAAGACAGATGGCTAAAATGAAGCATGACAAGGCAATATAAAATCACAACAAGAAGGGAAACAAAAAATAAATAATCCCTATCCCTCACAATATAAAAACTAAAGATTACCCAGTGAGATGATCAGGCAACATGTTTTAACAGGAAACAATTTCTGCAAGTGTGTGCATCTGAATGGTGGGGACTGTGATCAGGAACTGGGGAAAGCAGAAACTTCAGAGGGATTAAAGAAATTGAGAGATTGAGAGATGAGGGGGGCCATGGATTGTGGCACTGACTTGTCCCACAGTGAGTTAACGCCACGATCGGGGAAACCTGCAGCCCCAAAAGCCCTTGAACATCTGCCTGCTGCGAGCTGGAACAGTGCAAGGAGGGAAGGATCAGTCTGTACTTGTCCTGTCTCTTATACACTTTGCTTAGTGCATGTTGCTAGGCAGAGCAAGAGTAGGGATATTAGCTTGGACATCCCTTTGGCCTCATAGCATTTAGCAGGTCTGAGAGGTGATGCTGATGGCACTAAATAAAACAGAGCACCACAGACATACATACATACATACATACAGAGTGCTGCCACATAACACAGCAGTGTTAGCCCTGGACCTGGTGCAATTTTTGGCAGGTGCAGCAGCACTCCGCTGAGCTGGCTCACTTGCAGGGACAGATCTGGCCATACCAGGATGGACAAAGCGAAGAGAACCATTCCAGCCCAGCCAGCCTCTGCCATTTACCCTGCAGGGCAGGGAAGCATACCTGTCTTGCTTAATGAGCCTCTGTAAACATTAATAGGGCAGACCTCTAAATTACTTAAACATGCAAAGCAGGGGTTAAAATCATCCAGACTCTCTTCTGCTGTCTGTATGGCAGTTGTGCTCAGTGATCTCACACATCAATAAAAGGGCCACGCAGGTTAATTGGAGGATATATCTTAATTACCTATATGCCTGGAACTGACCAGGCAACCCAGCCAAGTCCCCATCCCGGTGGCCTCCTAGCTCTAAAATGAGCCACGTCAGGAGATCCCCTTACACTGTTTACCTGCTTCTCCTCCAGCCTTGCTTTCCCTGAAACAGAAGGAAGTCAATGTACTTTTTGACTAACAAACTCACCCAAAGAGGGTGTGCTGTATCTCACAGAAATTGTAACTCACAGAGCAGGATACACCCAAAAAACGTCTCCAGCAAGCAGCAGCTTTTCCCAGAGGCTTGCTTTGTGCATATTATATTCAAGACCACGCTTTCATGAGACTGTTCCTGTCTGCAGAGATCAGTGTGAGGGAGCCCCGGGGCTCTTTCCTGCCCATGGCCACCATCCCAGCTGCTCCCACGGCTGCTCCCAGCCACCACCCTGGCTCTGCACCCACAACAACTCTCATCTGCAGATCAAAAAAGGTTCTCCTCCCAAAGCTTCACAGTTGGGTCTACCTTCCAGTTCCTCTTTTCAGGAGGTTTTTTTCTCATGCAGGAGAAAATCATCCCTGACTGGGTTTCTTCTGATCAACCCCAGGGTGAGGGACAGAGTAATCCCGGTGTCCATCTGGCCACCTTCTCCTGCCTCCACCTGGTTCCTCCCACTCCGTTAAGACCAAGACCTGTGATTTTATGCCACAAGAGAGGTGGAGATTCCAGCATGTGGTGAACATCTTTAACACACAAATGCCCAAGAGAAGAGGGAGAATGATGTCAAAGTTCAAGAGACAGCAAAGCAGTGCCTTTCCTCATTGCACTGCACAAACCTGGCTTCAGAGAAGTAGTTACCACACTTAAAACCAAAACACTGAATAATTGCAGGCTGTTCAGCCCAGCACTGCCTATTGTGCAAAGTCCTCTGTACAGGTTTCCACACAAATGAGTGATTTGAGCAATTTTGGTCAATTTTAATGATAGGGACAGCAAAAAGGGAACCCAGGTGCAAGCACACAAGTTTATTCTGAGCAGTTGCCCTGCAGTAATGTGGTTGTCCCTGTCCAGAGCCCCTGGGTAGTTTGGTGTCAGTCACACACAGACTTTTTCCTGACTGTGGCTGACAGGGACTTCATGGGCCTTCTCCAATGGCTCCAAAGAGCTGCAAACCAAAGGGAGATAATGATTTAACACGACACCCATTTCCCAACTCTGGGCATTTCTATACAAACCATTGCAGGAACCTGACTCTCATGAGTCACCCTGTTTAATTTGACTCCTCTCCTCTGCTCCTCAAGGAACACAAGCCAGCACAGGCCAAATCCTACCCCGTTGATACTGGCTCACAAAATCAATTACAGGAAGCTGCTTCTCAGATTGCAGGGCCCTGTGTGCAGCCAACCAGCGGGTGAAGGAACACATGCAGATACATCCTGCATACACCACTTGTCTCCATCCAATTTTTTTCCCCTCTCTCATGGGTTTTCCAAACTCATGGATTTCCAGACTCAGAGTTTGGAGGAAACAAAGCAGGAGGAAAAAAGAGAACCAGTGTGGACAAAACTCAAGGTAGCTTGAAAGCAGCCTCCCCAGAATACCTCTCTCCAACTGGTGGGGCTGCACACATCTTTGCAAAGATAGAGGCCTATTTTTTTTTTTTTTGGAAGTGTAACCAGAGTTACCAGAACAATCCTCTGAAGCCAGCAGCTTCCTAAAGTGTGAGAGAGGCCAGAGACCAGCCCTTTTCTATTCCCCCTCTTTGTTTGGGTGAGGAATTTGCAATCCAAATCCTAGGCACAGCAGAGCAGGCAATGAGCCTAGCTGCTGTAAAAAGCATCTTAGAGAGCTCAGGAGGCTGTGTGCCAAGGAGCTGCTGCGAGACAAGGTGAACTGCATTAGAAAAACCCCCGTATGTATATAATACCACTAAGACAGCAAATAAAAAAACCTGTCCTGCAGTGCAAAGGAATGTGATAGTTACTGAGTGCTCCCCTATAGCTGCAAAGAGTCCTTGAAATATTAACAGGGTTATCAGCATTCACTTATCGGTTACAGTAGTGCCTAGATAATTCAAAGGACTGAGCCAGAGCTCATAAATATGTACCCTTTCTCAATACAAAACTCTTATTATCAGAGAATTTGTTAATTTTTTAACTGAAATTTGTTAATCTTTTAAATTAAAAAAATTAGAAAGGCAGCAATCTACAGGAAAAATATACTCAGTTGTTGATTTTTGCATCCATTTATTACTATTTTTTTCATGTGTTCTGTGTGTTTTCAAGGTAGTTGTTTTTAAACATGTTTATTGAGGTTTTGATGTTAGTACAATGCAGCTGCATTTTGTATCACAAAATCTGTGGTAGGTTCAAGATGTAGAATTTTCAGGTGGCAGAAATTCACACAAATGAAAGCTGGGAGCTCTGTACCCACAGAAGAAAGTGGTGAGTGCTGACACTCTTGCCTACATGGATTAGGTGCTGAGTCTTGCACACAGAGCACTGAAACAAATCCTTCACTTGATATGAGTCCATGTGGTCACACAGGCCTGAGGGAGAGACAGTACAACATTTTCATAACTGAAAAGGACTTTCTAGAAACTTTTGACCTTCAAGAGGGACATAATGCAAGCATGGGCAAAATTATATACTATCTCCTTCAAGAAAAAGCAACAGAGAAACCAGCAAGCCAAGAGCAGAGCCTAAACCCACCTAATTACTGCCTCCTCTTTAACACCATCCCTGTGTCTGTCCAACCATGTGCTGAACTGCTCAAACAGAAGGCAACAGAAATTCTACTAAAAGAAATAAAAACAACAAGAAAAATAAGTTTTGCTTTGGTTTCAAATGCAAAGCAGCCCTAAGCTACATGAGGGGCTGACTACCACAGCTCCTCTCAACCTCTGCACTGGAACTCATCTTGTGCTGCACTGAACTGCTTCTTCACACCAAGTAAGAACTTTTTTGTCTTTTTTTTTTAATTGCTAGTTTGGCTTTTTGTCAACTCTCATCCTCCCTTGCATTATCTTCTACTCATTCAATGAACTCAGCTGTTTCTTCATGCTAAGTCAGAAGCTTGTTTTATTGGGGTTTTTTATCGGCAGATTGGCTTTTTAGAAGCTTGGTGCATGGAAACTGCCCAGCACAAGGTCATACAGGTGATGGGAAGCAAAGGGCTGTAACAGCCAGATTGGTTCATCTTTGCTGCAGCTTGCATCCTGTGACATTTATGAATAACATCCAGCCCCATTCATGCATCTGTTGAACCAGGTTACCTTGTGGATTCTTCACCTTCTTTTGATAACAAGTTTAGGAGAAGATAGCAATGCTGTTACCAACACACAGCAAATCACACAAGCTCAGGCAGTTCAAAGGGCTAATTGCTCTCACAGTTTATTAATATTCCTGTTTCATTTCTGCAGCAAAAAGAGAACGGGAAATAATTTTTCCACCAGCAAGTTCAATTTTCTATTTAAAGAAGGTTCTCAAGGAAATATGTTGTATATACATAATATTATTTAAAACTATGAAGCTTATCAATTTATCAAGCTTTATCTTAAACCCAGCTATATTTCTTCACATCCCTTCACAGAGAGGTTATCCCAGAAATTTGTTTCCCTGGGGGTTTCAAACTGCCTTCTAACATCCCACCTAAATTTATTATGTTCACTTACACATTTTTTTTCTTTAAACTGCTCTGCTCCTGTACTTCAGGGATGCAGGTAGCAGTCATAGCCACCTTTGGTTTTTATTTTGCAATAAAAAGGATGCAATCTTCTACCATAAATGATACCTCGAAAACAAATTCTCTGTTCCCCAATTTGTCCTCTTTACAATATACATTAACTTTTCTTGACTAGGAACAATCAGAATTGGAGAGAGATGAAATATTTGCAGTGCCTTGTACAACAGCATGTAGTATTTCACTTTATATAATAAACCCATCTCACTTATTAAGCCCCTGTGGTGGAAGCCCCATGCACCACTGCATTTTTCCAATGGTCTGATGCTTCCATGTATCCAAACCAACTCAAATACATAGACTGAGCAGGCAAGAAAATAAATAGTGTAATTTCAGAAAATGGAGTAATTTTCCATCCCAGTATTCGACAAGCACTTTAAGTAGTATATAAGTTGATGGAGGACCCATCTCCAAAGAGAGGGCAATGTGACCCTGGCATATCACACCCAGGTAACAATATATTGATTTCTTCAGAGAAGCAGCAGCATTTCCTCCAAACAAGCCACAACACATGATCCAATCAAAATAAATGAAAGAGGTGCTGAAATGCCATCACATGGAAGCTAACCTGTTCCAAGAGATTTCGTGACTCATAAATTATCATAAAGAAAATTAAATGCTACAAAATACCTAAGAACAGAAATAGAAAATAAATTAATCAAGATGTCTAATAAGGAACAGAAACAGTGGTGCTTTCTAAGTGTTGGATTATTAACTATTGTGCTTTCCAAAAGGGATTATATTAACCTGAAGTTCTAATGGATCAGCTTCTCATTTGCTAGAGGACCAACTCTCAGCTGCAAGTTCATTCCCCACCCCATTACCTGACCATCTCTGCAAGGTGCCTACACCCATGGGCCCCTCTCACTGCATCATGAGGATGGAGCTGGGATTCAACAGGGAAAACTCATCTCCAGGGCAAACCACCAGCTCATTGCCTGCTGACTGTCATGAGTGGGATGCAGAAAGGGATGACACAGGTCACAAAACCAGTCAGAGCCTTGGTTTTGATAATCATGGCAGAATAAAAGGGAAAAGTATGGCAAAAAGAGAAAAGCACTGGAAATGCAAATACATGGCTGTGAAACCATCAGGCTGAGCTCTCTGTTGAGTGTATGGACAGATTCAGTGACCCTCAGGGAATCTTACCTGCTGAATGAGCCAAGAATACGCCTTGCTGGGTATTAGGCAATGCCATGTAATATGACTACAGCAGTAAACACAAAGGCTCTACAGTGCAAAGAACAACACTGGGAATTTCACAACTGCTGAAATCTCAGCCTGATTTCTCTAAAATTCAGTTTCATCACAGGAAAAAAAATTTATTTAGGGTTTTCTTATCATTAGTCACTTATATAAGTTCATTGAAATATCTGAAAATGCACAATATCCAAAATTTATGCAGCACTAAGCCATCCTATATGACCAGTTTGGCATGTGTAGAGCTTGAGTAAAGTTGTTTGCCCCACTGGATGCTTTCCAGTCTGAGAAAGCTTTCAAACTGGCCGTCAAAGTTGTCACTTTACTTTCCCTTTAGGCCTTGAAAAGAGCAATGAAATCTTTTAACGGCTACAGACTTATCAAACAGACTCAGAGCAAAAGCCCAGGGAGTCCCTGACACAGCCTCAGAGCAGGAGAAACTCTCCTGGAAGACTTCCCCCAGGGGAAAAAAAAGGGATGGATACTTAACTGCCAGAAGTGGTGTGAAGAATTTTATCTGATCATCTCAGCATCTCAGCTTCAGCCCAGTCTGATGCAGGCTGGCTGAGATAAAGGAGTGAATCAGTCATCTCAGCTTAAGAAATCCCCACCACTTGGCAAAGGACATATTTTTTAAAAAAAAGTTGGTAAAACTCTGTCATACAAAACAAGCATGTTCACTGCACAGAACAGAAAAAATATCCTTGTCTCTCAGTTCTCATCTGAATTTATTGCCATTAATCAGTCATGTCCATCAATGCTGTTAGTAGTAAATAGGAATTTCTTAGTTTAAAGCCTATTAAAGCTGAATAAAGTCCCAGACACTGTTATCATCTGAGCCATAGGGCAGCTGAAGCACAAAAGCACAAGTCAATAAACACAACTGCACCTTTTCACAAGGGATAGAAAAAAAATATAGTCAACATCAATACCCTGACTGGGCCACACAGGTGTTGCTCCCACAGAGTGCAAAGACAACAAGCACTGACACTCAGTGTGCAGCATGCCCTGCAATCTGGACCTGGACACAGATGTCCCACGACTGCTCTTGCTGGTGACCTCTGTGGGACTGTGAGCACCTTATGCTGTGGCTCCCTGGGCTCTGCACAAGGAGGGGGGCAAAGGATGGTGTCTGCAAAACCTCTGGAAGCTGCAACCAGCAGCCATCACTGCTGAAGTCTCAACCCCAGAGCTGCCAGTGGAAGTGCAAAGGTTGCATGGGCAATCCACTGGTTCACCAGGCAGATCTCAAGGGGCTTCCCAGGAAGGGATGGACCCTGCCCCTCACCCTGCACCAACACACCCTCCTAAGTGACAGCACAGTGGTCAGAGAAAGGTGCAGAGTGGATGAGAAATCTGCCCTGCCTCCCTAAAAGCAAGAGAGAAGGCAGTGACAAAGGAGGCTGCCACACCATCAGCAATCCCTGTGCCTGGTGGGCAGCTGCCAGTCAGCTCCCTGCTCCTGCTGCAGACACCACGAGCCAGGCCCAGGATGCCCCCAGCACTGCCATCTGTTATCTCACAGGGCACTCACTCAGTGGATGCCTGCTGGTTATCCTCATTATTTACAGCAGGTATTACAAAAGCAGCTCAACAAGGTCTCTGCTATGCATGGCCCTGTACAAACTTGCAGCAAGCAAACTCCAGAGATGCAGCACCTCACCTTGCTGCACAATGGAATAGGGCAAAAAGATCCAGTGAGTGCAAAGTGAGAAATGAGAAAAAAAACATGGAAGAAGGAAACAGGAACACCAGCATGTACTGTGTAACAAACTTGCAGCATCTACCAGGTCCCAGAACACACCCAGGGTTCCCACTCTGCACAACCAGTGCAAACAACCAGTGCCTGCTGTCAGCAGCTTGGTCTATGAACCCAGGTGTCACACTGCCAAATTCAATGCAGAATAATGTCAGGTAGCTTGGTAAGTAGGACTTAAAAGTTAATCTGTCTTATGTATCGATCAAA
Organism: Pycnonotus jocosus; assembly: GCA_013400435.1. Classification (NCBI taxonomy): domain Eukaryota; kingdom Metazoa; phylum Chordata; class Aves; order Passeriformes; family Pycnonotidae; genus Pycnonotus; species Pycnonotus jocosus. The sequence continues at coordinate 411,926 of VWYP01009352.1, forward strand.
AAAACTCAGAGAAATTTACCCCCATCACTCTTAACTTAAAAAATCCTTTTACAAACACCCTGCAAAACTAACCAGAAGGCACCAGCAGGTTCACGAGCTTGAGAAACTGAAGTTAAGATGGGATTTAAACTAGGAGGCAATTACCTGCCAGATGGAGAGCTCATCATGCAGAGCACACATCACTAAATTACACTGTGTCAGTAAGAGGAGGCAACATCAGAAATACAGCCCGTGAGAAGGGAAACTGAGTCAGCCAACGGGACAGTCCAGCCCAGTTGTTGCTTCCAAGAGACCTTTACCACATGTGTGTGTGGGGCAGCACTGGCTGGCTGCAGCAGCAGCGAGCACACTGCGGGAAAAGCCACTGCATCCAAGCGACGAGCAGCAACACGTCGGTAATTACTAGCAAGTCTATCATCATGGCAAACTGCAGTGAGAAAGAGGATTAAACAGTAGGTGAAGATGGGTTGGACTCTGAGTATTTAGCAGTGTAATTTAAGTCTGAGTCCATGAATTCTTCCATAACCGACCCTTTAGCCCATGCGGGGGCTGCTCCACATAAAATCAGATTACATTTACAAATAGTTAAAGCCAGGAGGCAAACAAATCATCTCAGATCAATAGGAAAGTACTCCATGGAAACTCCCAGGGTTCTTGCTTATTTTACCTTTAATTTCCCAGGTGAGAAGAATCCAGTTCCTGGTTACAACCAGAAGTGACCTAGTCTTGCCATGGCCTGAATGGGTCTCATGATCCCACTACTGTCATGCCCTAAAGAGCATCCAGCAGCTGAGGGTAAAAGCCAGATTGCCCACACTGCTGCTGAAGCAGAGGTGTCCATGCACATGAGCCAGAAAGCCTCCTCTCCTGCACCCTCCAAGAGTGAGTGTGATCCTGTGGCTTATGGCACTTACCAAAGAGAGGGGAAATGTGAGTCCCACAACAGTTCCTGAGCCTTCTTCGGCTCCTCTTTACCATACAGCACAGTGGGAGCTCCTAGATCAAGGGCTGAAGCCCAGCCCATCTCTGCCCTGCTGAGCGTCCTGATCGCTGTGCTGAGTGAAGTGCCCAAGCTGTAGTGGGATGGTATTTCAAGTATTCCCACTTTATAGGACACTTAACTGCCTAAAACAGAATAGGGCTGCAGGCAACAGGCACCTACAAGTGAAATGCTGCAGCTCTTGCTGGTTAGATCCAAGGCCTCTTACTAGACCTAAGGCATGAAAGGTGCCAAATGCCTCTCCCTAGTCACACTGAGCAGTGCCCGCAGTGTCTGGAGGCTGCTAAAACAAGAAATGCACGGGTGTGGGACAGCTTTTATGTGATTTAAACTAAATGCACACAGCCAAATCAATTTTAAAACTAAAAATCACAGCTTGGATGTTCAAGGGTCTCCTTTAGAAACAGAGCCAGCACAAACACCACTGCAAGCAGACAAATGAATGAGAGGCTGAGCCAGTTCCTGGAAAGTTCAAAAGTGCTATGACAGGAATTCAATGCAATAAGCCCAGTGACTTGCTAACATCAGTTTTGAATAGGATCGAGGAGTCTGATCTGTGGCTAGTGAAAGTAAAGAGCAAACCCAACCAATCCAGCACATCTTTGTGGCCATGATGTGTGCTCTGGTGGCATGGCAGCTACAGAGATGCACCTTGAGTACATTAGCTTCCAAACCTAACAGCCCCTTGGGGTTTAACAGCAAAGACAGACTGCTGGGTGCTGGCCATCGCATCCTGGAAACTCAAATCTAATACCTTAGTTCTTGCTTTGCCCGTTTTGGTGGGCTTCAGAACCTTTTGCTTCTTCCTGAAACTGGGTCTAGCCCACAGACTCCATGGCAGGCAGGAGATGCCATGTTGACAGCAGTTGTTAACAAGGGATTTTTCTTTTGCCTCTTTCAAAAAGCACTGAAATATTTTGACCATATGCGTCATTTCTAAAAGTGCTGGAGACCTGATGGAATGTAGCATCTATCACGTGTCAGGCAATGGTGTTGAAAACAGATTACTTTCCTTTGTATGTGATAAACATAACAAGTCTATGTTTATTATGTGGTCCCCTGAGGATTTATTACAGGTTTGCCTTTCCATTTATTTGCTTTTTTTGTGCTTGGCAAGGGTAAACACTGGAATAAATATGAAAGTGGTTACAGCTTAGCAGCATTAATGACGTGCTGAAACAAAGTCCAACAGTTTTCCTTTCTCTCCAGCAAATCCTACTTTTCTGTTTAAGTGCTTTTTTTTCAAGTGCGAAGATCATCTTTCTGGAGTATTTTAAAATTTTCTTTCTTCGTTGAATGTCAAATCCCCATAAAAGAATACTTTCCCCCTTCATTCACTCAAACCCTTGACAATATTTAAAGCATATCCTAACATTATCCATGGCAAAACATTTTCCTCTTTGCAAATTACAGCCTCTCCCATCTTTCCTATCTAGTCTGCTAAGCCTGTTACTACAGGTAGTTTGCTGTAACAGAAATAAGTACAATCATTACTCCAAAAGAAAACAAACCCTTCCGTTCTGGCTCACACATTCAGGGTGGGTTCATCCCACTGAACTTCAGCCACCTAACAACAAGGCAATCAGCCCAAGTCAGTCACTTGTGCTCCCTCTTTAATCAGTGGGGTGAGATGGACATTTCCAGTCAACAGCCCTCCTGCTTATCAACCAGTCATGGCTGCAGCCAACATTTGAAGCATTTGAAGAGAGGATGATCATGGTACTAGATAGAGATCTGACCATAGAAGCCAAACTGTACCTTTGCTAATGCTGTTTTCAATCCAACAAGATCAACACATTGCAAGTCATTCTCAAGCAAAGTCTTAAGAATTTAAAAAAAAAAAAATTAGAGAAATCTCAACAGATTTCAAAAATTTCGATTAAGAGTACATCCTGCCCCTTTTGGAAAATTGTATTACTTCTATAAATAGCTCAGTGTTTTTTAGTACTGGAAAAAGAGCTCCATTGGGGGGGGGAATAATAATACTGTCACTTGTCACAGAAATACTAAGTGGTATACTAAGTAATACTAAGTAATTAAAACTGAATTTAATCAAGTCTCAGATGTTTTTTGTTTCAAGTGGACAACCACTGCGAACAAATCTTTGAAGAACTGACCTCCTTGTCAACTTGTTCTGTACTTTGATTTATGCAATCTTTTGTCCAACTAGTCTTAAAAAATGAGCAGACAACAAAAAAGCCTATCATTCAGAAAAGACAGTACTACCATGCTTGTTTCTTGAATGGCAAAGTAGATATCAGAGTAGTTAGGAGCATTATATTACCTAAACCATCATAATTCCCACAGAAACCAGGACAGAAAAACTCCATCATGGAAGATTGCCAAAGGCTGTCATTAGATCTGATCTGAGTATCTTCAGCTCTTCTAACCCTCTTACATTTCCTAAATACTTTCCACAGATATTTTTGGAAATGCAAGTCAGTAGGCCAAAGGAAGCCAAAAGAGATAGTTGCCCAAACCCTGTAACTTAGGCAATACTGAGGTAAGCAGGTAAGTTGTGTTGTTATCTCAAGTACTCAAACATAGAGAGCTTGTCCTCACCAACTGACTCTCAAAACCCTGAGGGCTTACAAAAGAGAGAGTGAAGGAATGGAGAGCATAGATCTTGTGTCTTGACACTTGATCCTTTCCTTACTCATCCTCCATGCATGAGCATTACTGCTAGAGTTGCCTACACTGCTAAATATTGAAAAGGTACTTGCACACAGGTTTAAAGAGGTTTCTGCTTCACATTTAGTTGTTTCCTGCTCTAACTTTCAGAGCAGTCATATTCCCAGGGTCTTCGTATCAGTCTCACCTGACCCACAAGGAAATTCAGGGGCCCAGTGAAACTGCAAGTGAAACCTGTCCCCAACAATTGCTGTACCCAACATAACCAGATGGATGTGAGCTCAGCTATGCCAATGTGTGCAGCAGCTGCACATCTGGCTGAACCAGAACTACCATCATAGGTGTGGCATGCTCTCACACGGTCCTGGACCCATGAACTCTGAGCACCCAGCCAGCCCAAAGACTGGAGACAACTTGTCAGCCACAGGGGTGTCTGACAGACCTGCTGCATACTCTGAGGAGGAGGCAGATAATGAATGAGTCACTCCAAACCCTCTGTGAAGATGCTGGGAGTTACCAGCATGCCAAGATGCTCTGATCAAGATGCTCTGATCAGACTGGTTGAAATGTTAGGATGTCTGGGTTCCTATCCAAGTGTCTGCTAAGGGTCTCTCAATCACCCTACAGAAGAGCAGTGAGCAGCTCTTTACTTCACCTAATGTTATACTTTAAAACCTCACATTATGTTCCCCAGTCATGGAATGTCTGAGAAAATTTATTTAGCTCCAAGACAGGATGGGGGTTAGTTCCAAGGTACTAAGTATATACACTGAAGGAAAATGGACCATTCAGTGAGCAGGTGTAAAATGATACGCTTTATCAGCAGCCAGACACTTCCTCAGGTAACGCTTGGGATGCTGGAGATAATGAAGTATAAAATCCCACTGCTTCACATCACCTGCTTTCCCCACCACTACCTCTACTGCAGGTTTACTATCATGCTAACATCAAAACTTAGGAAATTGTTCCTATATTCTAAACAAAGGGTTCTTTTGCCATTACTTGGGCAACAATTTATTCTGTATTCGGCAGTTTGCAGCAGGTTCTGCAATCCCAGCCTAAAACAATTCTGAAATGCCTGACCAGAAAAACAGAAGAAGAGAGGATTCTTCTGAACTCATGAGTGCAGGTCAGAAGGAAGGATATTTCAGTGATGTCTGAGATGGAAGCAAATCACAAGAGTATACGCCAAGGAAACCAATTCTTTAATATACCCTGAGGCTTAAAAAGTAATAAAAAATATAAAACAGTTACTAACCCAATTTTAAAAAATGCTTATTACAACTATCTTCTCATTTGCAAATAGTGTGAAAATAAACGGAAAAAAGTTTTCAAGGTAATCCCATCACCATACTTCTCTACATTTAATTTCTTTCCCATGAGACTGTTATCAAGTAAAGCCTATTAGATCTTTCTCACTGTCATATCTCCATTCTCATTCTTCTTATACTTTCTCCTTGTTACCTTGGCTTTTCTCTTTCCCAAAATTTGCTGAGAAAAGTATCAACATTTTATTTATTGACAGGGAGAAGATAGCTTTTATCTCAGTAAACCGTTCCTTTGTCAGTCAGACTTCCACTAAATATTTTCCCCCCATTACCATGGATGTTTTCCTGTCTTTTAAAACAAAAATATACCACTCCTATGAAATCCAGGCATGAAGTGGAAGGAAGCCTGTAGGGAAGCAACAAGGTAACCACAGCCTTGTTGCTTTTTATCAGCTGGAACACATAATACAGCTGAAAATGGAAAATCACATTGCAGCAGGCTGGAAGGACACACCTCAATGCACCAAGCTGTAGCAGAAATTAGAATACGGAACATATATGGATGCAATAAAGGATACAGGTAGCCACAGCAGATCCAGGAACTACCCTGGTCACTGTTCTTGATTTGCTATTTTAGGAAAATAAATGTAAATGTTCAAAGTCACAACTATTAGCTATGATCAATCATCTTTCACTTCAGTCCCACCGAATACACCACCCAACGACTGGGGATACAATCCTGCAGCTTGTGGTATCATGCCATCTTTCTAAATGCATCCCTCATCACAGCCTGGCAGCCTCTGCACCACTGCCTCCTCCCCTTGCTCTACAGTGGGATGCATGAGGGAAGTGCAAGAGCCCAAGGTCCCTGGGACACCAGCGTGCAAAAGCCCTGCAGCCACACAACAGGCTCCAACACCTCTCCTGCTCCAAGGAGAGGACTGGCCACCCATCCATTTCCATCATCTCCTGACTGTATAACTCACAGGGATCCCTATACCAGCTGCCTGTAGGATTGTTCCCTGGAAGGGGGGCCATGGAGAGCAGCTTGGGTGCTAAGTGCCAGTTTGGGTGTTAAGTGCCCCTTGCTGTCCCAGGAAGTACATCCTTGGTGGCAGCCAGAACCAGCAACCCTGCCCCCAAAGCTGACAAGGCAGAGCCCACCTGCCCTGCTGCCCAAAGGTGGGGACATGAGGCTGCTCAAAGGTGGGCACATGAGGCTGGGCTGTGCCTGGTGCTGCCCAGGTGTCCAGGACACATCCTGAGAGCTCACACCACGCTCACCCTCCTGCCCAGAGGTGTCCCTGTACATACAAGGATACCTTCTCGCTAGAATTTCCTTTTTCCCTTTAATCTCAAATCTTGCCACATACAAGTGATGCCCCAATACTTTGTATCTCAGGCAGAGCTGCGGCCTCACCTTTCTCAGAAGGGCTGCACCAAAGTATTGCATCATCTCTATCTGTATGGAGAAGGCACAGACCTGGAGATTCAGGTTCATTAGCAATAATGACTTTTAAATTACAATAATAATGAAGATTCTTTACTAAGTTCTGAGTGAAAATTCCCGAAGTTGATTGTAATACAAACAAGCTCTGTTAATTTCTATTTGCTGATAGTCAATAACCTCACTGAATGTCACTGGATATTTAAAGCTAAAGAAATGTAAAAGACGATAATTGAGCTTGCAAGTTCTCAAAAATGTTTGGGTGTCTATCCCTCACTGCCTAAGGTGCAACACCTTCTCAGAATTGTATATTGCATGTTGCATAATATTATACATTTATCTGGACCACTCAAAAGCTGTAGCATCCAGCCAGTTTGGGTTTGTCTGCACTGCTGATTTAGGCTGGGTTCCCAGAGGAGTTTGCACACACAGCTATTGTATCTCACCGAGCTGTCGTTGATGATAAGTGGGACTACTTGTGGCAACACAGCCAAGCAGGTGCCAGCATTGTTTGCAATGTGATACCCAGACAAACTTGTGTAACATTTCTGCAAAGCTGATGCTCATACCAGCCTTCCCCCTGCCGCCCCAGCAAGAACTGCAATATAATGTTTAACAAGCAAAGGCAATGTGACTTCAGCAATGTTTAACACATTTTTTTTACCAAATAAATCCCAATTTAACATTATCATGAACATCACTGTGGAGAAAAAGTAATCATATTTAACCATCCTGTCAATTTAAGCCATGTATTTATTAGTAACACTGAGAAATCACAGACTGATGGACTGTCAACCATCTGTTTCAGAAGGTCAGAGTAAAATCCTGCCCCTCCTGGAAAGTAGGGGCAGGATTTCAGCAGAGTCCAGATTTCATCCCAGTTGTTAAAACATCTCAATGTGTAGACATGGGAATATAAAGCCAAAGCTCTGCTTTCCTGTAGGAAAACCCTGAAGATACACTAGAAAAAGGAGAATGTGTCTTTTTAAGGGACCCCTGGAGCACTTCTGGAAGAGTTGCATGCAAAAAGGGTCCGGTTTGTTCACTGGGACGGCTCTGTACAACAGGCACAGGCAGAGGGGCACCCAGAGAGATTCACTTCAAAAGAGACAGACTTCAAAAGCTCCTTCCCAACCCAAAGCAAAATGCTAATATCCACACCACCCACACTGCCTGTGTTGGTTCCTGACTGGCTGTGGGGGCACAGCCCACGGGTACCCCACGGGTACCCCAGCAAGGGCAGAGCCATGCACGCCCCGAGCCTGCCCCAGCTGCTCTCCACCCCACAGAACTTCTGACAATGCTGACATGAAACTTCTGACAGCCTTATGAAGCCTATTAGCTCCATTTGCTTGGTCTTCATGATTCTTAAATTTTGTTTATAAGCAGTAGGCAAGAATTACCATGCTTATTTGAATAATCCCCAAGTCAAATGAAGGAGTGCTGCGTTTAGCCACGTATCAGCGCCTCAGAGTAACTCAGTGGAGCAGCAGAGCTCCTCGCTAGCACTGCACACACTCACACGCCTCGGCAGCACAACACATCGCTCGACAGAAATAAGATTTTTACAGCACCACTGTTATTTCCGACTCATATAGAGATCGAATTCCCCAAGTTCATAAAGAGTTCCAGTCCTTCCCTGACCTAAGAGCAGCTGTGAGTAGCGAGGACTTTGTGTTTGTCTGGGTTGAGAGGTTAATGGCTACTCCATAGACACGTTTTTTTTCAGTTAACTGGCAGGTCAGTTTAGCAGATGATTTGCAGGTGTTACGAAACACTTAGAGATAACCCCGGGAGTACTTCTGTCTGAGCTTCTTCTCTGTCTCTTTTCTTTTTCGAACGGCATCAGATAAATCAGAGAAACCAGGCAGGTGAGACTTTCATGAACTAATCACACAACGAGAAATTGCCCTTCCAATTTCCACACAGTGAACTACTCCAAATAAATGTCAAATGTAGGTTAGTGCTTGTTAAAATTATCTTAAAATCCTAGCCATTAAAAACTTTAACATTTCAAGTATCTCAAGACACGCAGCAGACAGTGCATTTTGATGAACATCACAGCACAGTTTCAAAGTCCACACCTTCATAAAACACGAAAATGATGCTGCAATAATCAATCTCCTGCATAAGAAAACAGGTCTTCACTCCTACCTGAGACTTCACCCACTTAAACCATGTAAATCATTATACCAAGAAAGGAATTGTTCATGTCAGCTATTTTGCTGCACTGAACACACTCTTCCCCTAGTCTAACAACTTTTCCAAGCTTTGTGTTCCACGATGAATGCCTATCTTCTGCTACCAGATAAAGAGCTACTGGTTCAAACAGACAGTGACCATGCAATCATCTGCACCTTAATCCAAATGTTTTCTTTAAGATCACAAGCCTACTGTCTGTTTTTCCTTCTAGTCTTCACAGGACATGGACACAGCATTTACCTTACCACATAACCTGCACTCCAGAACTTTTGAAGAACCAGGAGTGGCTTTTCAGGAGATACACTGCAGCAAAATCAGTCAGCTCAGTTAATGTCACTTCCATTTTTCTGAAACAAAAAGAACGTCAAACCTGCAAACACAAGGGAGAGTGTGGCTCACTTTTCCAAGGCCTTGCTGCACACTGTGGCCACTTTTACAGCAAAATAATTGCTGCTGGGATTATGCCACAGTTAGATTATTATTTTTCTAATAATCTCCCAAGTGTGCTTTTACATACCTAGTACTTTAAGCTTTTTTCTTTTTTACAAAAATAACACAAATCTTAGTTTCAGTTTGCAGAGAGGCAGCAAGGAAAGTATCTGGCTAAATCTTTGAAAGTCAACAGAAATACGGGATCAGGTCCACAGTAAACTTTATAGTGTGGCACCTGCAGAGGAAATTACTCATTGCATGATTGATGTCACAATTAAGAGGCATAAAAAGTAATTCCATGATAAACAAGCAACGAGTAGAAAAAGAATAATATCCTAAGCGCATGTTTGTGCTCAAATAAAAGTACATATTGGACAACATGGAACAGTATTCACACACACAGACAGAAGTTCTCCAATGAAGTTAATGGCACAGTATCCCTTCCTCTCCCTTTCTCTCCCTCCCCCTAACAGCCCTGATTTGGGGGCTGCATTTGGCCAGTATCTGCCCCTAGTGCCACTAAAGCAACTCCAGTGCCACTAGCCATGGTACACAGCTATCACGCAGCCACAACTGATTGCTTTCAGAGCTGCCATTTCCCACATGAGTGCAGGTCAGCAATGCAAACACCAGCAGCACATCCACCCGGGCCACACCAGCTCTGGGTTGAGGTCTAAGGAGCGACCAGCCAAACTCTGGGTATACAGAAGGGTATAAACATATTTTGTTGCTGAAAAAGCAGAGATATCAAATCTCAACTTCTTTTTAGAGAAAAATAAAGAGGGAGGGGAGACAGATACACATGCATTCCCTACACCTTTGCAAGTTTCATCATTTACTACCTTTATGGAACCACATCAGAAAAGCTCCAGCCAAGGTACCACCTCAGCTGAGGGAGTATGCTCCCTTCCATGCACACTCATATTTATTTATCCTTGTGATCCACGTTTACTAAATAACTTCAAAGCACCACTTCAATCCACAGCACATAGGCTTGATACATTTCTGTGGTTCCTCTCCAAAAATTTCACAGATAAATTGCTGCTTCAGGAAACCAAGAGCTACACTTTAAACTGCAAGTGTGTTATTTCTGACCATGCCCCCATAGTGGTGTTACAAACAAAATCATGCACTCAAACGCTTGCTTACCTGAGACTGACACTTTCATAAGGGCTTCCAGGGGTCTGTTGTTGTCCAGATCACGACTTAGTTTGAGTTCCCCAGTGGCAGAGTCCAAAAGGAGCAAGTTTAACTCATTGCCTTGGACAAAAGTGTAGGCCAGGCTATCAGACACATCGGGATCGTGAGCTGGGATCTTGCCAATCACACCAGAGGGAAAGCTGTTGGACTTGTTGGTCACGTAGTTATTGAAGAGGATCTGGAAGTCCTGCAGCACGGGCGGATTATCGTTCTGGTCCAGGAGGCGGATGTGCACAGTTGCTCGGCTCACAAGAGGGGCTGAGGTGGCTTGCACCACAATCACATACTCCGTCCGGCTCTCATAATCCAGGTCCATTAGGGCTGTGAGGTCTCCATTGAGCAAGTCTAGTTGGAAGACCTCAGGGATGTTCCCCTCTACAATCTGGTACATGATCTGTGCATTGGTGCCCTCATCGGGATCAGCTGCACTGATCCGTGCCACAATAGAGCCCACGGGGCTGTTCTCCTCCACAAAGATATCAAATTCATCCTTCTCAAAGACAGGAGGGTTGTCATTAATGTCCAGCACAGTCACCTGGATGTCCACAGAGGCTTTCAGTGGTGGGCTGCCCCTGTCCACAGCAAAGGCCCGCAGGCTGTAGACAGCCACGTTCTCGCGGTCCAGCTTGCGCAGCGTGCGAATCACTCCAGAAGTGGGTTCAATGTAGAAGTCTCCATCTCCATCGTCACCACCCTGGAACGTGTAGAGCAGACGGCCATTGAGGCCTGAGTCACGGTCAGTGGCAGACAGCTGCAGGACACTGGTGGAGAGCGGCACATCCTCGAAAACCGAGCCCTGGTAGCGGTCGCGCAGGAAGCGGGGAGCATTGTCATTGGCATCCAGGATGAGGATCTCAACGTATGTGGTGTCCGATTTCTGGGGGATACCATTGTCATGGGCTGTAATGGCCAACGTGTAGGAGGCCTGGTCCTCATAGTCCAGCTCCATCAAGGTGGTGATGGTACCTGTATCAGGGTCAATGCGGAACTGGGGGATATTATCATCCAAAATGTAAGTGATTCTTGCATTCTCCCCCGTGTCTTCATCAGTGGCACTGATGGTGACAATAGAGGTGCCAATGGGCTTGTCCTCACTGATGCTCACTGTGTAGTGCGAGCTCTGGAAGACTGGGCGGTGTGTGTTGGCATCCGTGACATTAATGAACACCTGGACGGTGTCAAAGCGAGTGCCATCAGAGGCAGTGACTGTGAGCACATACTGCCTTTCTTGCTTGTAATCCAGGGGCAAGGCCAGTGTGATCAGCCCTCCTCCACTCTGACTGGTGATGGCAAAACGGTTCCTGGTGTTGCCACTGGTAATCTGGTAAGTCACAACACTGTTAACGTCCCTGTCCACTGCTGTCAGGGTCAAGACACTGCTGCCCACAGCTGCATCCTCATTCAGTCTGAGGTGATACACCTTCTCTGTGAAGGTGGGGTTGTTGTCGTTCACATCCAGGACAGTAATGGACACGCTGGCTGAGGAGGTCATGACCGGCACACCATGGTCCCTGGCCTCCACCCCAAAGTGATAGTTTTCCACAGTCTCTCGGTCCAGCTCTGCAGCTACAGTGATCCACCCTGTGCTGTTGTTGATTTGAAAAGGGAACCCAGAGTCACCTGTTACAGGGGCACCTCCAGTGGACGGTGCCATCTCTATGAGTTTGTACTCCAGGCGGGCATTCTCTCCAGAGTCAGCATCCACAGCCTGGATGTGCAGCACCGAGTAACCCAGAGGAACATTCTCCAGCACCGTGGCCTGGAAGGGAGTGCTCACAAAGATGGGGGCATTGTCATTCACATCTACAACCTGCACCGACACCATACCACTGGAGTTGATCAAAGGAGGTCTGCCCCCGTCCTGGGCTTTGATCCTGAGCGTGTACTCCCGGATAGTCTCGTAATCCAGAGGGTTGATGAGGTCGATGGCGCCAGAGAAAGAGTGAATGTAGAACTGGCCTTTCAGGTTGCCACTCACAATGCTGTAGTGCACCTGGGCATTGCTGCCCCGGTCCCGATCTGTGGCCTGTACCTGCAGTATTTGGCTGTTCACAGGGGCATCCTCTGGCACCTGGACCAGGTAGCGCTTCTCACTGAACTGGGGGTAGTTATCATTCTCATCCTCTACAGTGATGTGCACCATAGCCGTGGCACTGCGTGGTCCTGGATCTTTGCCCTGATCATTGGCCTCCACCACCAGGTGGTACTCAGAGACCTCCTCACGGTCCACCGAGGCTCGGGTCCTCACAACCCCAGAACGTGGGTCAATCTCAAAGACTCCATCACCAGCTCCCGGCTCCAGCAGGCGGTACAGCATATTGGCATTGGCTGGGGCATCACCATCCGTGGCTCGGATCGTCAGCACCTCATAGCCCACCTCCAGGTTCTCCCGGATGCTCTCCCGGTACTCGGGCTGCTCAAACACTGGCTCGTGGTCGTTGGTGTCACTCACGGTCACTGTCAGATAGGTGGTGGCCGAGCGGCGGCGTGGAGAACCGTGGTCGGAGGCGGTAACCTTCAGCACGTGGGTGTCCTTCGTCTCCCGGTCCAGGCTGCGGGCAGTGACCACGCTGCCCGTCTCGGCGTCGATGGTGAAGTAGTCGTTGGAGCGCTCGTCAAAGAGCGCCTCCATGGAGTAAGCCAGCCGGCCGGCTTCACCCTCGTCAGGGTCCTGAGCCCGCAGCACGATGACCGCCGTGCCGGCCGGTTCGTTCTCGGGGATGGAGACCTGGTAGCTGGGCAGCTGGAACTGCGGGGGGTTGTTGAGGCTCCGCGCCCGCCGCGCTCCTCGCCGCCCGCCGCCCTCCCC
>VWYP01009353.1:0-28738 GCA_013400435.1 Pycnonotus jocosus
ATATATATATATATATGCAATTTCATTTATATAAATAATAACAGAATAGCTATGGTTATCCTTATATGCTGTATAGAAAATAGGGAGTTGCACCCATCACAACACACACAAAATTAAATTATCCCTTTGGTTTTAATTTGTTCAACCTGATTGATGATAGTGAAGTAAGGGGGATGGATGATAAGAGCAAATTATTTAGTTTGTTACTCCAGCAAGCCGTCCTTCACTACCAGATTTAGTCTTCGCTCCTTAACAAAATGCTAGGCAGATTTTGAAGAGGTCACATCTCTTGTTGGCCAACTCTGCTGTCTGCAGAAATTCTTCCAGGGGAAATGCGAATTGCCCTGCTTAAGGAGCTGGTTAGTAAGATGAAAACACAAGCCTTCCAGACGCCCCATGGCAAAAAGCTGAGGTGCTTTCTTTTCATTACTGTAAATTCCATGCAGACAGGAATGATGTGGCTGAGTTTTCTTTCCCATTAGGTGCAGACTTAATCCTTGCAATAGCAGACAGATGAATCCTTGCTTGGAACAAAAGTACTTTCCTCACAAATAGCCATTTAAAATTAATCAAAAACAATAACAACAAATTATTTTTTAAAATTGAGGTAGTGCCACCTTGTTTTTTAAATTCTGCAGACTACTAGTACACAACTTTGTTGCTTTGAGGCAACAAACTTTTTCATTATCTAGCACAGAGAGGTGTCTACCTCCCTTATCCCCCTGAAAATGTTCTTTTTGGCATACTTCCACCATTTATTGCCTATGAACAGTAAGATGGAAACACCATGAAGGGTTAGGGGTAAAGGAATCGGCATTTAGCCATGAAATTAGTTTCGTGGATCCAGCTTCAGTCTTGGTGGCTCTTTGCCCACTGCAGGAAACCACCACACATTTGAACAGAGTTGGCAGCCACAGCTTAAGAGAGAGAGACATTACTGGAATAACAACTGTGTTGAAAGCCAGCAGAGAGGGGTACTGGCAAGGCTCTGCCTGGCTAGTCCCTGCCTTATATAACTATTGAAGGCACCTTCACTTGTGGCAGAAAAAAAAAATCTATTATAAGTTATTTTGCAAGGCTTCATCAGGTAAATAACCAAATAACTTAATGGGTAAAAATACTGAAGAGAAATTAAATGTGTCAACTTGCCCTGCAGCAAAGGGAGAAAGAGAAATAAGGCACCAAGTCAAATGGTTCTGCACTGGTGAAGAGCCTGTGAGCCTTTCCTGGAGCCCTCACTGACATCATTTGAAATGTGACCCTATATCTCTTGCACAAGCAAAACTTCTGCTGCAACTGATAGTCATGCATGAGCAATGGTGCTCTAAATAGCCAAATATATGGACTATTTATATCCCAGTCACTCGAAGACTTATACCTCCACTTCACCTTATGCAGACTTAGTATTCTATCTGTGCAAATGAGATGCAAATAAACACATGAATTAATTTCTGTAAAATCAAGCAACATATTTATGGGGAAAAGGCCTAAAATCTACAGTGACTAGCAAGAAATCCATGCTCATTGCTACACTGCCCATCAGGATTACTCAGAATTTCATAGCTGTCGGAAGGGAGAGGTTTAGGATGTCTGCTACAAAAAGATAGGCTTCTATTCCATGAGCAGCTTGCAACACAGGATGAAGAGAAGCAGGTTTTTCCCATTTGTAAAGCAATGGTGTGAATGCATACAGAAAGATAAACACTGTGTCTCCTTTTGATATCCTGTTAATGTAGATAAATTCAAATTTTAACATATAAGTCAATGCTTCAAGTTTTTCACTTATATTTCATATTCCAACTGCCACTCTCTACCAACAATTTACTTTGATGAGAACAAGATTGTATAGATATGACTTACAGAACTGTAGTTCTTCTACCCAATTGAGTAGAGATTTTCAAATAACTTCTAACACTTTTCCCTTTTTCCTCTAGAATTGCAGTTAAATTTAAAAATAAGACTTAACTCCTGATATTGCAACTATGCCTGTAAATGAATTTTTAAAAGTGTATTCTGAATGTCATTACCACCACTGAAATAGAGGCTTATTGCTTCTTCACATCAGTTAAGACCTTCTCCTCAGGCTGACTGTATCTTCCTGAAATGCAGCACTTTCTAAATCTCACCTGTTTTCTCCAAGAACACCCGTGACTTGTTGGCCACAGTGGAACAGAGCAGGCTAAAGGCTTGGGTATCACCCCATGCTTGATGTGGAAGGCTGAGATGCCAGGCTGCCTACATGGGAGTGTTGCTTGGAGACAGAAAGTGGCAAACCAGAGGGCATGAGGCCACAACAGCAACTCCTTTGCCAAGGGCTTTGTGGTGCACACACGCCATCACTGTGCCACTTCACCACCATGTTACGGTTTCAGGCTAAACAAGCAGGAATGCTTTGCCTTTACTATGATAAGATTTTTGCCTAAACCCACAAAGAATGTAAATATCAAATCTAGATTTTACTTTCATGACTATTTGATTAATTTGGGTAGGAAATTATTTTTTAAAAAATTAAAAATTCAAATTTCTGATGCCCTAAGAATATTATAAAGAGCAGTTCTCTAATAACATCCTATTATTCAAGTAATTCTGATCTAATTACTATTTTAGGTAATTATATAGACTGGTAGTTGAGTGACAGTGACCCCTTGTTTATCTTGTTCTGACCTGTCCTGTAAATCAGGTCAGACTGAAACTACTTCTCTTGCAGTATTCTACCTTTCAGATGGGTGCTGAAGGAGACAAAAACTGGCCTTGTCCTTTTGAGCATGCATGTAAGACACTTTTTAAAACTTAATTTTGAGTTCTTGGTTTTCTATCACATAAACACTGCCTTGAATCATATACAGCTTTATCCTATGCCAGAACCTGGTACAGGAAAGGGATAGGAGTGTCAGGGTACTTGTAGAGAATGCAGTAATGAGGATTTGGCAGCATCTACATAATGTAAGCACAGCATGATGGATTTCTGGAGAAGAGAGTGTTACTGTGTTGCCCACTTCTGCAAAAGCCATTCATTTGGACCAGGAGATGCAGCTGAGATTCAAAATCTCAAGAGATGGTGATAAAACCCCTCCAATCTCCCAACTAGAAATATCCCAAACTGCTGACTCTCCAGCTTCTCTTTCTATCAAAAAGGTTTTTTGACTTGTCTGAGAATTTAGTAAAAAGCTGCAGGTTTCCAAGTCCTTTCCAGGGGCTGCACTCAAAGCATGGCCACAAATACTTGCAAATTCTAGCAGACAGCAAAGCCAAGTGTCTCCCTTTTTGTTCAAAGCATGTTGCAAACAGAAGGGCTGCATTCTGCTGCCCATCTATGTAATAATCTATTGAGAGGCTAACCTTTTAATTCTGAACTTTCATCATCCTAAGATAGTTAAACCTCACAGCACTCACTTTTTTCTTACCTATCTAAATAAAGGCAATACAGGTTGGGATTAAGTGCACTCTGTTCCATCTATTGACCCTGCACAAGGACAGATGCTGGCTATGACTCCAGGAAGATAAGAAATAGTCCCCCACATCTGGGGGAGCACACACATGTAAGACAAGAAGAATCCTGCATTTTGTTTCACAGACATTTCCTTTTTCTTTTTTTTTTTTCTTTTTTTTTTTTTTTTAACTAAGCACTTCTTAGAAAAGCAGAGGAACAGTGGCTTGATTGATTTACTTAAGATGATCTCATATGTTGTTTCATGGTATTTGTCACATGAGTTATTGCTGATTCCCTGCTGGAAAATAGATTTCAAGTGCCTATTCACTCTGCTTCCTCACAGTTTGATTTTTCCTCATGCCTAACCTCGTGCCCAAACACGGACTGCATTCACGTAGTTTCCCATCTTCTTTGTCCAAAGTGATATGAGTGGGCTGTGTTCACCCAAAGTACTTGCTGTACAGAAAATTGCTGTGACTAACCACACTGCTATAATAACCTTCTCTCAAAAGCTGGGGAGGGGGGAAAGGAACTCCAAATTGGGGACAAAATTGAAGAAGAAAACACTTATTCACAGTTTTACATCAGCCATCCCTTCATGATAGCAGACATATAATGAAATCTCCAGAGCTAAACTTTTCAAAATTAGATTTAAAAGGTTCAGATTTATAATTTGTGGTTTGAGCTCATCTCTAGCAATTAGTCTTTGCTTCTTTAATTATTACTTGGTGATACCTTGGAATTTCACAGACTCTGCAATGTCCTACAGATTATTGTGCAGCTGCCCTTAGTAAGAGTGATTTATGTCTGAGAGAGACATGAAATTCCTGTGCTTTCAAGCACTCAGTTCTTGGCTGTACATGCTCATAAACTTCTCAGGTTAAGAAGGCATTTTCCTATATTCTTCTCTGTTCTGTATTATAAGGATGTCTTGTATTCTGGAGCTAAACATTTTTGCTGCTCTGAAATATTGTTAGTAATTTTACCATTCTTACTGAGAATTGGCAGTGTAATATTTGTAAGAATTTTTTTCACCTCTAGTACAAAAAAATAAAGCTACTAAATCAAAACCCTGCTGTTCTTTTGCCTGGTTAGCTGGTTAACTAGCTTTCCTTGATGGCTTTAGCTTCCTTTTCCTTTTAATTTTTTTTAATATTAAAATATCATTTCTAATTACAATCTGTTGTCTCTTTGTACATCTCATACTTCTTAAAGCATTAAATTGCTGTCTTAGGTCATCTGTTGATCATCAAACTACTTAAGCATGTATTTACATATCCTCACTGGAGCTAAAAAATGAGTAGATTGAAAAAAGTTTGCATGTCAGGGTCAGTCACAGTGTCCAGTACTGTGCATGCTCAAGCACTGATCTGATCCAAACACTTGAGACTCTGGGCTTATGAAATCATGGAGTGTGAATACTGATAGTAAGTGATGGAAATTCTATTTAGCAACAAGAAATGGAATTTCTGAATCGCAGCTGGCTATGTAAAGAAAGTAATGTATTTCTTACAGAAAAGTTCAGAGAGTTCTCCTACTGGAATTCCCTCACAGGGCATCCTTCTCACTCTGCAGAGGAAATATTGCTGAAGACAGCTGGGATGCAATTAATCTAGCAGAATGTCTGCAAAAATCTGTAAAAAAATTTAAAGTCTACAGCCATCATCTAATCATCCCTTTTGTAGCACAAAAGAACAAGAAAGAGGTGTTTCCTTCAGACTTAGATCATTGCAAAACATGTCTAAAACTGTCTGAGGAATCCTACTCTCCCGATTGACTCCCCAAGAAACTGAAGTGTGGATGTGAGCAGTTGGAGGAGAATAATCTTATTCCTGGAATACAGATATTGTTTTTCATGACATTCAAAGCTCTCAGGTTTAAAGTTGAGGGAATAGTAGAAAAATAGGCTAATCAACCTCATCTGCAAGATAATATTTTTTTTAACATAAAATCAAGTCTCAAGTTTTCAGGATATTTGTAGAAAAGTATTTGTGGGAAATTGTTTTTATTAACTGAGTTCTTTTCCTCATTGCTTTTGTGAAGTCTTCATTTTTCTCTCTCTCTCTCTTTGACATAGCTGCAGGACCTTTTCTGACATCTGAATAGCTCCTGAATTTGGGTTGAATAAAGTAAATTGAAAACATGACAAAGGATTTTTCAAATGCTTAAGGGATCCAGCACACTGTCCCATGGGAAAAAAAATTGACTGTATCATGAAACGTTTAGATATGAAGCCTAAGTCTTGCCATTAATGTGTCAAATATGGTTTTAATTTTCATAACATCATGAATATTCATCCACATTAAATTTTTTATGGTGGGTACTCTATAGCTCATTTTTGTAAAGAAAGTGTACACATTAGTGATTTAGATAATCTCAGGAGTGTGTTCTTGAGATCCTATCCCAACACACTGCAAATTCTGGTTTGCCTTATGAAGCAGTCTCAGAATAGACAAACTGGACAACTTTCACACACAACAGAGCAAGCCCTGTGCTCTGGGAGCACTTCTAGTGCATTCTAGCTGCTACTAGACACCTAATCCATGGACATAGATTAGAAGTAGTCCAAACAAAATCCTCCGAAGCATACACAGTGCAGACCTGGGAGCCTCCACTGCGGCTGTTTAACTCAGCCAATTTACTCTTCTTGTGCTCCTGCTTCTCTGAACCTTGCCAGAGAGTCAACACCCACTGGGACTTCAACCCCACTGTTGCACTGTCACGCAGACTTCTGTAGCCACAAATTACCTTCAGGATCATTCAGCTCAGTTAAGACTCAACTGAGGATGTTTAGGATGTATATAATTCATAATTTATGACGAGTTGTAAGCGTGTCTTTATCATTTGTCTACTTCCAGTACACAAGCCATCAATTAGTGCATGCAACCTACAACTTTATCTTACACACTCACATGAGGACAGGTTTATGGGGAATGGCAAATGTGATTTAGTCCAATGAGAAATTTGTCCTTTTCGAAACATAAAATAAAATTATTTTTAAGTCTGTATCAGGTTTTCATACTAAGCTTATAGATTAATACAGAGAAAATTTAATTTAACACTTAATTCAAAGGAAATTATTCATATTGCAGAGTTTTGTTTATTGACATACAGTAATGAGATCCTCACATTTTATTCATGCCTATATAGGACAAAATATAATTGAGTATTTTGTTTTATAACAGAGAATGCTAATGAAAGGACTCAGAAATACTGGGATCATACACTTTATTAGTAGACTTAGAGGAAAGCAAGGACTAGTGCACTAGAATTGACTTCTCCATCTGGAAACTGTGCAATGAACTGACAGCAGAAATGTATAACATGATCATATCAAGAAGCATATTACCCTGCTGACAGAAGAAAGGACAGTTACTTTCAGTGTCTTTTCAGACAGTTAGATAACAATTTGTAAAGAGATATATATATATACATTTGTCCTATTATTGCTTTTGTTAATAAATAATGTATGAACATACTCTTAAAAAGAAACCTGTGCCTTTCCACCCTATGAACTATATTTCAGGTTTCTCCAAAAGTAGAAAGACATATTTATAGTTCAGGTACATGACTGTCAAGTCCCAAAATGCTCTGGAAGTTTGATGGTTGAGACAGGCATTTGTCAAGAGAAAGGTCATTGTCTGAGAAAGAGACAGAAATTTTACTTCCCTCAGCCCTAACTGCTCTGTGAAGATTTTCTAATGGAACTTAATTTCTTTAACTATTGGTATCCGAAGTATTATATTTACAAACTTGGGGCAGTATCTGCAAAACAGAAAAGTCATTGTTAAACTGGTATTATTTGGCTTTGCTTTGTAAACCTCAAATAGAATTTCCAATCAGCCATTCTGTAAATATTCAAATAACATCACCATGGAACTTCTCCTGTGGAAGGAGTCGTGAAGATGCAAATGTAATTTAAGGGTAGCACAAATTATTCGTGTCCCCAGCCAGCAGCTACGCCACATAACAACAATGGCAAACACAGAGAGTTCTGCTGGAAAGAGAGGATGAATCGCAGATGCTTCATTGTAATCTCTTGTTATCAGCAGGGAGTGTAACAACAGACATTAATCCACTGGTTTATCACAGGTAATAATATATCCAGGGAGCTACCACATTAAAGGCACGAGTGCAACTGCTGCCATCCTACATTTTTCCTAGAGGGCTCTTGAGGCAAGTGCATGTCATAATACTTAAGAAGCCAGAAGAATCCAAATTTGCATTACTTTAATTATTAGCATGTTTCACTTTTTGTGAAAAAAAAAATGAATGGAAGCATCATAAATCATGATGTCAAATCTCATTTATTTTCTGTTGTTTGAGAACAAGACTCAGGCCTTTTGAAGTCTCTGTATTATTTGTTTCACGGGGAAAAATGACATTATAATAGCCCTCAGAACAGTTTACAGAGAAAATGCTGTTGGTTTTGGATATTTTTATTTTAATCCAAACCAGTTTCTCTGTGCCATGAAGGAATCTGTGTTTGGTTTAGGCAGAACCATCTTAGATACCACAGTTGCTTCAAATTGTGCAGCTCTTTGAGACAAAACAAAACGTCTCTTGATAATTGATGACTGAATAAACAAAGAGGAAACTGGAGGCAGATGTTTGCTGGAAAGCTTTCTGAAATCCTAGAATGGGATGGGGGAGAGTTTGATTTTGATTTTAATCAGAAGGACTACAATTCTCTCTTCACCCTGGACATTTCTTACTTGACATTTTTTGTTCCAAATCTTTGTTGGGGGAGGGTGCTGCTAGTGTTTAATTTCAAGTGAATTTCCAGTAGCAGATCTAGAAAGGTTTTAGGCTGGCAGCTGTGCAGCCTCAAGCCCTCCCTCTGCAAAACAGCATAAATCCCTCTAACACTGTGCTGGACAGAAATCATCTTACTTGAAACGGAAAGATCATCTGCAGGAATTACTGAGCTACTACCACCTTTACCCATCCATCTTTTATATTCTTGCTGAAGCTGCCTTGAGAGTAACAAGATGTGATGCAGGATCCCATATTACGAACATCTTTAACTCCCTTGGTGGGAGCTACACCAGAAGTACTTGTTCACATAGGCAGGGCCCATCATTCAGTTATTTTTGCTGTCACTATGTCCACTTCTTTTCCACTAAAAAACTGGCCTGCTTTTGAAAGCAAGTGTACACCTAAGCTGGCTGGAAGAAGAATTTCATCAGCAATGTTTGACAAAAATCATCTTCCTGAAATTAGATCTTATAATTACATTTCAGATGAAAACTTGAGACCCAAACCCAATAGCTTTTAGTGAAATCCTTTGGCTGGTAACGAGCTTTAGATTCAGAAAAGTTGATTTGGTGTTTAAAAGGCTAGGTTGTTAAAAGCCTGTGTGCTTCAGACTTTCATGTGGGAGGTGTATCACTGTGTGTCTCACAGAGTTACTCCAGCATTTGACTGGAGTCCCTGGTGACAGCTCACAGCAGGTTCAGCTTGGCTGAGTAACCTTAGTCACAGAAGAAAATGTGATAAAGAGACAGACATGTTAAGGTTCACCTGAGGAATTCCTATAGCATCTGTGAATCCAGTATTTACAGATGAAAACTGAAAGTTCATTTGTGGAAGAAAATGAGCACTAAACCTCTCTGACAAATAGAAGAAATCCCTGTGGAATTCATGAATTTTTTGATAAAAATAATTTGTAGCCAACATTTCAGTTCCTACCATGATTTTTTTATTGAGCTTGTTCACTTACAGCTAAGAAGTACGATCTCTAGTGACCCAGCTTTGTGGTAGAGGTAAACCTACCTCACAAAAAGGAAGAAGAGTTGGATTAACACAGTGACGTGGATGACGTGACGGGAGGGATGGAGCTGATGTAGCGCCTGTGTCAGCTGTAGATCGCTGCTGCTGTGCAGTTTGTGAATGTCCTACTCATGGAGGAGCTGTCTGCTTGAAAAGATACAAAATCCTGTTCTTAGTGCCCTTGGCTCGCTGATCCTGTGGCATCTCTTTCGTAAGAGCAGTTGTTATGGTACTGTAAAACAGGACTTCTTCAGTTTTAAAATAAATAAGTCAGGAGTTTTATCCTCTTTAATTGTTGGTGCAATGTGTAGCAACACATTGCTCTAAATTGGATTTAATTTGGCAAGGGATGAGAATGAAGGAGGGTTTTAGTCATCTTCCCTCTGTTTCAAGTTGGCCAATGCAACACTTGCTCCCACGTTCCAGGCTGTTTTCTCCCATGAGTGCTGGTGCACAAACACTTGCCAGTTACCCTTTGACTATCACAAAAACAAACAAACAAAGAATCTTGTCTTTAATCAAGTTTATGAAGCCAGACCACCAGAATGAATGCATCTTTCTTGGTAGAACAGCTCTTTGTCTATATTTTCCTTGTCATTATAAAGCTACCCTAAAGTGCTGGCTGGTGTGTAATACAAGACTTTGTGGCAAGTTATTTGTAATTTTTCCGAGGCAAAACATCAGAGCAATTTGAGTCTGAGTCTGCCTCAGAAGTGCAAATGTTGATTCAAATGGGGAACTCAAATATGTATCCATGAAATAAAGCAGCAACACTGGAACAGGAAAACTGCAGGTTCACGCTTTTAAATTTATTAAGTATTGAAATAGTCACTCCAGTTCCAGTGGGACTTTGAAAGCATCTCTATATAGCTTATCAGCCAGTTAGAAAAATAATATGAACAAATTCATTGCAAACAGCTTCTGTTCACTTGAGGATTCTCAGTCATTTTGTTTGGCTTATAAGCACCTTACCAATTTTTTAACCAAAAAATTGTTACCATAAAGCTACTTTAAATCTGAAATTTAAAACAACTCTTAAATAAAAAAGGCTGACTTTAAAAGCCAAAAATAAATTAAATTTTAAAATTACAGCTTACTCTGCTCCAGTTAAAATCACACACTACTGGAGAAGTACTCCTAAACCGTGGTCTCCAGACTAGATGCCCCCCATGGAAGTCATGTAATAAAGTCCAAGAAGAAGACTGTGAAGTTGAGACAAGACTTTCATTCTCCCTCATGCTAGGTTCATGTCATAACCATTACACTACAAACCCATTTCACTCTTGCACACACATACACAATCAACTTTAAATTCTTTACTGCATAGACAGGCTGTTTCTGCTCAGTACACCTAGTGCTGCAGGCAAGGTGTGCTGCTAGGAGCTACAGGTTGTGGAAGAAGCCTTCCCCCTGGCAGGCAGTGAAATTTAACCTGCTGCCCCAATCTGTGGATAACCCTTATAAATGCTAAGATGATATATTAATTCCATGCTCAGTTTTATTTTTATATAAAGAAAATGCATCTCTTTTCTTCTTGGTCCTATTTTGTAGCGGTCACCTCTAGAGCTTGTGAAGAGCTGTACCTGGCAGGTAATGAGAACAACAACTGGAGTGAATCCAAGGGAATTCCAGAATAAGTGTTTCTTTTCTGGAGAAGAAAAAAACCATCTGGATGCAAACAGGATGGAAAACAGCAGTGATTCTGATCTCTTTCTCAGTCTGAGGTTCTTTTGAGTATGCTCTCACTCAAATCTTTCAGACACCACCTGGGTTTTAAAGTTAGGAAGCAAGAATGTAAAGCAAGAAATTTGCATCAGGCAGAGCGTTGAAGCATTTTCAATGTCAAACAAAAGTGAAATGGGAGTTTTCAGGGTCTTATCCTTGGATGTAAGCACAAAATCCTAATTGAAATTCCAAAATCCCAGTTCAGGAAGATTTTTTGGATCTAGTCCATAACATCTTGATGACCTAAGCCATGTTTTCACATTCACTAAGAAAGAGAGACTGATAGATCTCAACTGTAATATACATGTATAGCAGCTGTAGGCCACTTCTAATCATCAACATTCTTTAATTATTAACAAAAGTTTTATTAGTTATGAGTCAAAAGCTTTTTTCTGGCAAAGGGCTGGGAAGATAATTTTTCTTTGGGACAGCAGATGTTTCTAAAGCATTAACCCAAGATTCAAACATGACATATAAGTGCAAATCCCAGGTTAATTAAAGCATTATATAGCTAAATTGATAAATAAAGAATATATATCAAATAGCCATTACTATTAATGAATATCCCAAAAAATTCTATAATGAAGTTCATGCCTTCTTTTTCCAATTTATAGTGATTCTTCTTATTCTAAGACAGTACAAGATGTTACTGTACAAACTATATCACCTTCTAATCTATTCCTGGGAAGCATTTTATTGGTAACACATGTTGTTCTAATAATGCTTTCCAGTGTTTGTTGCTTATTCCCATAAGCAAGGGTCTAAGGCTAGTCAGAAATTGAATGCTTCTCTCTTTGTGGAGCGATTGCGGAGTGATCCCTGTATATAAAAGCCTTTTTTTTTTCCACAGTGTAAGATATTTCTGTCCTTGTAATTTGCAACCACTGACCTAACAAGAATCTGGAGTAAAATAAGTGCGAAGCAGAAATATGACCTGAATATCTCCTATATGTATTTGCTGCTTTGTCTCTCACTGAAGAGACTTCCCCTGGATTCCCTAGCTACGTTGCCACACACTACAAAGGAGGAAGTGCAATGAATGCAGTTGGCTTATTCCCCCCCAGGAATTCCCTCTGGTAGAGTGTGTCAAAGCACTCCTAGCCATCAGTCTGTCAGGTCTGCTCGGATGTTTTGGAAGACAGCGTGCTCTGAATGGGAATGTAACAATAGCAGGCTGATTTTTCAGCAGCCAGCACCGATAACTCTGATAAACAGTCTTCTTGAGGTAAGAAGTGACGCATATCAGAGGTTCCTGCCTTAGATGCCAAGGTTACTCGTCATGTAATTGGATATTGTTGGAAAAAAACATAATTAACCTAGACTTAAAGGCATAAGGCCATCCCGTTGATAACATGTGGTCAAAGATAATTGTTTGCTGCTGAACTCACTTTAATCTTTCCTTCTCATCTACTTTTAAGAGATGACCTAACCAGGTCTTACTTAAACAAAGCTACACTTACTGGCTTCATGATCATTCTTAAATTACAGACCTGATGCTCTTGGCATTTCATTTTATGGTGAGGTAAAAACTTAAGACTCTCCTAATTCAGAAGTCCAGGAAGTTATCAGTTGACAAAAGCAAGGAACACATACATCTTCCCGTGCCTGTGGGAGTCTAGTTCTAGCTCCAGCCAAGAGAGAGCAGCTGCAGTGAACACCTTCCATCACCATCAAGCTCTCTCTACACGTCGGCCTATTTCATCCTACAAGGCAGCAAAAATTCCAACTGATGTTCTTGTGGGGTTCATTGTTAATTGTGCCTGAATTTGCCACTTTCAGCTCACCCTGGACTGTTACAAGACCTAAGCAGTCTGCTACTTCTGTCCTCACCAGACTCTCACGCCTGCTTCTGCTCTACAGCTGCTCAACTATCCATCCCTCTCCAAAAATTGTGTTAGTGCTGAGTCCCAGCAGTCCCAGTGGTTCCCCTAGAATTGCAGTGGAAGTTTTTATCACACTGCCCATTGACTGACAGATTGTAGGAGGTGGGTGGTTTGGCCACCTCAGTTTGCTGAGGCCATTAGTCATCTGGTGGGCTATCTGCGGCTTCCAGGAAGTCAAGGACTATCACATCACAACAGGTTTTAGCTCCTGCCCCCAGGGAAACAAACACATGCAAGCTTGCAAGGTTATAACAAACAAAGTAATTCCTCTGGCTCAGGTCAGCTGCAGCTGAGCTCTTCTCATCTCCTACCACCAGAAAATTGATATACCTCTTCTCCTTCAATACTTTGCTCAATTATGTGACAGGAAGTCAGATTCCCTACCGTGCTCTCTCTCTCATATGCTAAAACCCACTTTTGTGTGTCTCTTTATAAACATCCTCAAACCATCCACATAAGCATTACAAAAGCTTCATCACATACAAATCCTAGGAATCATATATGCTACCTTTTAAGATAGATTTCTGTTTGAACAGCCTCTCAGTTACTAATTTGCTTTCTCATATTCCTAACATGGGAACCATACATTATACTTTCTTCCCTAAAGGCTGCACAAATAAATGAGACTTTGGCTTTTCTCCAGATATTTTCCTATTGTTAACAGGAATATCTGTTTTTAGACCCTTTCCCGTTTGTCCGTAAAGGTAGTCTTATCTTCTTGATTCATCAGTAACAGTTTGTTACTGATGTGGAACTTGGGCTCTTTGAGGTAGCCTTTCCTGTAATTACTGTTTCTGTCATTAACTGTCCCCTAAAACATGGCCTATCTAAATGGGATTTGTTTAAATCCCTCAGGTTTATTTAGGGGAAAAAATAATTAAAATCTACTGGAGTTACTTGGAGGAATTTCATTGTCTCATCATTATGGAATAGCTGCTAATATTTGTAAGCTCTTTTTCCATCATAGGCTGAATATAGAAATAGATAATCCTGGCTGAAGTTCTAGATTGTTTTGGACAAGTGAAGTGAGGAAAAGTTTGTAAGAGACTGGTACTGCCAAGATACCAAGATTCATATATTTCCTAGGCTTGTTTAGTCATGTTTGATGCATAGATCAAACACACAAAATAAATTTTAAAAAGTAATTATGGAACTTTATAATAAAGAAACTCCTGGTTCTGAAGTCCTTATCTTCTCTATTAAATTACTGCTTAAGTTTCACCTTGGAAAAGGAAAGAATGCAGGAGACAATAAAGCAGGCACAGAAAGGTCTGGGTTGAAGAGTACAGATTGGGGATCTCAGCTTTAAAGAAGGAATTGTTATTGCACAATACTGAGGGTGGTTAAATTCTCTTCACAGAGAGCATATTGAATGGCCAGGGGAACAGTGTGCTTTCTCCTTACCTATTTTTTACCTTTATACGTTCTCAGTAAGAATGTTCATATCTGAGGCTTTGTGGCAGTCAACAGAAAGACACAGGCATTTTGACAGCTCTTCTCATCTCTCAAAATAAAGTGTGGCAATGTAAATACCTCGTAAGAATCAAATAAGCTGTTTCTGTTGGTTAACTAGAAAGGACCAAGGATGACTAATTCAAGAGTTTCCTCCTCTGTGAGGAGGAATAGAAATAAAAGAGGGCAGTGAGACTTTGAGAGGGCTCACATGTACGATGAATCAGACATTTAGTTCAAGTCGTGTTTAAAATCAGCCAGTTCTGATTATAGAATAATTAAGAAAATTCTAAAACACTTGCTTGCAACTCGTGTCCAACCTTAATTTTTTAGAAATGATCATGGGTAATGCAGCCACAGGTGTAGAGAGGGAGTTTCACATTGTCTGATATTTATGTTTTTAATTCTAAATGTCCCAGAAGTGCATGTGTGGGAATGGGAGTGTTGGCTTGTCTTGCTGTGTCTGCGTGCATGCCTACTCCACATGCATGGGCATTAGAGGGAATACACAGGTTTTCTAGAAAATATACACCGCTCATTGTGCAGTACTAAGCAAATGCAAGGTACTACAATGTGTATGTAAAAGGCATTTTACATGGTATAATAGAGAAAAATCACTACATTGGATATGCTCTGAGAATGCAGATAATATTCCATGTCATGGGAGGAATTAGTCCAGCCAAGAAACATGATACCACATATTTAAAAAGACAATTTGGCTCTTCAAGGAATTAAATAACCTTTTCCTCAGCTATTATATCTTTTCCATCATAACTTAAAACCTAAGGCTATGATTTTATGATACCAACACGCATACGTTAAAGAAATACCTTTTTAGTGAAATGATACTTATTAATTAGTCCCTGAAAATCAATTAATTTTAGATGCTTCTAACTGGATTGTCTGGAATCAGGACATCCAAATCAGCAGTCCCTTTGGAAACCAGCTTCTAGGTTTTACAATCTAGATTCATAATGAAAAGGAATTTCATACATTTAAATGTTTTTTAGTGTAGTAGAATTGGAGGAGTTTTATGTAAATTCTTAGCAAAATTTAACAAAAAAAAAAAGTGTCTTCAGTAATGCAGAAAAGGGCACAAGTGAAAGAAATGCACAAAAACTGCTTACAGATACTCAGAATAACAACTTTCCAAAGTCTATGCTCACCACATAAACAAGACACTGTTACTTTCAGATGGGATGGGAAGATTTTCTTCCCACCCAAGGCCACACACAGCTGGAACAGAGAAATCACACGCAGGAATTCCACTTACTGTGTAGAGCAAATTGGCTGATCTCAGCAGCAATAGCACTTTTTTGGTATTTAGGTGAGAAGGCAAGCACTTGTTGCAGCTGATTTCACTGCTGCAGCATGCAGTGCTGGTGGCAGGCCAGACAGGGAAATTTCTGAGCACATCTCACCTCCAAAGGCTCTCAGCCTCCAGCTCCACAGCTTTGCCCAGCTTGGGCCAGGCTGCACATGAGGGCTGTGCCTGCCAGCTGCAACCCTTCAGCTGATCTGCCAGTCATGACAGGACTGAAACAAAAGATGAATTAGGCAAGCAGTCCTCCCTGTGTTAAATTAAGGGAAATGTCTCTTCACAAACCATAAAGGGGATAAAGTAACTGTGGCCTTTGTTACTTGTGGCAATGATAGATGATTCTCAGAATTGGTCTTTATCCCACTTCTCTGACCAAAAATATTGGTTTGGACAAAAGATTATTTAAAATTTCTGCTCATAATCTGTTCAAGTTCCATAGATACAAACAGCATTTTTATCCAACCCTCTTCAGTACTAGTCACACTTCAGTCATGTGTAAACAGCAGAGCTTACAGCTATTACTGCAGTTTGCAGCTGTACCCTCACCTAATAGCCCAGGTGTTACTGGCAAGACAACACAAACAATCAAATTATTTTGAGCAACAACAAAAAAGACCTTTTAAATATTATTCATAATAAAAGCAACTGAAGACACAAGGCACTTCTTTTCAACCATAATTGCCCAACCAGAACTGGGCTGGACAATAAGACAACTCCACTTGAACATTGTGCCTGCTGAGGGCTTTAGGGGTGGTTGCAAGTACTCCCTCCCTGCCCAGGGAGAGGCTCCTCACGTGTCCTTCCCTCCGAGACGCTCAGGTTAGCTGGGGACACAGCACTCTGCAAGGTCACGCAGGGCTGCCAGGGCTACCTGGCATGACTCACAGACATTGCAAAGTGATAAACTCCTACTCGACTCGCTGGGAAAAACACCACCATATCTGAACCTGGCTAACAGTGCTACATTTCAACATGCATTTGTTATTTGTGCTGTCTTGCCAATTGCACTTGTGCCCTGAGGGTGACGAGATAGCTATAAATCTTGATAGTCCAGGTTCACACAACCACAGAATAATTTAGATTAGAAAAGACCTTTTAGATCATCAAGTCCAACTGTTAAACTATATGAATACAACTATGTTTGAGACAGATTCTTAAAAATAAATCGATTTAGAAAGAGGTGCAAGGCCTCTGTTATTACAGTATAATAAAGATTCATTGTTCCTAACATTATTTTCTTCCTTTGAAAAAAGTTAACACTATTCCAATATATTCCAAAGATAATAACTGGATGCATACAGTGTGATAGATGCTACAAAGAACTTAGTTCTTGTTTCCTTATCAACCACCATTTTCCAGTGCAGCATGGCACTTTTTCAATTTACACCCCTGGACTTCTTCACAGAGAAACGAGGAGGCAAGACACAAACAAGAAATAGGCTCTAGATCTCAGCCCAGATCTCAGTTGTCTCACATTGCCAACCATAGAAGGAGGAGGAACTCCAGAGTTTAGGCAATTTAGATACAGCCAAAGTGATTAAAACTGATTTCTTAGTATCACAAAGGAATTGCGACAGACCAGACAGCTGAATTTGTATCTGCTCTGAAACAAAGGAAATTACTTTTCAAGGATATGTGTAATTTGTGACAGATCATTTGGATATTCTTCAGGTGACATCTGTAGAGATGGAAGACCATTATGAAAACACAGCTCATTTTCCTTTATTTTCGCATAAGGAGAGTATGTAGGAGAGGGAAGTGACAAAATGCCACCAATACAGTGGATCTCTTTAAATAAGAATAGATATTTTGAGAACTGCTGGAAAAAAAAAACCTGTTTTGGTTATTGTTACAGATATTCACACAGCCCTTACCATTACTGTTTTCTCAAGCTTCAGAGACTGAATTTGCAAAATCAACACTTTTCAAGCAATACTGCTGATACATTTAGTAGATAACAGGCAAACCTCAAAAGCCTTGGTGAGTGTGTTTTATTAAAAAAAAAATCAAATTCTGAATGTTTCAATTTATTTTAGTATCTTGGAATTTAGGCAAAAAACCTGAGATCAGAATTTTCTCATGAGACTCTCTTTCCTGGAAGTGCCTTCTGCACCATTCTTATCCTGCTTCTGATCTCAGCAAAAACTGGGGTGCACAGATGACTCCAAATTTTATTTATTTCTAAAGCAATGGAACATTTTGAATATCAAAACAAAAAGAAGGAAAGCTTGGTTGTTTGGATGTCTGCCGAATTCTACTACACAATGTTTAAACAGCAAATGTTACAATTTAGGACAGTTGGTCTGTCTCAAATGCTACTCCACTGTCCATTACTATAATTTAGAGTACAACTAGCTTACCCAAATATAAGCACAAAACTTGGCTGGTTAAATTGTCTAGATGTTTTCCCATGGTTCCTCTTTGAGTCAAAGGGAAGACACAGACTCTCTGATACAGTGATTCAGAGTAGAAGGCTAAGTAAACTAGCTGGCATTGTGAAAGCCTCCCTGCTTCTTACACTGACCTTTAAATGATAATTATGACCTGTCTGTATGACATCTAGCAAAATAAGGCTCCAATAACACAGACATCTGTTATCACATTATCTAATTCAAATGATTTGTACTCCCACACACACAATAAAATATATTGGTACTTAGTATTAAAGAAAAAAGCTATTAGGAAAGTTATATTTGGCTCTACTCTGCAGTGAAGTGACAAAAATAACCTAAAATTGATGTACATGTTAAATAAAACTACTATTGACCTTTAATATTTAAATATATAAACTATGAGCTTAGTATTTTTCATCTTATCTAAAAAATCATCACCTGCTTAACAAATGCCTGCTTTTTTTTTTTTTCTTTTGCTTTTATATTTTTTAATAAAATGCAAGTAATTAGCCATACTAAATAGCTACCAGTCACTGAAGGTGTATAGAGTTACAGGTGTGCATGACCAGAGAGATGGAGGATGCCCCACCTCTAGAAACATTCAAGGCTGGCTTGGACAGGACTCTGAGCAACCTGGCCTAGTTGAAGATGTCCCTGTTCATTGCAGAGCCTTTGGACTAGAAGACCTTTAGAGGTCCCTTCCAATCCAAATTATTCTATGATTCTCTTTTACCATCAATTTTCTCCTTCATTGTTTAACTTTGCTTCAACAGGAAAATTTCTGCTAATTCCTCTATTACAGTACATTGGTCTCAGCCACAGGAAAGGACATCAGCTGCAGAGCCACCAAAGCAGGGTTTTACCACTACTGGTAAAGATACTCAATATACTGATGCTCAAGATACTGGTAAATACTCAAAGACATTTGAGTGCTACAGGGATGCTATCAGGTCTTCCTCTGCAAGCCACTGAGCTCTTTACTCAAACCCATGCTCATTCTTGCATTCACATAGTCCAATGCTTACTCTGGCTTACACACACTTTCATAGACAAAATGTTCAGTAAAATAGCAAGCTGGGTTTGGGTTTTTTTCAGTGGATTCATACTGCCTTAGAAAATGCAGTATTTTAATATTTTTCTAAAAAAGAAATTATTCGCATTTTTTCTATGAGGGAAAGGTTGCTCCTTGTTTCTCACTTTGCTAGGAAAACAACCAGCACTACATTCTGACCTTTTCTGGTAATATTCCTTCACTATTGTTCTGTTAATTTATTTAGGCTTTAATATTCTAACATGTTTATTCAATGTTATTCAAATACCAGGTTATAGGATCTCTTAATATATTGCAATTTTTTGAGTTTATCTCAACAGGATACTCACTACATGAAAAAGGAAAAAAAAATTCTCAGAAGTAATTTCCAGCAAAAATTTAAATTCTCTTGGTGGACATTTGGCTTTAACTTCTAACCTCTAATAAAAAAATCTGACATTTTTGTAAAGCAAATTCTGCTTTCCAACTTGCTGCTGCTAACATTACTACCATTATCTTAGGAATTGTATTCTGAACTAAGCAACCAGGATTTTAGAAATAATATATTAATGAACCAGCAGGCAGTCCTAGATCAACACACACTTCTGTTTCTGATATGACTAGAAAGGGAAGTTTATGTTCAGGCCAAAATGAGACTTAAATAAGTATTTCCTATTGGACTTACTCAAGCACATGTTACGGCATAGCTGGAAATCTGATATTTAACCATTAGGAAACCAGCTGATGTAGATAGCAAATGTCAGCAAAGGAGATGCTGTTCATTTTCCAATTCATTGGCACAGGAAACTAGTGGTTTAATAGGGTAGTAGGCCAATGGATGCTGGATGGTTTTTTCCACAGAGTCAGAAAATTTGGTCAAACATACATCACTTCCTTGCACACTAGCCCTGCTAAATAATTTCCTGTGCCAGTGTTCCAACTGAAGCTGGAAATACTGAAGGATTCCTTTTCCTTTCTGAAAAGCCAGAGTTAGTGGTGGCTGAAATCAGTTTCATCTGGTATTACTTGAACATTGATATTATACTTCTAAAAAAGCCAGCAACAAGTATGTAATGGGTTTCATTGAAGTGCATAAAAAGTTCCTGATAAAAATAACATAAACCATTTTACTTACTTAGTATATTCACAATATTCCATTAAAAACAAGTGAAAAGATAGACTAGGCCATGGTTTGGACTTTTATTTTAAACTCTGATTCTGGGACACAGTAACAAACACTCTCCACTATTCAAAGTGTATGGACAGAGAATATAGAACTAGGGAGCAAAATCGTCCCTGAAGTTCAATGCTCCCTTGAGCATGGAAATTTTCTTTCCTTAGCTGATAGAAACCCACAGCAATCTCTCTCAGTCAGCTTCTCTGAGTGTGATCAGAACTCTACAGACTCCAATAAAAGGGTGATTGTTTGACAAGCCCATGCTTATACAGAGGAGACTGTGCCTGTCATTCTAAGGATCTGAGCTTGGTTTCTGAAATAAGCATCTTCAGGTTGCAACTGGCAGACACTGATTGTGGGAACAATCACTCCTACATTTAGCTTTCATCCCACCCCAAGGTGGCTGAAAATGGTTTTGCTGTTTCTAGAGGATCTCTGTCAGCAGAAGGCAAGCTAAAGAGTGTGAGTCTTAAAATTGTAACATTAAGTAGCCAGTGATGCCTTGTAGTTGATTTGCCACACAATACTGCAAACCTCAGAAAAACTGATTGAAAATATTGCAAACCTCAAAAAAAAAACCAACCCCAAAACCCAAAAAACCCTCCCAAACCACAAGCAAATGTAGTTCCTAGTACTGAACAGGTAGTGAAAGGGAGACACAACTTTTGACTGACAATCCCACCTGAAAACTTCTGTAACTGCACTGCTACTGATGGAAAGAGACGTTTGTGGATGTCAGTACCATGACCAAAGCTCACATTTTGATATGTGGCTAAAGTCTGGGGAAAAATCTACTTATAGTACAGTATTTCCATGATCACCTTTCCAAAATAACTTGAATACTTTTTTTTTTCTTTTACTAAGCATTTGTGGTTTTAAAATGTATCTTACAATTGCTGTGTATCTCAATTATTCTTGCTATCATAAAAGCTGTGCAGAACCTGGCAAAATGACACGTGACTGCCTGGATTGGCAAAAAAATAATTGTAGCAGATATCTTAGGAAACACTCAAAAGCATTTATGGTTTTACACATTGTCAGGATATCTTGGAAAGCACAGTACAGCTAGAACTACATTACTGAGAGCAACCTGCCCAAATACATCTGAAAGAAATAGGTTTTCCAGAAAACCTTCCCTCCATCTGCAGATCTAGTGGAGAGAGCTTTTCCTCCTAGGCCATCTACTCTGTGTTTTTTCCTTTTGCAGCTTCATCAGTATGAATATATTTCAAGAAGAATCTGTAGTGAAGAAAAGAACCAATGTGTGTTTGCACGATAATCAGTGGATTTTGAGTGCATGGTAATAAAATGCCAGGACAGGGGTGACAGCATATTTCCAAAGCTGCTCATCCCAGTGGAGCTACATTTACACAAATGCATTCATAAGAAATGCAAAGAGCTTGATTACAGTAAATATGGCCTGATTTTGCAGTCATGAGAAACTAGGTCAGAGGGAGCTTAGTTTATCACTAGGATATTTGTGCATCATTGTTAGGCCTTTCCCACGACTTCCCAGCTGCATCTCCTGTCTGTCCCCACAGCAAACTGCACCCAGTGCTGTAATGCAAGATGCAAAGAGGGAAATGAAGCTGTAGGACTTCTGTGAGAGGGCAAATCATGTCAGCCTTGGGATATACATGTCATTGGAATGCTGATGTGCAGGCAGCATAAAGAAGCACAAAGTGTGGACAGAACCTGAGCAGAAGTGTAGGTATGGTACTCAAGTATCGTAGATAATTAATCTGAAATACTTAGTGGCCTAGCTATTCAACATGACCAAAGTATCAAGCTTATTTGTCAGATAGTAATAAGTCTGCACTCAGAATGGCATCAGGCAAAATGCAATTCAGCTGTATTATTTTACTCTTTCATTGCAAATAGGGATAAGTTTGGGAGAGGTCTGCATCTATGCAGTCCTAATGCTTATTATAAGGTCCAAATGGGATTATACAAAGAAATAAATTCACCATTAATTATTAAAATCAGAAAGACTGAAGAAAAATGAGGATACTCAGAGAGATACTCTGCAATATTATGTGCAGCCATCAAATACCTAATAAGTTAACAAAGTTAACACATGTATTAATTTTATTTAAAACAGTGTTCTTTCTCTAGTCAAATATTAATCTCCATTTTAAAAGCAAGAAGGAGAAACTAAGTTATCAGATCTTGTGACATCTGATTTATAAAAGAGGGAGCAAGCACTATTATTCATCTGTATTTATCGTTATATTTATGCTTCATTTATTCTGATGATATTAAGCTTTCTTTGACAAAAAATTTAAGCTAGATATCACTTAATGCAGATTTCTTAGCTACTCACTTTTATAATTTCAAAAGACAGCAAAAGACAAAATCATAGCCTCAAGTCTTTTCTGTCTACCATAAGGGGCAAGGCCACCACAGGCCATGAGGCCAACCATGCCATCTCATTGAGGTAAGAGGTGACAGAAGAAACATTTCAGATGTGGCACATCTCTCACCTTTCGAACTGCTGCAATAATTTTTAGATACATAAGTCCCAACTG
This sequence comes from Pycnonotus jocosus, assembly GCA_013400435.1. NCBI lineage: Eukaryota > Metazoa > Chordata > Aves > Passeriformes > Pycnonotidae > Pycnonotus > Pycnonotus jocosus. Next base: position 22,712 of record VWYP01009353.1, read on the forward strand.
AGAAAATATCAATGCACATGCTCAGCTTTAAAGATGGCAGCAATCCCTTTGAATTCATTGAGACCACACAGTTACTATTAGTTATGTATTTAAGGGATGGGTGTTTCTCACATGGTTAGTTCCTTTTTCTACTCAGCATTTTTTTCACATATTCCCTAAAACGGAATCCTGTGGGATGCAGAAGTTACTCTTTTCATAGCATTGTTTCATAAAGATGATTACTAGCATGTTCACCATCCCAAATAACAGGTTATTATTTTCTACCTACCTGATTTCTACCAACATTTTCAAGGTGATGCACTGTTCTTAACCTCCCACTCTATTAGCCTAGTCCATCATTAAGCATCTGTTACAATGATCACTCTGTAAACCAGGCAATGAGTTTTTAAAAAACCCCTTGACTTTGCCTTAGATCAGGTAAATTTTGCTTGTGTGTAAGAACTAAGGGAAGGAATAAACTAGCAGACTCCATCAGATACATTGTGCCATACAATTAAATATTGTGCTGGCAATTCCCTTTTCAATTCACTTTCAGCTTACTATTATTATTTTCTTATTATGGTTTATTAAGGTGAGATGAGTCTACTCTCTGTTATTTTGTATTTCCTTTAAAGCCACATAGAATTTTGCTGTTTACTGTGGGAGATTTGAATCATCAGATTCAGTATGCTGAACTTTTAATTTTCCCAAGCAAGCAAAGGAAATATTACACAACCTCACTGTTTCCAATTAGTTATGGACTTCTGTTTATTCCTTTAGTGCAAGCATTTTTCGCTTAGTTAGTAGTACAAATCGTTAATACTAAAAATTTATTTTCTCACTTGCACTAAGAATGAAAAAGGCATTTTCTCCTTGCTCTACAGAACTCAGGCAATTCTTATTGCTACATTTCCAGAACCTTTTTTCAAGGAATCTGATTAACTGATGAAAACAACCAACAGTTTATGAATCCATAGAACACTACTGCCTGTCTTCTACATTTCCCAGTAGATGAGGCTTTCAAGGTGTGATGCTGTGCAAAGCTCAGGCAATATTAACTTATTTATTTATTTATTTATTGTACCATTCTCTTAGCAGTTCAGCTCACTCTTCTTTACAGTGAGTTGGTAGCAGGTAAAAAATCTTCTACTGTGTGCCTTAAGTGCACATCAAAGAAAAGTTAGTGAATTGTTGAGAATTTGTAGTAAAAATACTAAAATAATTTCAGGGTTGGCAAAAATGTTCTGAGATAGAATTTAGAGAATTTGATTCACCCGCTTTAGAGCAAAGACATAGTAACTGTCCTCAAATAAATATAAATATTTTTCATATTTAATGAAGTAATTGCAATGATACAAATAACTAAGAGTAATTGTTCTTACTAGTGGGAATGACATTAAAAATAATAGACATCTGGAATGAGACAAATGTGGCACAAAGAATAAGAAAATTATACTATGGTTTTTAAAGTGATGAAAGAAACCTTCCAGGAGGTTATTAGAAAAAATTCTGCATAACTATGCCTGCTTATATTTCTTCTGTCATATCCTCCAACTTTCTTAGGCACTCTGTTCCCGTGTTCTTTTTAAAAGTTACTCACTTGCATTCTTTTTTCCTCTCTTTCTCTGATTTTGCTGCCCTGCAAATGTGCACTTCTTTTTTTAGGTTTTTTTTTTTTTTAACTTTCTGTGTAGAGACTGTGCCCCAGCACTTGCAATCTTCTCTTCTACATTAAACTCACCCCCCTGAAACCCTCTAAAATTTGATTTGGTGATGGTGTCATCTCCTGGTTCTGTCCCTAGGCAATGGCCTCACCAGTTGTCTCTGCATGACTCTACAATCCCTCAAACAGTGACAAAGGCATACTTTTCATAAGCAACTACTGGTTTAAGATGATCTCACTAGTAAGTGCTGTCTAAAGACACATGCTTTACACTTGCTAAAAATCAGTATCTGATAGTCTTTGACACTGGTCTCTACATTTGGACTTCTTAATGCTCTTGAATCACTTTAAAATTAGAAGTATTTTCCAAATTTTTAAAATAATATACTGTAAAAACACACTATATGAAATCTTTCTAGGTGTCTGTTTGGAAATGCAAGTTCTGACACAATGCGGTGGTGTGGGTTAGCTGAAAGAATAGGAAAAGTTTCCAAAAGCAATGACTCTGCCACGCTAATAATTTATGAGCCATTTTTTCAAACATCTGCTATCAGATGGAAGAGGGAGGAATAATAGAATATAACTTCTGCTTTACAATGGCCTGTTAATACAGAAAGGCAGAGGCGCCTGTACTCTAAGGAAGCTGTCAGCAAAGCTGCAGGCTGGAGGTCCCAATATCGCTTACAGTACTGGCAAGGAGGAGACCACTGCTGGGGAATGAAGCTCGAGGAGGAAAGCAAAAGGAAAAGGCTGTAGGAGGGGGGTTTGAAGAGGAGAATCAAGGATCTTTCTTCACCATTCTTTTTTCACAGCTTTTGTGTGTCTGGACTGATTTGTTGTGGGAGAGCTGCTGGAGACAGTATATTTGGCACAAGACAGGGTAGCTCAAAGCCAAAAGGATGGTGCTATTGCCAATTTAAACTATGGGTTTTCTTTTTTTTTTTTTTTTTCCTTCCCCCCTCCCTCCTTTTTCTTTGAAGGAAGGAAAAGAAAAAAGGGGAAGAAAGAGATTTGCAATGAAAACCAGAGCAGTGGGTTAACAAGAACCCTGCAGGCTTCAGTAGACTGGAAAGATACACGAGGCACTTCCTCTACCATCTGGCATGTAATTCTGCTGCTGCTGCTCTTGGTACATAACTTTGCAGTGAATAAGCAAACAAGTAAAACTTTTTAAGAGATACCAACTATGAAACACCTATTAATCTGTCAGCTTACGCTCTTCCCTTTTCTCCCACCAGTTTTCCTTTCCTCAAGCCTTTTCCAGCTCTCATGTCTACCTGTGAAAATATGCACTGCCTTGTCATGTTTTCAGATGACTCCATTTGCCTTTTTTTTGGGCATTGCTTCTCACAATGAATGAGAGACAGAGCTAATACTTTTATATTTCTCTTGTAATCCCTTAAGCTTCTTTAACTTGGAGTTAGAGAGAAATGCAATTGGTAGAAATAAAGCCATCCATCTCTGCTGAACTATTTCCTTCAAATATGACTGGAAGTGTGAATGCAAAAGGTGAACCGAGCTTGCTGAAGAACTGTTTAAAATGCAGTTACAAATGGCTGGGTACATTGCTGTGCAGGAGTACGCTTTATTTCTGATGGATTTTCTTAAATGAAAAGCATGATGTTGAGGTCACATCTTCAAGTTGGGTAAATCATCACAGCACAGCTGAAGTCAGAGAAACAGAGAACCTACAAAATCTGAGCATTCTGCCAATTAGAAATCTCTGAGAGTGATGCTACAGCTGATTTTTGGTGCTAGAACTCCTCATATTCAAATATAGATCTCCCAGGCTTTCCTGTGAGCAGCTCTTATGTGGCTCCATTCTTATAATGAAAAAGAAGAAAGTCAGTTACAGCAAAATTGTGGATGAATTAAGGACAAGTAATCACTGAATTGGAGTACAACTGTGAAGCGTAAGTTTATTAAGAATAAGATGAATTGATTTACAGACATACCCATTAATGCCATGCAAAAATTTTAACTTCTTTTTCTTTTTTCCCACAACTGCTGATCCTTAAACTGGCCAGAAATCAGAAAAAAAAAATCAAAACCAAAAACTTCAGGATATCTAAAACAGTTGTTTTGATTTGACAATACTTTTACAAGAGAAAAAGTGCATACATTTAATTAGGCTTATTACATAGCTTCTTGAGATACTATAACAATAGTTGTTTCAGTTAGTTTTTTGACTGGCCTCCTCATTTTGCACCTGCAGAACTCTAAGTGAAAACAAATACAAAATTAATCTTGATCCAATCCATAAGACAGGTGACCCAACTACAAATGACACAAAACCTTCCAAGGATTTAAGAACACAAGAAGGTAGTGTAGATTTTGAAATCTCAGAAGATTTTTATTGCTGCTATCAAGAGAGCTGGTGGCTAAGTTCTGTTAAACACAAATATTCAGATATTAATTTAAAAATTAATCTGAGCACATTGCCTTCCACAATGTCTGGCATCTTTTATTATAGAATCTTTATGGTTGGGAAAGATCTCCACGACCATTGAGTCCAACCTTTGGCAGTACATCACCTTGTCAGCCAAACCACAGCACTAAGTGCCACTTTCAGTTATTTCTTGATCACTTTTTGTATCCAGTGAAGCTGAAAAGGGCAGCCTTTCTTTCAGAGTGCTCTGGCACTTCTGCTCTTTGCCTCAGTGGGGACCACAAAGCACAGAGGTAAACAGAAAGGAAAAACAATAGCTGAAAAAAAGTTACTGCAACTCCTTGTTGCGCAAAACCAAAATGAAGTAGTTAGGGTTTAAACCACCCAGTAGACAGTCTTCAAAGTCTTCTGGATTTCAGTTGCTGAGTTTATCCCTTTTTGATAGGAACAGTACTTTAAAGAGTAATTGCAGGAGACACACCAATGTGAAACACCTAAAATATCACAATAAGCCGTATGAAAATAAAACCAATAAAATTTGCCTTTCTAGAAAATTATAATCACAGATTGTATGAATGTGTCAATGCTTGTGCTACTGCACTGCACATCATCTATTTCTTTGTTCTTAACTCCTTTGTTCAATGAGTCAGGATATCCGGATACAAAAGACTGCAAAATACCAGCACAACAACAACACTACACTACTTTGGAAGTGCTTCATAATTTCTAAGGCAAAGCTACCAGGTGTTGAGGGCTAATAGTATTGCACTGCAGTCTGCGATCAAAACTTTATCAAACCATTAGAGTTGTCAGTTTGAGGTTGGAACATCAAGATAAGCAAGACAGAGATCCTGTAACAGGGGAAACAAATTGATGTTAATATGAGGAGGAAAGACTTGAGCACTCTGTTTTCTACATGTAAGGGTGTTAAATTTCAGCCCATTCTCTTGGCTTATCCTCCTGTGTGAAGGAAGATCTTGCGTGTTTGACGGTTTACTTTTCCATCTGGAAAGAAGGCAGAACATTGAATGTAACCCAGAGAAGACAAAGTATTAACTAAGCACGCTAGAAAATGTTATAATGTCCACTAAAATCCCATTAAATAAGTCTTGTGCAATTTTACTGAAAACTAGATGCTGGTGCAAGAGCTGAACGTCCACCCCTCCGCTCTACTCTCCGCAAACTCAGGGACAGACCACGAGCGGGGTAATAGGGGTGTATTTTATAAAGGCAATGTAAATGTTCTGAAAGTCGCATGGCCCCTCCGGGCTCGGGATCCCAGGACGGGCCGGGTGCTGCTACAGGGTCTGGCCAAAGGCAGCCCACAAGCCCGGGGAAGCCCTCGCTGACAGCTGTGCAGCCCCAGCACGCCACCTCCGCTGCTGCATGAGCCAGAGCACTCCCCCGGGTGGATATGCCTTGTTTTTAGAGAACAGCGATGAATAATCGCCTCCTCGTCGTAGTCTGGGAGCGACCGCTGCCACCAGACACTGTCCTAACGTGAACTCGTTCAGGTGGAGCTTTTACAGCTGAAGTGACTGCGGGCGCGGAGCAGACCCCACAGTCTCCCCTAGACCCGTCGTCCCACAACTCGTTCCTCTCGGACCCCTCAAGCGCCGGCACCTCCGCTGCCCCTCCGCGGGCCGGATCGGGCCGGCGACAGCGGGGCAGGCGGGGGCACCGCACGCCTCCAGCGCACTCGGGCTCCGCTCCCGGCCCTCGCAGCGTCCCGTGAATCACCGCCCTTCCTCCCGCCGAAGGGCAGCCGAGGTGACGGCGGGGTTTGACTAAGAGGCCAAAACCCCCACTGGCTCCGCAGCCAGCTGGGCGAGGAGGAAGGCGGGGCGGCGGGGGCTCCCCCATGGCATCACGGCAGAGATAAAGTCAAAGTGCCTCCGCCGCGGCGCTTAGCGGGGCGTGAGCTGCGGCCGCCCCGAGTGCCGCCTGCAGCAGCGGCCCGAGCCCCCGCCCCCGGGTCCCGGCGCTGCGCCGGCAT